>JAPDHH010000275.1:1200000-1505390 GCA_032158285.1 Phytophthora sansomeana | reverse complement strand
TACGTATTGCTGGTCCGTAGCCTCAATATTGACGGAGATAGCGCCAACTGTGCTGGTCAGACGGAACGGTGACGAACTGGCGTCATTGGCCATGCGCATCGTATTTGGCATGGCTTGTTGTATAGGTTTGCCGAAATTACAGGTCTGTAGCCTCAATATTGACGGAGATAGCGCCAACTGTGCTGGTTTGACGGAACGGTGACGAACTGGTGTCATTGGCCATGCGCATCGTATTTGGCATGGCTGGTTGTGTAGGTTTGCCGAAATTACAGGGCCGTAGCCTTAATATTGACGGAGATACCGCCAACTGTGCTGGTTTGACGGAACGGTGACGAACTGGCGTCACTGGCCATGCGCATCGTATTTGGCATGGCTGGTTGTGTAGGTTTGCCGAAATTACAGGTCTGTAGCCTTAATATTGACGGAGATACCGCCAACTGTGCTGGTTTGACGGAACGGTGACGAACTGCGTCATTGGCCATGCGCATCGTATTTGGCATGGCTTGTTGTATAGGTTTGCCGAAATTACAGGTCCGTAGCCTCAATATTGACGGAGATAGCGCCAACTGTGCTGGTCAGACGGAACGTGACGAACTGGCGTCATTGGCCATGCGCATCGTATTTGGCATGGCTTGTTGTATAGGTTTGCCGAAATTACAGGTCTGTAGCCTCAATATTGACGGAGATAGCGCCAACTGTGCTGGTTTGACGGAACGGTATCATCCTGGCGTCATTGGCCATGCGCATCGTATTTGGCATGGCTGGTTGTGTAGGTTTGCCGAAATTACAGGGCCGTAGCCTTAATATTGACGGAGATACCGCCAACTGTGCTGGTTTGACGGAACGGTGACGAACTGGCGTCATTGGCCATGCGCATCGTATTTGGCATGGCTTGTTGTATAGGTTTGCCGAAATTACAGGTCTGTAGCCTCAATATTGACGGAGATAGCGCCAACTGTGCTGGTTTGACGGAACGGTGACGAACTGGCGCCGTTGGCCATGCGCATCGTATTTGGCATGGCTGGTTGTGTAGGTTTGCCGAAATTACAGGGCCGTAGCCTTAATATTGATCGAGATACCGCCAACTGTGCTGGTTTGACGGAACGGTGACGAACTGGAAAGTCATTGGCCATGCGCATCGTATTTGGCATGGCTGGTTGTGTAGGTTTGCCGAAATTACAGGGCCGTAGCCTTAATATTGACGGAGATACCGCCAACTGTGCTGGTTTGACGGAACGGTGACGAATCCGTAGCGTCATTGGCCATGCGCATCGTATTTGGCATGGCTGGTTGTATAGGTTTGCCAAAATTACAGGTCTGTAGCCTCAATATTGACGGAGATAGCGCCAGGTGCTGGTTTGACGGAACGGTGACGAACTGGCGTCATTGGCCATGCGCATCGTATTTGGCATGGCTTGTTGTATAGGTTTGCCGAAAAATTACAGGTCTGTAGCCTCAATATTGACGGAGATAGCGCCACCGTGCTGGTTTGACGGAACGGTGACGAACTGAAGTCATTGGCCATGCGCATCGTATTTGGCATGGCTGGTTGTGTAGGTTTGCCGAAATTACAGGTCTGTAGCCTCAATATTGACGGAGATAGCGCCACCGTGCTGGTTTGACGGAACGGTGACGAACTGAAGTCATTGGCCATGCGCATCGTGTTCAGCATGGCTGGTTGTATAGGTTTGCCGAAATTACAGGTCTGTAGCCTCAATATTGACGGAGATAGCGCCAACTGTGCTGGTTTGACGGAACGGTGACGAACTGGCGTCATTGGCCATGCGCATCGTATTTGGCATGGCTGGTTGTGTAGGTTTGCCGAAATTACAGGTCCGTAGCCTTAATATTGACGGAGATAGCGCCACCGTGCTGGTTTGACGGAACGGTGACGAACTGGCGTCATTGGCCATGCGCATCGTATTTGGCATGGCTGGTTGTGTAGGTTTGCCGAAATTACAGGTCTGTAGCCTCAATATTGACGGAGATAGCGCCAACTGTGCTGGTTTGACGGAACGGTGACGAACTGGCGTCATTGGCCATGCGCATCGTATTTGGCATGGCTTGTTGTATAGGTTTGCCGAAATTACAGGTCTGTAGCCTCAATATTGACGGAGATAGCGCCACCGTGCTGGTTTGACGGAACGGTGACGAACTGGCGTCATTGGCCATGCGCATCGTATTTGGCATGGCTGGTTGTGTAGGTTTGCCGAAATTACAGGTCTGTAGCCTCAATATTGACGGAGATAGCGCCACCGTGCTGGTTTGACGGAACGGTGACGAACTGGCGTCATTGGCCATGCGCATCGTGTTCAGCATGGCTGGTTGTATAGGTTTGCCGAAATTGGTCTGTAGCCTCAATATTGACGGAGATAGCGCCAACTGTGCTGGTTTGACGGAACGGTGACGAACTGGCGTCATTGGCCATGCGCATCGTGTTCAGCATGGCTGGTTGTATAGGTTTGCCGAAATTACAGGTCTGTAGCCTCAATATTGACGGAGATAGCGCCAACTGTGCTGGTTTGACGGAACGGTGACGAACTGGCGTCATTGGTCATGCGCATCGTATTTGGCATGGCTGGTTGGGTAGGTTTGCTGAAATTACAGGGCCGTAGCCTTAATATTGACGGAGATACCGCCAACTGTGCTGGTTTGACGGAACGGTGACGAACTGGTGTCATTGGCCATGCGCATCGTATTTGGCATGGCTTGTTGTATAGGTTTGCCGAAATTACAGGTCCGTAGCCTTAATATTGACGGAGATAGCGCCAACTGTGCTGGTTTGACGGAACGGTGACGAACTGGCGTCATTGGCCATGCGCATCGTATTTGGCATGGTTGGTTGTGTAGGTTTGCCGAAATCAATAGGTCTACGTATTGCTAATATTGACGGAGATAGCGCCAACTGTGCTGGTTTGACGGAACAGTGACGAACTGGCGTCATTGGGTCATGCGCATCGTATTTGGCATGGCTATTGTATAGGTTTGCCGAAATTACAGGTCCGTAGCCTCAATATTGACGGAGATACCGCCAACTGTGCTGGTTTGATGAACGGTGACGAATCTGAGTAGTCGTGGCTGGCCATGCGCATCGTATTTGGCATGGCTGGTTGTGTAGGTTTGCCGAAATTATGTCCGTACTCAATATTGACGGAGATAGCGCCAACTGTGCTGGTCAGACGGAACGGTGACGAACTGGCGTCATTGGTCATGCGCATCGTATTTGGCATGGCTGTTCAGTTGTATTGCTAGGTTTGCCGAAATTACAGGTCCGTAGCCTCAATATTGACGGAGATAGCGCCAACTGTGCTGGTCAGACGGAACAGTGACGAACTGGCGTCATTGGCCATGCGCATCGTATTTGGCATGGCTGGTTGTATAGGTTTGCCAAAATTACAGGTCTGTAGCCTCAATATTGACGGAGATAGCGCCAACTGTGCTGGTTTGACGGAACAGTGACGAACTGGCGTCATTGGCCATGCGCATCGTATTTGGCATGGCTGGTTGTGTAGGTTTGCCGAAATTACAGGTCCGTAGCCTCAATATTGACGGAGATAGCGCCAACTGTGCTGGTCAGACGGAACGGTGACGAACTGGCGTCATTGGCCATGCGCATCGTATTTGGCATGGCTGGTTGTGTAGGTTTGCCGAAATTACAGGTCTGTAGCCTCAATATTGACGGAGATAGCGCCAACTGTGCTGGTTTGACGGAACGGTGACGAACTGGCGTCATTGGCCATGCGCATCGTATTTGGCATGGCTGGTTGGCGCTCATAGGTTTGCCGAAATTACAGGTCCGTAGCCTCAATATTGACGGAGATAGCGCCAACTGTGCTGGTCAGACGGAACAGTGACGAACTGGCGTCATTGGCCATGCGCATCGTATTTTGGCATGGCTGGTTGTGTAGGTTTGCCGAAATTACAGGTCTGTAGCCTCAATATTGACGGAGATAGCGCCAACTGTGCTGGTTTGACGGAACGGTGACGAACTGGCGTCATTGGCCATGCGCATCGTATTTGGCATGGCTGGTTGTATAGGTTTGCCGAAATCACAGGTCTGTAGCCTCAATATTGACGGAGATAGCGCCATCGCGCTGGGTTGACGGAACGGTGACGAACTGGTCATTGGCCATGCATCGTATTTGGCATGGCTTGTTGTATAGGTTTGCCGAAATTACAGGGCCGTAGCCTCACTATTGACGGAGATACCGCCACCGTGCTGGTTTGACGGAAGTACGGTGACGAACTGGCGTCATTGGCCATGCGCATCGTATTTGGCATGGCTGGTTGTGTAAGTTTGCCGAAATTACAGGGCCGTAGCCTTAATATTGACGGAGATAGCGCCAACTGTGCTGGTCAGACGGAACGGTGACGAACTGGCGTCATTGGCCATGCGCATCGTATTTGGCATGGCTGGTTGTATAGGTTTGCCGAAATTACAGGTCCGTAGCCTCAATATTGACGGAGATAGCGCCAACTGTGCTGGTCAGACGGAACGGTGACGAACTGGTCATCGGCCATGCGCATCGTATTTGGCATGGCTGGTTGTGTAGGTTTGCCGAAATTACAGGTCCGTAGCCTTAATATTGACGGAGATAGCGCCAACTGTGCTGGTCAGACGGAACAGTGACGAACTGGCGTCATTGGCCATGCACATCGTATTTGGCATGGCTGGTTGTATAGGTTTGCCAAAATTACAGGTCTGTAGCCTCAATATTGACGGAGATAGCGCCAACTGTGCTGGTTTGACGGAAACTGTGCGAACTGGCGGAGCCAATGCGCAGATGGTGACGTCATTGGCCATGCGCATCGTATTTGGCATGGCTGTATAGGTTTGCCGAAATTACAGGTTGTAGCGCCTCAATCTGTGCGGCATATTGACGGATGAGGTTTGCCGAAATACCGCCAATGACGGAACGGTGCTGGTTTGTCGATGGCCATGCGCATCGATTGGTTGTATAGGCGTCAGGCTGGCCATGTATATTTGGCTGGCTTGTTGTACAGGGCCGTAGCCTCAATATTGACGGAGATAGCGCCAACTGTGCCGAAATTACAGGGCCGTAGCCTCGAACTTGACGGAGATAGCGCCAACTGTGCTGGCGGTGCGCATCGTAATGGCGGTGACACCGTCATTGGCCATGCGCATATAGGTGGCAAATTACTGTGCTGTAGGTTTGCCGAACCGGCCGTGTTGGTTGACGGAATAGCGGTGACCTGCTGGTCAGACAATGCCCGTATTTGGCATGGCTGGCTGTATAGGTTTGCCGAAATCACAGGAGCCTCAATATTGACGCGCCAACTGTGCTGGTTTGACGGAACGGTGACGAACTGGCGTCATTGGCCATGCGCATCGTATTTGGCATGGCTTTGTTGTATAGGTTTGCCGAAATTACAGGGCCGTAGCCGACGGAGATAGCCGCTACGGAACGGTGACGAACTGGCGTCATTGGCCATGCGCATCGTATTTGGCATGGCTGGTTGTGTAAGTTTGCGAAATTACAGAGCCTTAATATTGACGGAGATAGCGCCAACTGTGCTGGTCAGACGGAACGGTGACGAACTGGCGTCATTGGCCATGCGCATCGTATTTGGCATGGCTTGTTGTATAGGTTTGCCGAAATTACAGGTCTGTAGCCTCAATATTGACGGAGATAGCGCCAACTGTGCTGGTTTGACGGAACGGCGACGAACTGGCGTCATTGGCCATGCGCATCGTATTTGGCATGGCTGGTTGTGTAGGTTTGCCGAAATTACAGGTCCGTAGCCTTAATATTGACGGAGATAGCGCCAACTGTGCTGGTCAGACGGAACGGTGACGAACTGGCGTCATTGGCCATGCGCATCGTATTTGGCATGGCTTGTTGTATAGGTTTGCCGAAATTACAGGTCTGTAGCCTCAATATTGACGGAGATAGCGCCAACTGTGCTGGTTTGACGGAACGGTGACGAACTGGCGTCATTGGCCATGCGCATCGTATTTGGCATGGCTGGTTGTATAGGTTTGCCGAAATTACAGGTCTGTAGCCTCAATATTGACGGAGATACCGCCAACTGTGCTGGTTTGACGGAACGGTGACGAACTGGCGTCATTGGCCATGCGCATCGTATTTGGCATGGCTTGTTGTGTAGGTTTGCCGAAATTACAGGGCCGTAGCCTCAATATTGACGGAGATAGCGCCAACTGTGCTGGTTTGACGGAACGGTGACGAACTGGCGTCATGCGCATCGGCATATTGGTCATGCGCATCCTTAATATTGTATTTGGCATGGCTGGTGGACGGCATGTGTAGGTTTGCCGAAATTACAGGTCCGTAGCCTAATATTGACGGAGATAGCGCCAACTGTGCTGGTTTGACGGAACGGTGACGAACTGGCGTCATTGGCCATGCGCATCGTATTTGGCATGGCTGGTTGTATAGGTTTGCCGAAATTACAGGTCCGTAGCCTCAATATTGACGGAGATAGCGCCAACTGTGCTGGTTTGACGGAACGGTGACGAACTGGCGTCATTGGCCATGCGCATCGTATTTGGCATGGCTGGTTGTGTAGGTTTGCCGAAATTACAGGTCCGTAGCCTTAATATTGACGGAGATAGCGCCAACTGTGCTGGTCAGACGGAACAGTGACGAACTGGCGTCATTGGCCATGCGCATCGTATTTGGCATGGCTGGTTGTATAGGTTTGCCGAAATTACAGGTCCGTAGCCTCAATATTGACGGAGATAGCGCCAACTGTGCTGGTTTGACGGAACGGTGACGAACTGGCGTCATTGGCCATGCGCATCGTATTTGGCATGGCTGGTTGTGTAGGTTTGCCGAAATTACAGGTCTGTAGCCTCAATATTGACGGAGATAGCGCCAACTGTGCTGGTTTGACGGAACGGTGACGAACTGGCGTCATTGGCCATGCGCATCGTATTTGGCATGGCTTGTTGTATAGGTTTGCCGAAATTACAGGTCCGTAGCCTCAATATTGACGGAGATAGCGCCACGGACGGTGTGCTGGTCAGGCCATGCAATGGCGGTCGACGGACTGGCGGCGTCATTGGCCATGCGCATCGTATTTGGCATGGCTTGTTGTATAGGTTTGCCGAAATTACAGGTCTGTAGCCTCAATATTGACGGAGATAGCCGCCAACTGTGCTGGTTTGACGGAACGGTGACGAACTGGCGTCATTGGCCATGCGCATCGTATTTGGCATGGCTGGTTGTATAGGTTTGCCGAAATTACAGGTCCGTAGCCTCAATATTGACGGAGATAGCGCCAGCTGTGCTGGTTTGACGGAACGGTGACGAACTGGCGTCATTGGCCATGCGCATCGTATTTGGCATGGCTGGTTGTATAGGTTTGCCGAAATTACAGGTCCGTAGCCTCAATATTGACGGAGATAGCGCGCCAGCTGTGCTGGTTTGACGGAACGGTGACGAACTGGCGTCATTGGCCATGCGCATCGTATTTGGCATGGCTGGTTGTGTAGGTTTGCCGAAATTACAGGGCCGTAGCCTTAATATTGACGGAGATAGCGCCAACTGTGCTGGTTTGACGGAACGGTGACGAACTGGCGTCGGATTGGCCATGCGCATCGTATTTGGCATGGCTGGTTGTGTAGGTTTGCCGAAATTACAGGTCTGTAGCCTCAATATTGACGGAGATAGCGCCAACTGTGCTGGTTTGACGGAACGGTGACGAACTGGCGTCATTGGCCATGCGCATCGTATTTGGCATGTGCTGGTTGTGCTGGTTTGACGGAACGGTGACGAACTGGCGTCATTGGCCATGCGCATCGTATTTGGCATGGCTGGTTGTGTAGGTTTGCCGAAATTACAGGTCCGTAGCCTCAATATTGACGGAGATAGCGCCAACTGTGCTGGTTTGACGGAACGGTGACGAACTGGCGTCATTGGCCATGCGCATCGTATTTGGCATGGCTGGTTGTGTAGGTTTGCCGAAATTACAGGTCCGTAGCCTTAATATTGACGGAGATAGCGCCAACTGTGCTGGTCCGAGGAACGAACAGTGACGAACTGGCGTCATTGGCCATGCGCATCGTATTTGGCATGGCTGGTTGTATAGGTTTGCCGAAATTACAGGTCTGTAGCCTCAATATTGACGGAGATAGCGCCAACTGTGCTGGTTTGACGGAACGGTGACGAACTGGCGTCATTGGCCATGCGCATCGTATTTGGCATGGCTTGTTGTATAGGTTTGCCGAAATTACAGGTCTGTAGCCTCAATATTGACGGAGATAGCGCCAACTGTGCTGGTTTGACGGAACGGTGACGAACTGGCGTCATTGGCCATGCGCATCGTATTTGGCATGGCTGGTTGTATAGGTTTGCCGAAATCACAGGTCTGTAGCCTCAATATTGACGGAGATAGCGCCATGCGCTGGTTTGACGGAACGGTGACGAACTGGCGTCATTGGCCATGCGCATCGTATTTGGCATGGCTGGTTGTGTAGGTTTGCCGAAATTACAGGTCTGTAGCCTCAATATTGACGGAGATACCGCCAACTGTGCTGGTTTGACGGAACGGTGACGAACTGGCGTCATTGGCCATGCGCATCGTATTTGGCATGGCTGGTTGTATAGGTTTGCCGAAATTACAGGGCCGTAGCCTCAATATTGACGGAGATAGCGCCAACTGTGCTGGTTTGACGGAACGGTGACGAACTGGCGTCATTGGCCATGCGCATCGTATTTGGCATGGCTGGTTGTATAGGTTTGCCGAAATTACAGGGCCGTAGCCTCAATATTGACGGAGATAGCGCCAACCGTGCTGGTTTGACGGAACGGTGACGAACTGGCGTCATTGGCCATGCGCATCGTATTTGGCATGGCTGGTTGTAGGTTTGCCGAAATTACAGGTCTGTAGCCTCAATATTGACGGAGATAGCGCCAACTGTGCTGGTTTGACGGAACGGTGACGAACTGGCGTCATTGGCCATGCGCATCGTATTTGGCATGGCTGGTTGTGTAGGTTTGCCGAAATTACAGGGCCGTAGCCTTAATATTGACGGAGATACCGCCAACTGTGCTGGTTTGACGGAACGGTGACGAACTGGCGTCATTGGCCATGCGCATCGTATTTGGCATGGCTGGTTGTATAGGTTTGCCGAAATTACAGGGGCCGTAGCCTCAATATTGACGGAGATAGCCGCCAACTGTGCTGGTTTGACGGAACGGTGACGAACTGGCGTCATTGGCCATGCGCATCGTATTTGGCATGGCTGGTTGTGTAGGTTTGCCGAAATTACAGGTCTGTAGCCTCAATATTGACGGTGCTGGTTTGAGATAGCGCCATGGCTGGTTATTGGCATGTTTGCCGAAATTACAGGGCCGTAGCCTTAATATTGACGGAACGCCAACTGTGCTGGTTTGACGAACTGGCGTCATTGGCCATGCGCATCGTATTTGGCATGGCTGGTTGTATAGGTTTGCCGAAATTACAGGGCTGTAGCCTCAATATTGACGGAGATAGCGCCACCGTGCTGGTTTGACGGAACGGTGACGAACTGGCGTCATTGGCCATGCGCATCGTATTTGGCATGGCTTGGTTGTATAGGTTTGCCGAAATTACAGGGTCCGTAGCCTCAATATTGACGGAGATAGCGCCAACTGTGCTGGTTTGACGGAACGGTGACGAACTGGCGTCATTGGCCATGCGCATCGTATTTGGCATGGCTGGTTGTATAGGTTTGCCGAAATCACAGGTCTGTAGCCTCAATATTGACGGAGATAGCCATCGCCTGGGTTGACGGACTGACAGAACTGGCTCATTGGCCATGCGCATTATTTGATGGCGGTTGGCAAGGTTTGCCGAAATCACAGGTGACCTCAATATTGACGGAGATAGCGCCATGGCTGTTGACAACGGTGACGAACTGGCCATGCCATGCATCGTATTTGGCATGGCTTGTTGGCATAGGTTTGCCGAAATTACAGGGCCGTAGCCTCAATATTGACGGAGATAACGCCACCGTGCTGGTTTGACGGAACGGTGACGAACTGGCGTCATTGGCCATGCGCATCGTATTTGGCATGGCTGGTTGTATAGGTTTGCCGAAATTACAGGTCTGTAGCCTCAATATTGACGGAGATAGCGCCAACTGTGCTGGTTTGACGGAACGGTGACGAACTGGCGTCATTGGCCATGCGCATCGTATTTGGCATGGACTGCGCCATCGCGCTGGGTTGACGGAACGGTGTGGCGTCATTGTGCGCATCGTATTTGGCATGGCTTGTTGTATAGATTTTGCCGAAATTACAGGGCCGTAGCCTGCTGTGACGCGGAGATACCGCCACCGTGTTTGCCGAAAGGTTACAGGGCCGTAGCCTCAATATTGACGGAGATAGCGCCACCGTGCTGGTCTGACGGAACGGTGACGAACTGGCGTCATTGGCCATGCGCATCGTATTTGGCATGGCTGGTTGTGTATAGGTTTGCCGAAATTACAGCCTCAATATTGACGGAGATAGCCGTGGTCAGCGGAACTCAATGGCGTCATTGACGGAGATAGCGCCATGTTGGCATGGCTTGTTGTATAGGTTTGCCGAAATTACGTGCTGGTCAATTGACGGAACGGTGACGAACTGGCGTCATTGGCCATGCGCATCGTTGTGTATTTGGCATGCCTTAATATTGCTGGTTGTACGGAACGGTAGGTTTGCCGAAATTGGTTGTGTACAGGGCCGTAGCCTCAATATTGACGGAGATAGCGCTGGTTTGACAACGGTGACGTGCTCATTGGTCGCGTCGTATTTGACGGAGGTTTGCCGACACAGGTGACCTCAATATTGAACTGGCGTCATTGGCGTCATGCGCATCGTATTTGGCTTTGGCTGGTTGTGTATGGCTGCCTCAATATTGACGGAGATAGCGCCACCGTGTGTAGGACGGAACGGTTTGCCGAAATTTGGCACTTGTTGCAACTATGGGCCGAAATGTAGCCTCAATATTGACGGAGATAGCGCCAACTGTGCTGGTTTGACGGAACGGTGACGAACTGGCGTCATTGGCCATGCGCATCGTATTTGGCATGGCTGGTTGTATAGGTTTGCCGAAATTACAGGTCCGTAGCCTCAATATTGACGGAGATAGCGCCAACTGTGCTGGTTTGACGGAACGGTGACGAACTGGCGTCATTGCATTGCCATGCGCATCGTATTTGGCATGGCTGGTTGTGTAGGTTTGCCGAAATTACAGGGCCGTAGCCTTAATATTGACGGAGATACCGCCAACTGTGCTGGTTTGACGGAACGGTGACGAACTGGCGTCATTGGCCATGCGCATCGTATTTGGCATGGCTGGTTGTGTAGGTTTGCCGAAATTACAGGTCTGTAGCCTCAATATTGACGGAGATAGCGCCACCGTGCTGGTTTGACGGAACGGTGACGAACTGGCGTCATTGGCCATGCGCATCGTATTTGGCATGGCTGGTTGTGTAGGTTTGCCGAAATTACAGGGCCGTAGCCTCAATATTGACGGAGATAGCGCCAACTGTGCTGGTTTGACGGAACGGTGACGAACTGGCGTCATTGGCCATGCGCATCGTATTTGGCATGGCTTGTTGTATAGGTTTGCCGAAATTACAGGTCCGTAGCCTCAATATTGACGGAGATAGCGCCAACTGTGCTGGTTTGACGGAACGGTGACGAACTGGCGTCATTGGCCATGCGCATCGTATTTGGCATGGCTGGTTGTGTAGGTTTGCCGAAATTACAGGTCTGTAGCCTCAATATTGACGGAGATAGCGCCAACTGTGCTGAAGTTTGACGGAACGGTGACGAACTGGCGTCATTGGCCATGCGCATCGTATTTGGCATGGCTGGAAGTGTTGTACGGGTCTGTAGCTCAATATTGACGGAGATAGCGCCAGGTTGCCGAAATTACAGGGCCGTTGTGTAGCCTTACAGGGCAGCCTCAATATTGACGGAGATAGCGCCACCGTGCTGGTCAGACGGAACGGTGACGAACTGGCGTCATTGGCCATGCGCATCGTATTTGGCATGGCTTGTTGTATAGGTTTGCCGAAATTACAGGTCTGTAGCCTCAATAATATTGACGGAGATAGCCGCCAACTGTGCTGGTTTGACGGAACGGTGACGAACTGGCGTCATTGGCCATGCGCATCGTATTTGGCATGGCTGGTTGTGTATAGGTTTGCCGAAATCACAGGTCTGTAGCCTCAATATTGACGGAGATAGCGCCAACTGTGCTGGTTTGACGGAACGGTGACGAACTGGTCGTCATTGGGGGGGAATAGCCATGCGCACGGAACGGTCGTTTGGCGTCATTTGGCATGGATTTGTTGTATAGGTTTGCCGAAATTACAGGGCCGTAGCCACCGTCTGGTTTTGACTATTGACGGAGATGGCTGGTTGTGTAGGTTTGCCGCCACCGTGCTGGTTTGACGGAACGGTGACGAACTGGATGGTTGTATAGGTTTGCGTCATTGGCCATGCGCAGACGGAACGGTCGTATTTGGCATTTGGCATGGCTGGTTGTGTAGGCTGGTTGTGTAGGTAGCGCCAACTTGCTGGTTTGACGAAATTACAGGGCCGCGCGAAAGCTAGCCTTAATCTGTGGCCTCATTGACGGAGATACCGCCAACTGTGCTGGTTTGACGGAACGGTGACGAACTGGCGTCATTGGCCATGCGCATCGTATTTGGCATGGATGGTTGTATAGGTTTGCCGAAATTACAGGGCCGTAGCCTCAATATTGACGGAGATAGCGCCACCGTGCTGGTCAGACGGAACGGGTGACGAACTGGCGTCATTGGCCATGCGCATCGTATTTGGCATGGCTGGTTGTGTAGGTTTGCCGAAATTACAGGTCTGTAGCCTCAATATTGACGGAGATAGCGCCAACTGTGCTGGTTTGACGGAACGGTGACGAACTGGCGTCATTGGCCATGCGCATCGTATTTGGCATGGCTGGTTGTATGGTTGCCGAACATGGTGGTCTGTAGCCTAATATTGGGAGATAGCGCCAGGTTGGTTTGACGGAACGGTGACGAACTGGCGTCATTGGCCATGCGCATCGTATTTGGCATGGCTTGTTGTGTAGGTTTGCCGAAATTACAGGGCCGTAGCCTCACTATTGACGGAGATACCGCCACCGTGCTGGTTTGACGGAACGGTGACGAACTGGTATTGGCCATGCGCATCGTATTTGGCATGGCTGGTTGTGGTTTGCCGAAATTACAGGGCCGTGCCTTAATATTGACGGAGATACCGCCAACTGTGCTGGTTTGACGGAACGGTGACGAACTGGCCGCTTGGCCATGCGCATCGTATTTGGCATGGATGTGAAGTTGTGGTTAGGTTTGCCGAAATTACAGGGCCGTAGCCTCAATATTGACGGAGATAGCGCCACCGTGCTGGTCAATGAGAACGGTGACGAACTGGCGTCATTGGCCATGCGCATCGTATTTGGCATGGCTGGTTGTGTGGGTTTGCCGAAATTACTGGAGTCTGTAGCCTCAATATTGACGGAGATAGCGCCAACTGTGCTGGTTTGACGGAACGGTGACGAACTGGCGTCATTGGCCATGCGCATCGTATTTGGCATGGCTGGTTGTATAGGTTTGCCGAAATCACAGGTCTGTAGCCTCAATATTGACGGAGATAGCGCCAGGTGCTGGTTTGTGGAACGGTGACGAACTGGTCATTGGCCATGCGCATCGTATTTGGCATGGCTTGTTGTGTGGGATTTGCCGAAGAGTACAGGTCTGTAGCCTCAATATTGACGGAGATACCGCCAACTGTGCTGGTTTGACGGAACGGTGACGAACTGGCGTCATTGGCCATGCGCATCGTATTTGGCATGGCTGGTTGGGTAGGTTTGCCGAAATTACAGGGCCGTAGCCTTAATATTGACGGAGATACCGCCAACTGTGCTGGTTTGACGGAACGGTGACGAACTGCGTCATTGGCCATGCGCAGCAATACGTATGGCACGGAACGGTGACGAACTGTGCTGGTTTGAGCGGTCATTGGCCATGCGCATCGTATTTGGCATGGCTGGTTGTGTAGGTTTGCCGAAATTACAGGTCCGTAGCCTCAATATTGACGGAGATACCGCCAACTGTGCTGGTTTGACGGAACGGTGACGAACGAACGCGCATCGTATTTGGTATGTCATTGGCCATGCGCATGTATAGTACGGAACAGTTGGCATGGCCATGCTGGTTGTGTAGGTTTGCCGAAATTACAGGTCCGTAGCCTCAATATTGACGGAGATACCGCCAACTGTGCTGGTTTGACGGAACGGTGATGAACTGCGATGTGGTTGTATAGGTTTGCATCTTCATAAGGCCCTCATGCGCATCATTGAATCCAGGCATGGCTGGTTGTGTTGTTGTATAGGTTTGCCGAAATTACAGGTCCGTAGCCTCACTATTGACGGAGATACCGCCAACTGTGCTGGTTTGATTAAACGGTGACGAACTGATATCACAATATGCGCATCGTATTTGGCATGGCTTGTTGTGTAGGTTTGCCGAAATTACAGGTCTGTAGCCTCAATATTGACGCCGAAATCAATCAGGTCATTGGCCATGCGCATCGTATTTGGCATGGCTGGCTGGGTAGGTTTGCCGAAATTACAGGGCCGTAGCCTTAATATTGACGGAGATACCGCCAACTGTGCTGGTTTGACGGAACGGTGACGAACTGGCGTCATTGGCCATGCGCATCGTATTTGGCATGGCTGGTTGTGTAGGTTTGCAATACAGGGCCGTAGCCTTAATATTGACGGAGATACCGCCAACTGTGCTGGTTTGACGGAACGGTGACGAACTGGCGTCATTGGCCATGCGCAATGTATTTGGCATGGCTGGTTGGGTAGGTTTGCCGAAATTACAGGGCCGTAGCCTCAATATTGACGGAGATACCGCCAACTGTGCCAGTTTGATGAACAGTGACGAATCAGCGTCATTGCCATGCGCATCGTATTTGGCATGGCTGGTTGTGTAGGTTTGCCGAAATCACAGGTCTGTAGCCTCAATATTGACGGAGATAGCGCCAACTGTGCTAGTTTGACGGAACAGCCAAAAACGAACTGGCGTCATTGGCCATGCGCATCGTATTTGGCATGGCTTGTTGTATAGTTTGCCGAAATTACAGGTCTTGTAGCTCTAATATTGACGGAGATAGCGCCAACTGTGCTGGTTTGACGGGAACGGTGATGAACTGTCATTGGCCATGCGCATCGTATTTGGCATGGCTGCTGCGTCGTCGAAATTACAGTCCGTAGCCTCACTATTAACGGAGATAGCGCCACCGTGCTGGTCGGATTGATGGCTTGTTGTGTAGGTTTGCCGAACGGTCTGTGCCTCACGAACTGATACGAACTTCATTGGCCATGCGCATCGTATTTGGTGCATGGCTGGTTGGGTAGGTTTGCCGAAATTACGGGCCGTTTACAGATACCGCCAACTGTGCTGGTTTGCCTGACGAACTGGTACCGGGTCATTCGTACGCAGATACCGCCAACTGTGCTGGTTTGACGGAACGGTGACGAACTGACGTCATTGGCCATGCGCATCGTATTTGGCATGGCTTGTTGTATAGGTTTGCCGAAATTACAGGTCCGTAGCCTCAATATTGACGGAGATACCGCCAACTGTGCTGGTTTGACGGAACGGTGACGAACTGGCGTCATTGGCCATGCGCATCGTATTTGGCATGGCTGGTTGTATATAGGTTTGCCGAAATTACAGGTCTGTAGCCTCAATATTGACGGAGATAGCGCCAACTGTGCTAGTTTGACGGAACAGTGACGAACTGGCGTCATTGGCCATGCGCATCGTATTTGGCATGGCTGGTTGCTGCGGTAGGTTTGCCGAAATTACAGGGCTGTAGCGTAGCCTTAATATTGACGGAGATACCGCCAACTGTGCTGGGTTGGCGCTATTGACGGAACGGTGACGAACTGGCCTCAATATTGTCATTGGCCATGCGCATCGTATTTGGCATGGCTGGTTGTGTAGGTTTGCCGAAATTACAGGGCCGTAGCCTTAATATTGACGGAGATACCGCCAACTGTGCTGGTTTGACGGAACGGTGACGAACTGGCGTCATTGGCCATGCGCATCGTATTTGGCATGGCTGGTTGTAGGTTTGCCGAAATTACAGGTCCGTAGCCTTAATATTGACGGAGATACCGCCAACTGTGCTGGTTTGACGGAACGGTGACGAACTGGCGTCATTGGCCATGCGCATCGTATTTGGCATGGCTGGTTGTGTAGGTTTGCCGAAATTACAGGGCCGTAGCCTCAATATTGACGGAGATAGCGCCAACTGTGCTAGTTTGACGGAACAGTGACGAACTGGCGTCATTGGCCATGCGCATCGTATTTGGCATGGCTGGTTGTGTAGGTTTGCCGAAATTACAGGTCTGTAGCCTTCAATATTGACGGAGATACCCAACTGTGCTGGTCCAACTGTGCTGGTTTGGCACGGAACAGGGCCAGTGACGGAGATACCGCGCCACCGTGTGCTGGTCAGAACTGGAACTGGCGTCATTGGCCATGCGCATCGTATTTGGCATGGCTGGTTGTGTAGGTTTGCCGAAATTACAGGTCCGTAGCCTTAATATTGACGGAGATACCGCCAACTGTGCTGGTTTGACGGAACGGTGACGAACTGGCGTCATTGGCCATGCGCATCGTATTTGGCATGGCTGGTTGTGTAGGTTTGCCGAAATTACAGGGCCGTAGCCTTAATATTGACGGAGATAGCGCCAACTGTGGATTTGACGGAACGGTGACGAACTGGCGTCATTGGCCATGCGCGCATCGTATTTGGCATGGCTTGTTGTGTAGGTTTGCCGAAATTACAGGTCCGTAGCCTTAATATTGACGGAGATACCGCCAACTGTGCTGGTTTGACGGAACGGTGACGAACTGGCATTGGCCATGCGCATCGTATTTGGCATGGCTGGTTGGGTATAGGTTTGCCGAAATTACGGTCCGTAGCCTTAATATTGACGGAGATACCGCCAACTGTGCTGGTTTGACGGAACAGTGACGAACTGGCGTCATTGGCCATGCGCATCGTATTTGGCATGGCTGGTTGTGTAGGTTTGGTTTGCCGAAATTACAGGGCCGTCTGTAGCCTAGCCTTAATATTGACGGAGATACCGCCAACTGTGCTGGTTTGACGGAACGGTGACGAACTGGCGTCATTGGCCATGCGCATCGTATTTGGCATGGCTGGTTGTGTAGGTTTGCCGAAATTACAGGGCCGTAGCCTCAATATTGACGGAGATAGCGCCAACTGTGCTGGTTTACGACGGAACGGTGACGAACTGGCGTCATTTACCATGCGCATCGTGTTCATTTGCTGGCATGGCTGGTTGTGTAGGTTTACGCCCGAAATCACAGGGCCGTAGCCTCAATATTGACGGAGATAGCGCCAACTGTGCTGGTTTGACGGAACGGTGACGAACTGGCGTCATTGGCCCTTTTATGCGCATCGTATTTGGCATGGCTGGTTGTGTAGGTTTGCCGAAATTACAGGGCCGTAGCCTTAATATTGACGGAGATAGCGCCACTGCTGGTTTGACGGAACGGTGGAACGGTGACGAACTGGCGTCATTGGCCATGCGCATCGTATTTGGCATGGCTGGTTGTGGCAGGTTTGCCGAAATTACAGGTAGCCTTAATATTGACGGAGATACCGCCAACTGTGCTGGTTTGACGGAACGACGGTATGGCGTCGTGGCCATGCGTATTTGGCATGGCTGGTTGTGTAGGTTTGCCGAAATAGCCTCAATATTGACGGAGATAGCGCCAACTGTGCTGGTTTGACGACGGAACGGTGACGAACTGGCGTCATTGGCCATGCGCATCGTATTTGGCATGGCTGGTTGTGTAGGTTTGCCGAAATCACAGGTCTGTAGCCTCAATATTGACGGGAGATAGCGCCAACTAGTTTGAATTACGCCTCAATATTGACGGAGATAGCGCCACCGTGCTGGTCAGACGGAACGGTGACGAACTGGCGTCATTGGCCATGCGCATCGTATTTGGCATGGCTGGTTGTGTAGGTTTGCCGAAATTACAGGGCCGTAGCCTTAATATTGACGGAGATACCGCCAACTGTGCTGGTTTGACGGAACGGTGACGAACTGGCGTCATTGGCCATGCGCATCGTATTTGGCATGGCTGGTTGTGTAGGTTTGCCGAAATTACAGGGCCGTAGCCTCAATATTGACGGAGATAGCGCCACCGTGCTGGTCAGACGGAACGGTGACGAACTGGCGTCATTGGCCATGCGCATCGTATTTGGCATGGCTGGTTGTATAGTAGGTTGCCGAAATTACAGGGCCGTAGCCTTAATATTGACGGAGATACCGCCAACTGTGCTGGTTTGACGGAACGGTGACGAACTGGCGTCATTGGCCATGCGCATCGTGTTCACTGGCGGCGTTGTGTAGGTTTGCATTACAGGCCAGCCTCAATATTGCGGAGATACCGCCATGTGCGTTTGACGGAACGGTGACGAACTGGCGTCATTGGCATGGCTTATTTGGCATGGCTGTTGTATAGGTTTGCCGAAATTACAGGTCCGTAGCCTTAATATTGACGGAGATACCGCCAACTGTGCTGGTTTGACGGAACGGTGACGAACTGGCGTCATTGGCCATGCGCATCGTATTTGGCATGGATGGTTGTATAGGTTTGCCGAAATTACAGGGCCGTAGCCTTAATATTGACGGAGATACCGCCAACTGTGCTAGTTTGATTTCGGAACAGTGACGAACTGGTGTCATTGGCCATGCGCATCGTATTTGGCATGGCTTGTTGTATAGGTTTGCCGAAATTACAGGGCCGTAGCCTCAATATTGACGGAGATAGCGCCAACTGTGCTGGTTTGACGGAACGGTGACGAACTGGCGTCATTGGCCATGCGCATCGTGTTCAGCATGGCTGGTTGTGTAGGTTTGCCGAAATTACAGGGCCGTAGCCTCAATATTGACGGAGATACCGCCAACTGTGCTGGTTTGACGGAACGGTGACGAACTGGCGTCATTGGCCATGCGCATCGTATTTGGCATGGCTTGTTTGTATAGGTTTGCCAGAAATTACAGGGCCGTAGCCTTAATATTGACGGAGATACCGCCAACTGTGCTGGTTTGACGGAACGGTGACGAACTGGCGTCATTGGCCATGCGCATCGTATTTGGCATGGCTTGTTGTATAGGTTTGCCGAAATTACAGGTCCGTAGCCTTAATATTGACGGAGATACCGCCAACTGTGCTGGTTTGACGGAACGGTGACGAACTGGCGTCATTGGCCATGCGCATCGTATTTGGCATGGCTTGTTGTATGGTTGCCGAAATACAGGTCCGTAGCCTCACTATTGACGGAGATACCGCCAACTTGCTGGTTTGACGAACGGTGACGAACTGGCGTATTGGCAGGCATCGTATTTGGCATGGCGTTGTAGGTTTGCCGAAATTAAGGGCCGTAGCCTTAATATTGACGGAGATAGCGCCAACTGTGCTAGTTTGACGGAACAGTGACGAACTGGCGTCATTGGCCATGCGCATCGTATTTGGCATGGCTTGTTGTATAGGTTTGCCGAAATTACAGGTCCGTAGCCTTAATATTGACGGAGATACCGCCAACTGTGCTGGTTTGACGGAACGGTGACGAACTGGCGTCATTGGCCATGCGCATCGTATTTGGCATGGATGGTTGTATAGGTTTGCGAAATTACAGGGCCGTAGCCTTAATATTGACGGAGGAGATAGCGCCAACTGTGCTAGTTTGACGGAGACAGTGACGAACTGGCGTCATTGGCCATGCGCATCGTATTTGGCATGGCTTGTTGTGTAGGTTTGCCGAAATTACAGGGCCGTAGCCTCAATATTGACGGAGATAGCGCCAACTGTGCTGGTTTGACGGAACGGTGACAGACTGGCGTCATTGATGTACTGCGCATCGTGTCAGTCAGCATGCTGGTTGTGTAGTATTTGCCGAAATTACAGGTCCGTAGCCTTAATATTGACGGAGATACCGCCAACTGTGCTGGTTTGACGGAACGGTGACGAACTGGCGTCATTGGCCATGCGCATCGTATTTGGCATGGATGGTTGTATAGGTTTGCGAAATTACAGGGCCGTAGCCTTAATATTGACGGAGATAGCGCCAACTGTGCTGGTTTGACGGAACGGTGACGAACTGGCGTCATTGGCCATGCGCATCGTATTTGGCATGGCTTGTTGTATAGGTTTGCCGAAATTACAGGTCCGTAGCCTCACTATTGACGGAGATACCGCCAACTGTGCTGGTTTGACGGAACGGTGACGAACTGGCGTCATTGGCCATGCGCATCGTGTTCATGGCTGGTTGTGTAGGTTTGCCGAAATTGCAGGGCCGTAGCCTCAATATTGACGGAGATACCGCCAACTGTGCTGGTTTGACGGAACGGTGACGAACTGGCGTCATTGGCCATGCGCATCGTATTTGGCATGGCTTGTTGTATAGGTTTGCCGAAATTACAGGGCCGTAGCCTTAATATTGACGGAGATACCGCCAACTGTGCTGGTTTGACGGAACGGTGACGAACTGGCGTCATTGGCCATGCGCATCGTATTTGGCATGGTTTCTGTTGTATAGGTTTGCCGAAATTACAGGTCCGTAGCCTCACTATTGACGGAGATACCGCCAACTGTGCTGGTTTGACGGAACGGTGACGAACTGGCGTCATTGGCCATGCGCATCGTATTTGGCATGGTTTGCTTGACGGAGATTGCCAACTACGGAGTTTGCCGATCGTATTTGGCATTTGTTGTACAAATTACAGGGCCGTAGCCTTAATATTGACGGAGATACCGCCAACTGTGCTGGTTTGACGGAACGGTGACGAACTGGCGCCATTGGCCATGCGCATCGTATTCAGCATGGCATGGCTTGTTGTATAGGTTTGCCGAAATTACAGGGTCCGTAGCCGTATATGACGGAGATTGTGCTGGTTTGACGGAACGGTGACGAACTGGCGTCATTGGCCATGCGCATCGTATTTGGCATGGCTGGTTGTATAGGTTTGCCGAAATTACAGGGCCGTAGCCTAATATTGACGGAGATAGGTTTGCCGCCAACTGTGCTGGTTTGACGGAACGGTGACGAACTGGCGTCATTGGCCATGCGCATCGTGTTCAGCAGGTGTAGAAATTACAGTAGCCTCCTTGATTAAATACCCCTGCTATTTGACGGATACCGCCAACTGTGCTGGTTTGACGGAACGGTGACGAACTGGCGTCATTGGCCATGCGCATCGTATTTGGCATGGCTTGTATAGGTTTGCCGAAATTACAGGTCCGTAGCCTCAATATTGACGGAGATACCGCCAACTGTGCTGGTTTGACGGAACGGTGACGAACTGGCATGGCCCATGCGCATCGTATTTGGCATGGCTGGTTGTAGGTTTGCCGAAATTACAGGGCCGTAGCCTTAATATTGACCCGCCAACTGTGCTGGTTTGACGGAACGGTGACGAACTGGCGTCATTGGCCATGCGCATCGTATTTGGCATGGCTGGTTGTGTAGGTTTGCCGAAATTACAGGTCCGTAGCCTCAACGGAGATAGCGCCACCGTTGACGGAGATATTGGCCGCCAACTGTGGTTGTGTAGGTTTGCTGGTTTGACGGAACGGTGTGCTGGTTTGACGAACTGGCGTCATTGGCCATGCGCATCGTATTTGGCATGGCTGGTTGGGTGTATTTGGAAATTACAGGGCCATTACTGGCCGTTATTGACGGAGATTGTGCTGGTTTTGACGGTTTGGTAGCCGAAATAGGTTTGCCGAAATTACAGGGCCGTACCGCCAACTTGCTGGTTTGGAATTGGCCATGCGCATCGTATTTGGCATGGCTTGTTGTATAGGTTTGCCAAAAATTGACGGGTTTGAGGCAACGGCGACGAACTACCGCCCGTAAAATATTGACGGAGATAGCGCCAACTGTGCTAGTTTGACGGAACGGTGACGAACTGGCGTCATTGGCCATGCGCATCGCATCGTATTTGGCATGGCTGGTTGGGTAGGTTTGCCGAAATTACAGGGCCGTAGCCTCAATATTGACGGAGATAGCGCCAACTGTGCTGGTTTGACGGAACGGTGACGAACTGGCGTCATTGGCCATGCGCATCGTATTTGGCATGGCTGGTTGTGTAGGTTTGCCGAAATTACAGGGCCGTAGCCTCATATTGACGGAGATACCGCCAACTGTGCTGGTTTGACGGAACGGTGACGAACTGGCGTCATTGGCCATGCGCATCGTATTTGGCATGGCTGGTTGTGGTAGGTTTGCCGAAATTACAGGGCCGTAGCCTTAATATTGACGGAGATACCGCCAACTGTGCTGGTTTGACGGAACGGTGACGAACTGGCGTCATTGGCCATGCGCATCGTATTTGGCATGGCTTGGTTGTATAGGTTTGCCGAAATTACAGGTCTGTAGCCTTAATATTGACGGAGATAGCGCCAACTGTGCTTGGTTTGACGGAACGGTGACGAACTGGCGTCATTGGCCATGCGCATCGTATTTGGCATGGCTGGTTGTATAGGTTTGCCGAAATTACAGGTCTGTAGCCTTAATATTGACGGAGATACCGCCAACTGTGCTGGTTTGACGGAACGGTGACGAACTGGCGTCATTGGCCATGCGCATCGTATTTGGCATGGCTGGTTGTATAGGTTTGCCGAAATTACAGGGCCGTAGCCTTAATATTGACGGAGATAGCGCCAACTGTGCTGGTTTGACGGAACGGTGACGAACTGGCGTCATTGGCCATGCGCATCGTATTTGGCATGGCTGGTTGTGTAGGTTTGCCGAAATTACAGGGCCGTAGCCTTAATATTGACGGAGATACCGCCAACTGTGCTGGTTTGACGGAACGGTGACGAACTGGCGTCATTGGCCATGCGCATCGTATTTGGCATGGCTGGTTGTATAGGTTTGCCGAAATTACAGGGCCGTAGCCTTAATATTGACGGAGATACCGCCAACTGTGCTGGTTTGACGGAACGGTGACGAACTGGCGTCATTGGCCATGCGCATCGTATTTGGCATGGCTTGTTGTATAGGTTTGCCGAAATTACAGGTCCGTAGCCTTAATATTGACGGAGATAGCGCCAACTGTGCTGGTTTGACGGAACGGTGACGAACTGGCGTCATTGGCCATGCGCATCGTATTTGGCATGGATGGTTGTATAGGTTTGCCGAAATTACAGGGCCGTAGCCTTAATATTGACGGAGATAGCGCCAACTGTGCTGGTTTGACGGAACGGTGACGAACTGGCGTCATTGGCCATGCGCATCGTATTTGGCATGGCTGGTTGTATAGGTTTGCCGAAATTACAGGGCCGTAGCCTCAATATTGACGGAGATACCGCCAACTGTGCTGGTTTGACGGAACGGTGACGAACTGGCGTCATTGGCCATGCGCATCGTGTTCATTTGGCATGGCTTGTTGTATAGGTTTGCCGAAATTACAGGGCCGTAGCCTCAATATTGACGGAGATACCGCCAACTGTGCTGGTTTGACGGAACGGTGACGAACTGGCGTCATTGGCCATGCGCATCGTATTTGGCATGGCTTGTTGTATAGGTTTGCCGAAATTACAGGGCCGTAGCCTTAATATTTGACGGAGATACCGCCAACTGTGCTGGTTTGACGGAACGGTGACGAACTGGCGTCATTGGCCATGCGCATCGTGCATTACATTGGGTTTGCCGAAATTACAGTCCGTAGCCTCAATATTGACGGAGATACCGCCAACTGTGCTGGTTTGACGGAACGGTGACGAACTGGCGTCATTGGCCATGCGCATCGTATTTGTTCAGCATGGCTGGTTGTGTATGGTTTGGTTTGCCGAAATTACAGGGCTGTAGCGTAGCCTCAATATTGACGGAGATACCGCCAACTGTGCTGGTTTGACGGAACGGTGACGAACTGGCGTCATTGGCCATGCGCATCGTATTTGGCATGGCTGGTTGTGTAGGTTTGCCGAAATTACAGGTCCGTAGCCTCAATATTGACGGAGATAGCGCCAACTGTGCTGGTTTGACGGAACGGTGACGAACTGGCGTCATTGGCCATGCGCATCGTATTTGGCATGGCTGGTTGTGTAGGTTTGCCGAAATTACAGGGCCGCAGCCTTAATATTGACGGAGATACCGCCAACTGTGCTGGTTTGACGGAACGGTGACGAACTGGCGTCATTGGCCATGCGCATCGTATTTGGCATGGATGGTTGTATAGGTTTGCCGAAATTACAGGGCCGTAGCCTTAATATTGACGGAGATACCGCCAACTGTGCTGGTTTGACGGAACGGTGACGAACTGGCGTCATTGGCCATGCGCATCGTATTTGGCATGGCTTGGTTGTATAGGTTTGCCGAAATTACAGGGCCGTAGCCTTAATATTGACGGAGATACCGCCAACTGTGCTGGTTTGACGGAACGGTGACGAACTGGCGTCATTGGCCATGCGCATCGTGTTTGGCATGGCTTGTTGTATAGGTTTGCCGAAATTACAGGGCCGTAGCCTCAATATTGACGGAGATACCGCCAACTGTGCTGGTTTGACGGAACGGTGACGAACTGGCGTCATTGGCCATGCGCATCGTATTTGGCATGGCTTGTTGTATAGGTTTGCCGAAATTACAGGTCCGTAGCCTCAATATTGACGGAGATAGCGCCAACTGTGCTGGTTTGACGGAACGGTGACGAACTGGCGTCATTGGCCATGCGCATCGTATTTGGCATGGCTTGTTGTATAGGTTTGCCGAAATTACAGGTCTGTAGCCTCAATATTGACGGAGATAGCGCCAACTGTGCTGGTTTGACGGAACGGTGACGAACTGGCGTCATTGGCCATGCGCATCGTGTTCAGCATGGCTGGTTGTATAGGTTTGCCGAAATTACAGGTCTGTAGCCTCAATATTGACGGAGATAGCGCCAACTGTGCTGGTTTGACGGAACGGTGACGAACTGGCGTCATTGGCCATGCGCATCGTATTTGGCATGGCTGGTTGTGTAGGTTTGCCGAAATTACAGGGCCGTAGCCTCAATATTGACGGAGATAGCGCCAACTGTGCTGGTTTGACGGAACGGTGACGAACTGGCGTCATTGGCCATGCGCATCGTATTTGGCATGGCTGGTTGTATAGGTTTGCCGAAATTACAGGGCCGTAGCCTTAATATTGACGGAGATAGCGCCAACTGTGCTGGTTTGACGGAACGGTGACGAACTGGCGTCATTGGCCATGCGCATCGTATTTGGCATGGCTGGTTGTGTAGGTTTGCCGAAATTACAGGGCCGTAGCCTTAATATTGACGGAGATAGCGCCAACTGTGCTGGTCAGACGGAACGGTGACGAACTGGCGTCATTGGCCATGCGCATCGTATTTGGCATGGATGGTTGTATAGGTTTGCCGAAATTACAGGGCCGTAGCCTTAATATTGACGGAGATAGCGCCAACTGTGCTGGTTTGACGGAACGGTGACGAACTGGCGTCATTGGCCATGCGCATCGTATTTGGCATGGCTGGTTGGGTAGGTTTGCCGAAATTACAGGTCTGTAGCCTTAATATTGACGGAGATACCGCCAACTGTGCTGGTTTGACGGAACGGTGATTGGCCATGCGAACCGAAATTACAGTCTGTAGCCTTAATATTGACGCTGCATTGGCCATGCGCATCGTATTTGGCATGGCTGGTTGGGTAGGTTTGTCGAAATTACAGGTCTGTAGCCTTAATATTGACGGAGATACCGCCAACTGTGCTGGTTTGACGGAACGGTGACGAACTGGCGTCATTGGCCATGCGCATCGTATTTGGCATGGCTGGTTGTGTAGGTTTGCCGAAATTACAGGGCCGTAGCCTTAATATTGACGGAGATACCGCCAACTGTGCTGGTTTGACGGAACGGTGACGAACTGGCGTCATTGGCCATGCGCATCGTATTTGGCATGGCTTGTTGTGTAGGTTTGCCGAAATTACAGGTCTGTAGCCTCAATATTGACGGAGATACCGCCAACTGTGCTGGTTTGACGGAACGGTGACGAACTGGCGTCATTGGCCATGCGCATCGTATTTGGCATGGCTGGTTGTATAGGTTTGCCGAAATTACAGGTCTGTAGCCTCAATATTGACGGAGATACGCCAACTGTGCTGGTTTGACGGAACGGTGACGAACTGGCGTCATTGGCCATGCGCATCGTATTTGGCATGGCTGGTTGTATAGGTTTGCCGAAATTACAGGTCTGTAGCCTCAATATTGACGAAGATAGCGCCAACTGTGCTGGTTTGACGGAACGGTGACGAACTGGCGTCATTGGCCATGCGCATCGTATTCAGCATGGCTGGTTGTATAGGTTTGCCGAAATTACACGTCTGTAGCCTCAATATTGACGGAGATAGCGCCAACTGTGCTGGTTTGACGGAACGGTGACGAACTGGCGTCATTGGCCATGCGCATCGTATTTGGCATGGCTTGTTGTGTAGGTTTGCCGAAATTACAGGTCTGTAGCCTCAATATTGACGGAGATAGCGCCAACTGTGCTGGTTTGACGGAACGGTGACGAACTGGCGTCATTGGCCATGCGCATCGTATTTGGCATGGCTGGTTGTGGTAGGTTTGCCGAAATTACAGGGCCGTAGCCTCAATATTGACGGAGATAGCGCCAACTGTGCTGGTTTGACGGAACGGTGACGAACTGGCGTCATTGGCCATGCGCATCGTATTTGGCATGGCTTGTTGTGTAGGTTTGCCGAAATTACAGGGCCGTAGCCTTAATATTGACGGAGATACCGCCAACTGTGCTGGTTTGACGGAACGGTGACGAACTGGCGTCATTGGCCATGCGCATCGTATTTGGCATGGCTTGTTGTATAGGTTTGCCGAAATTACAGGTCTGTAGCCTCAATATTGACGAAGATAGCGCCAACTGTGCTAGTTTGACGGAACGGTGACGAACTGGCGTCATTGGCCATGCGCATCGTGTTCAGCATGGCTGGTTGTATAGGTTTGCCGAAATTACACGTCTGTAGCCTCAATATTGACGGAGATAGCGCCAACTGTGCTGATCAGACGGAACGGTGACGAACTGGCGTCATTGGCCATGCGCATCGTATTTGGCATGGCTTGTTGTATAGGTTTGCCGAAATTACAGGGCCGTAGCCTCAATATTGACGGAGATACCGCCAACTGTGCTGGTTTGACGGAACGGTGACGAACTGGCGTCATTGGCCATGGCATCGTATGCATGGCTTGTTGTATAATATTTGGGATGGCTTAATATTGACGGAGATCCAGGGCCGTAGCCTTAGATAACGGTGCTGGTCAGACGGAACTGAGCGGTCATTGGCCATGCGCATCGTATTTGGCATGGTTTGTCAGAGGTTCGGAACGGTGACGAACTGTTGGCCATGCGCATCGTAATGGCTTGGGCCTCAATATTGTATACGGAACGGTGACGAACTGATTGGCATGCGCATTACATGGCTGGTTGTGTAGGTTTGCCGCCCGTAGCCTTAATATTGACGGAGATAGCGCCAGTGCTGGTTTGATTGGCCATGCGCATCGTTTGGCATGGCTTGAGGTTTGCCGAAATTACAGAGCCTTAATATTGACGGAGAGCCAACTGTGCTGGTTTGACGGAACGGTGACGAACTGGCGTCATTGGCCATGCGCATCGTATTTGGCATGGATGGTTGTGTAGGTTTGCCGAAATTACAGGGCCGTAGCCTCACTATTGACGGAGATACCGCCACTGTGCTGGTTTGACGGAACGGTGACGAACTGGCGTCATTGGCCATGCGCATCGTATTTGGCATGGCTGGTTGTGTAGGTTTGCCGAAATTACAGGGCCGTAGCCTTAATATTGACGGAGATAGCGCCAGGTGCTGGTTTGACGGAACGGTGACGAACTGGCGTCATTGGCCATGCGCATCGTATTTGGCATGGCTGGTTGGGTAGGTTTGCCGAAATTACAGGCGCCGGTAGGAACCGAACTGGCGTAATATTGACGGAGAATAGCGCCAGGTGCTGGTTTGGTTTGACGGAACGGGCTGACGAACTGGAGTCGTCCATTGGCCATGCGCATCGTTATTTGGCATGGCCATTGTTGTGTAGGTTTGTCGAAATTACAGGGCCGTAGCCTTAATATTGACGGAGATAGCGCCAACTGTGCTGGTTTGACGGAACGGTGACGAACTGGCGTCATTGGCCATGCGCATCGTATTTGGCATGGATGGTTGTGTGAGTTTGCCGAAATGGTTGTGTGTGCTGGTTTGACGAAGTGACGAACTGGCGTGTTACAGGGCCGTAGCCTTAATATTGACGGAGATAGCGCCAGGTGCTGGTTTGACGGAAACGGTGACGAACTGGCGTCATTGGCCATGCGCATCGTATTTGGCATGGCTGGTTGGGTAGGTTTGCCGGAAATAGCCTACAGGGCCGTAGCCTTAATATTGACGGAGATAGCGCCAGTGTGCTGGTTTGACGGAACGGTGACGAACTGGCGTCATTGGCCATGCGCATCGTATTTGGCATGGCTTGTTGTGTAGGTTTGTCGAAATTACAGGGCCGTAGCCTTAATATTGACGGAGATAGCGCCAACTGTGCTGGTTTGACGGAACGGTGACGAACTGGCGTCATTGGCCATGCGCATCGTATTTGGCATGGATGGTTGTGTAGGTTTGCCGAAATTACAGGGCCGTAGTCTTAATATTGACGGAGATACCGCCAACTGTGCTGGTTTGACGAAACGGTGACGAACTGGCGTCATTGGCCATGCGCATCGTATTTGGCATGGCTGGTTGTGTAGGTTTGCCGAAATTACAGGGCCGTAGCCTTAATATTGACGGAGATAGCGCCAGGTGCTGGTTTGACGGAACGGTGACGAACTGGCGTCATTGGCCATGCGCATCGTATTTGGCATGGCTTGTTGTGTAGGTTTGCCGAAATTACAGGTCTGTAGCCACTGTGCTGGTTTGAATATTGACGGAGATAGGTTGTGTAGGTTTGCGCCAGTCTTAATATTGTGCTGGTTTGACGGAACGGTGACGAACTGGCGTCATTGGCCATGCGCATCGTATTTGGCATGGCTTGTTGTATGTAGGTTTGCCGAAATTACAGGGCCGTAGCCTTAATATTGACGGAGATACCGCTGGTTTTGACAACTGTGCTGGTTTGACGGAGGTTTGCCGACGGTGACCACAATATTGAACTGGCGGAACGGTCGATGGCGTGGCCATGCGCATCGTATTTGGCATGGATGGTTGTGTAGGTTTGCCGAAATTACAGGGCCGTAGCCTTAATATTGACGGAGATAGCGCCAGGTGCTGGTTTGACGGAACGGTGACGAACTGGCGTCATTGGCCATGCGCATCGTATTTGGCATGGCTTGTTGTATAGGGTTTGTCGAAATTACAGGGCCGTAGCCTTAATATTGACGGAGATAGCGCCAACTGTGCTGGTTTGACGGAACGGTGACGAACTGGCGTCATTGGCCATGCGCATCGTATTTGGCATGGATGGTTGTGTAGGTTTGTCGAAATTACAGGGCCGTAGCCTTAATATTGACGGAGATAGCGCCAACTGTGCTGGTTTGACGGAACGGTGACGAACTGGCGTCATTGGCCATGCGCATCGTGTTCAGCATGGCTTGTTGTGTAGGTTTGCCGAAATTACAGGTCCGTAGCCTCAATGTTGACGGAGATAGCGCCACCGTGCTTGTGGCGAAGTCGGTTGAACTTTTACCGCCCAGGGGTGTATAGTGTGGCCCAGAATTATACTCTGGAATAGAGTGTAAGACTGAGGGTCGACAAGTCCTCCAGAAATATCCGCCGCAAAGCGAGAGATTCCTGGATTCTTGGTGGCGTGAGTACCTTGTGTATCCCTATCGGCTCGTTTATCTTCGACGGAACGGCACTTCACCGGTGTTCTTGAACTGTGTTGCCTCAGAAGTAGTACTGGATATACGTCCACCACAGGATATAACCAGAACGACACAAGGCAGGTTAGCGAATCCAAGTTGAAATCAACCTGAATGTATCCCCTTTGAATACCGACTCCCAAATTACCAACGCTTCTGGATATCACAAATCCAGAATGTCAGTGCTCCAGAATTCGGTACTCAGAATTCGGGTCCCAGAAATACACTTTCCCAATATGTACCTGAGAACACAAAATAAACCAACAAATACAGAGTATATACACTACAACTAGCCGCTTTTCGACCCTCGGACGGTGGGTCGCTAATCTAGGCTTAACCGAGTCTTAAATTCAGGCGCCTAGCCAACCTGAATACTCGTACAATACGCGCACCACCCCTGAATTCAGGGGAAGCAATCAGAATTCGTAGTCAATCGATCCACACAGCAGTTAGTACTACAAGTTTCAGGGGACAACCGCTAATCAGTCACCCAGAACCTTAATCGTAATATGAAATGGGCAAAACATCAGTAAACCAGCGACCCAACTAGGATATGGAATAGGTGGGTCAACCCAGTCCGCTCGGAGCGCCTCTGGTCACCACCTAATTTGGACTTGAGTAAGGTGGAGTTGCCACAGACGACCCGTCCTGGTCGAAGTGCCCATAGTGTGTCGCGGTCGCAGTCTCGGGACTCCCGGAACGTATCTTCGGCAAGCTAGGCCGATTCCACTTGCGCGCTACGGGGAAAAACAAACTCTTTATTATAGCACGTTTAATCACCTCATCTTTTCTTGGTTGAGAGTAATGTTATCCCTTGATCCAGCCTTCGATTAGCGTTCCGTGGTCCCCCGGCCATGCATTTCCGGTGAGCAACTCCAAAGTAACACAATATCGAAGAGTCGAGTGCAGTCTGCGTTCCGTGGTCCCCCGGCCATACATTTCCGGTGAGCAACTCCAAAGTAACGTCACACCAACACTCAAGCGCAGCTTCTGTCCCGTGGTCCCCCGGCCATACATTTCCGGTGAGCAACTCCAAAGTAACTTCGTCCAACGCCACTGGTAGCGACTTCATCTCTTGGACCTCCAGCCATTCAATTCTGGTAGGTTGCACCCCCCGGCCATTCTTTTCCGGTAGGTGCTCCAGACGACGTGTCTCCAACGGGGAAAAACAAACTCTGTTATCAGTTTAAAGGCTAGACTATCTCTCTTGCCTTCTGGGTACAAATCAGGTCAAAACATCTTGGTTTCACTATGTCTTGGTGCAAATGTCTTCTCTTGAGTATGGTCCTGATACTGAGTACAGCTTCATTCGAAATCTCTCCAAAAGTGTCGACTCAACATGTTGATTCGACGCTTTGGCTGTAGTTCAACTTGCGTTTCACTTGATGACGACGTTGCGTTTCACTTGATGACGACGTTGCGTTTCACTTGATGACGACGTTGCGTTTCACTTGATGACGCTGGCTCTCTTGGTCTCTGAATTCACTTGATATTCAGGACACTTGAGTAGTTTCAGGTGACTTGGTGTTGTAGACACTTGAGTTCACTATTGGAAGTGGCGAAATGCTTGTGGGCTCCACAGTTTTCACAGGTGTAATCCAGGGACATGTAAATTCTGACGACAGATTTTGGTATCCTGACGACATGTCTTGTAATTCTGGTTTCCTGCACTTGTATTCTGGATTCCACTTCGCACACTTCGTAGTCGTGATCAAATCTCTATAATAATCGGTGTGTAGTGGCTAATGGGCCTCCAGCGCACGATCATGGGTAGTGGGGGTGGTGTTATTCTGGATTCAAAGTCGTAAGTCGCTCTGAAATACAGCAAGATGAGGTGCACCTTGGGATACGTTCTCCAGAGGCACTTTCCGCCAGGCTTTAGGCACTCATCGTAAGGGAAAGTCCATAGGCAGACGTAATACTTCATGGAATCCTGGATATGCACATCCAGGATCCGTACCAGTTTGGGCCCATCTGCATTCAGGCGTGATTTCCTTCCAGGAATCAACCCCTATCCCACACGTCATTCCATGTCGCACGGGTACAGCCAGGCCACTGCATCCACAACATCCAAAATCTCCATAGTAAATATTCGGTCATCGTTTATGACGGCAGTGTGTCACAGCCAAATTTTCGAGAGCACTTCGTGTCAGCCGCCCCTCCTGGTCAATATCTCTCAGAGAGGAAAAGTCCCCGAGCTGGCGAATCATGGCCAGGTCATTCGAATGCAAATTCACGTGAGAAAACGAGCACGACACTGCCGTTGTACTGTGCCGGCTCCCAGGATTCAAGTCTCTGTGGCACTCTGTCTCCTCAACTGTCGGTCCCAACCCATCTCTGATGCTTGGCTCACGCCGACCGCCCAGAATACGCGGCCACATCTCGATTTCACAGTTGGTGGCCACCCAATATTCAGAATCACACGTAACTCAAACATCTCTGTCGTTTTCGGTGATAAGTCACTAAACTCCATAGTCAATCACAGTCAATTCGTTCTCTTCAGTCTTGTCATGTAGAGGAATCATAATTTTCGACGGTCTTCATCCAGGATTACATTGTCTTCAGAGTTCAAGATTGAAATTCTGGGACCATGTTATTCTGGGTAATCGTGAATTTAGGACACTAAGGTCCTGGATGATCATCTCCAGCCTGCATAGACTGAAAACGAGCCCTTGCACGCGCGCTCTGATTAAACTCGTAAAGCAACGTGCCACAGTTCAACTGTGCCAAGGGTATCCACTCCGTCTCATCGTATCCTTTCCACTTCACCAAATATTCTCTGGTGCGTTTCGACGTCCGAGTCCTCTTGACCCAGCGAAAATCTAGGATTTCCTCAACTTCGTACTCGTCATTCTGGTTGTCCGGTTCCCAACTGTCTTCAGGCGGCAAAGCGGCGTCAAAATCATCGTCATCTTCCAAGTCAACGTCCACCGTTGGTCTCTTGGGGAACAACGCCCTGGGTTTCAGACGACTTACGTGTACCCAAGGGTTAACGCGATATCCTGTGTTCTCGACCTTGAGTTTCACGCTGAAGTCGTCGTGGATCTCCAGAATTCTGAACGACCCGTGCCACATGTGGGCGAGCTTACGACTTAGGCCAGTTTAAACCTTAGGAATATACAGCCACACGGCATCTCCAACAGCGAATCCAGACTTCAATCTCTCAGACAACTCTTGCCACTTCTGAGTCTGTATCTCTGAACGCATGTGCTTTGCCTTCTTCTGCAGGTCTTCAGCGCACGCTTGCGCGTAGCTGTAGTCGCGTTGCAACTTCCGGCGCCACTCATAAGCCGTTCATTCTTGGACACTCGACGGTCTGGGGCCCAACATAGCGGACACCGTACCGTGTGCATCCCATCCATGCACCAGAAAGAAAGGTGTCTTCAGGCGTGTGGCGTCAAACGACATATTCAGAGCGAACATCAGGCGCTCGGCATGGTCATCCCAGTCGCTTTGGTCTGCCTCTGCGATATAAGCACGGATACTCCTCACCACAGTTTGAACGGAGCGTTCCTGCTGCCCGTTCGCCTGAGGTCGGTACGCCAGGGTCGCTCTCTGCCGGCTGCCCAAGAGTTCTCGGAAGCGTGTGAAAACTTCGCTCATGAATCTTGGATCTTGATCATGCCGCAACAGAGAGCTGGCTCCAAATCTCCTGAAAACTTGTTCCTCGTACGCTTCAGCGACATCCTGAGCGTCGTCGAGCTCATCGGCTTACACATTACGAATCGTGAGAACATATCTTGTAACAGCAGCAAGGAGGTGTTCCCTCGGTACGACTCTGGCATATGCGTCACGAAATCCATGGATACGACCTCAAAAGGCCGACTGGGCTCAATGTTCCCAGTCGAGGATCCAGGATTCGGCGGGCGCCCCTTGCCGCTGGCACAGTCCACACATTCTCGAACGAAATTCTGGACGTCAGCGTACATGCCTAACCAATAGAACTCGGAGCGCAGCTTCTCGTAGGTTCTCGTGATTCCCTAGTGACCGCCCTGGTAATCTTCATGTGCATAGTGCAACATGTCAGAGTACATAGCTGCAGGCACCACCAGCCTAGGTTCATCCGTCATGTCACGAGGTCGCCCCTTGGTGGGAGCACTCAGACGATAGAGGATGTCTCTAGAGTCCAGCACGAAATCCTTAGCGAGATTGGAGCACTTCTTGTACTCGGCATGAGAGAAACTCCCCACATCGCCTTTCAAGAAATCCTTGAGCTGCTTCAACAAAACGTCGCTATCCTGGTGCACCTTGATTCGTCTCCAGCGTTCAGCCTGATACTCGATCGGGCTCATCGGCACATCATGAGATTCCTCCTCCTGCGCACGAGCACGCGTCATGACTGCGAACACTCTGGCGGCCGTAGGCAGCGGGGCAGAGTCAGTTCCTGGGAGATCCTTGGGATCAACATCCTGGTTCAAACTCTGAATTCCCACATCCAGAACTTCGTATGGCTTCATCAGCTTCTCGTGAATTCTGGATACTAACTGCAGGTGAGTAAACTCACTGGGATCTTCGACTTTCCAGGATTTCCTAGCGCCAGAGTCTTCGTCGTCAGGTAGTCAGCGGCTTGATTGTAGTCACGCAGGACATGTACCAGCTTAATAGACTTGAACTTGAGTTTCAGGACCTCGTACTCTGCAAGCCTTCTCTGAAGATTGGGCTGCTTACAGCTTGATAGTTCCCTGGGCTTGCTGTATCGCAATCCTGGAATCACCAACTACCACGATATCCTGAATTCCATGCTCCAACGCCATGTTAAGTCCTTTCAACAACCCATGATACTCAGCGTCGTTCACAGTCACATTTTCCAGAACGAATCCTCTCGCATCCAGAGCAACCCACCGAGGAAGTCTCCACAGAATGCATCCGCAACTACCTTGGCGAATGCTCGACTTCGCAGCACCGTCGAAACTCAGAACATATCCTTCGAATTCGGCTTCCAGCATCTCAATACTAATCGGAGGTGCTGGCTTGACCCGCCCCTTGGCTGGAATCAGCTCTTCAGCGACTTCGTCCAAGTGTTCTCTGGGGGTAATACCCGCACCCAGAATGGCAGGCAGCCCGTCTTCGTCACGCTGCGTCTTGCGAATCTCCAGGTTCCAGTGTGACAAATTCATGCCCCACTTGAGATGTCGTCCATCCGCAGACTTGGAATTCAGGACCCACTTCAACACCGAGTACCGTATATACACGATGATCTTGGGACTGTGTTGAACCAGTGGTATGAAAATCTCCAGAACTCTGAGCACAGAAATGACTTCCTTCTCAGCGAGGTGGTACCTGAGTTCCGCGTCGTTCAGGACACGTCCAGTGAAACGCACAGGATGAACAACTCCATCATATTCCTGACCTAAAACTGCCGCGGCTGCCCATGCATTCGCATGCGGGATTACCACGAACGGTCGTGTGTGGTCAGGATGTCGGAGCAGTGGGGTCGAGACGATCTTGCGCTTCAGGATTTCAAATGCTTCCTTGGCCCTTGACAAGTCTCGCCCTGCACGTATCTGCTCACCCGTCAGCTCGTATAAGGCGGCGGCAACTACAGGTAAGTCTTCGATAAACTTGTTGTAGTAATTCAGACTTCCCATGAAAGATTGCACCCCTTTAAGAGTCGACGGGAACGGCAAATCCTGGACACCCTTGGCGATCTTCGGCTTGGCTCGAATACCTTCGGCACTGATCTCGTGCGACAGGTACGGAATCGTGAGCTTCCCGAATTCGCTCTTGGGCAGACTAACGGAAATGTTCCAGTAGCGAAGTCTGAATAACAGCGTATTCAGGTCTTCACACAGCTGATCCCAAGTGGGCGCACCATGGGCGATGTCATCAATATACGAACTTCGACCAAGTACTGGCCCCATTTGAGCCGGAGCTGGGATGTTTCTCTGGAACACTGTCATGTAATTCGTCAAGACTCGCAATCCAGAATCATTTCCACCAGAGTTCCTGGGTTCAGCCGGATCCAGCTTCAGAAACTCAAGCACTTCAGGATCCACTTCCGCCTCCTCCTCAGGATCCAAGCGAACGAAACCCCAGAGGCAATTGTTCAGCATGGCCTGATATACAAGCGGAGCGTTCTTCAGGCCGAAGGGCATCCTGATCCACTGGAAATGTCCAAAGGGACACACAAACGCAGAGATCCACTTGGCTCTCTCAGTCATCAGCACTGCCCAGAATCCACTTGCCATGTCTAGACTCATGAACCACATGGCCGACTCGAATCCGATCAGCAGGTCGTCAATGAGAGGCAAAGGGTAATGACACAACTTAATGAATTCGTTCACCAAGCGATAATCGATGCACATTCTGATGTCCACACCGTTTTTCTTCAGGACAATCACAATCGGCGAAGCCCACTCAGATTCAGAATGCTCAATGAGTCCTTTATCCAAAAGCTTTTTCAGGAGCTCGTAAACCTTGATCATGAGGTGCGGGGCTACAGAACGTGCTCTCTGAGCGACAGGTCTTGCGTCACCAACATCCAGGTCACAGACGACTCCACGAGCAGGTGCTGGAGCAGCGTTGCCGTCACCAAGGAAAATCTTGCGATGATGCTTCAGAATTCCCCTTAGTTTTTGGTTCATCTCAGGAAGTAGATTTTCCGTCTGCTTCATCGATATTGCACTCGGGAGACAAGTTCCTGTAACTCAGGGAGTATTATCAATTGGTCACGCAGCTGTGACAACAACTCACTTCCTTCATGCACATAGACAGCAGGTTCCAGGTCAAGGTCTTCAGTAGTGATCTTCATGCAGCGATCGTATTCCTGCTTGAGTCTCTCCACCGGAGTGCCCGGCATCCCCGTCAATGGCAAATCCAGAAATTCATCGTCTTGGCACTCGTCCTCCAGAGAATCATCGTCCGAATCCAGGGTCATCTGACCTGGACCGTCACCAGAATTCGTGAACTCGGGTTCTAGCTCGTCATTTGATCCGGGTTCAGCGGCGACACTGTCAGGAGTACTCGCAAGGTCACTTGTATCCACACTGGCATCGCATACAGGAGTGTTGGCTTCGGGATCCCCACCAGTCTGCGTAGCCACATCCTTGGCGAAACGCACATGTCGTTCCTTGGGGTCACGCCTACGCAGAGTCAGGTGAATCTTGTCCGAGCCATCACTCGACCGAGTCATCAGCTTGGTAGGCCACTGGTATTCCGGGGTCTCCACGCTCGGTGGCTCGAGATACACCTGAGTTTCAGCAAGCCGTTCAGCCTTCTTCCTGGATTCAGGTGACAGCGTGCTTTCTCTGATGAGCACTTGCCAGTCCTTGTAAGCTCTCGTCCCAGGGCGGACGTATCTTCCGGCAGTCGGATAGAAACCATACTCCACAATTCGAGCGACAGACATCCAGGGGTCGATCCACACACCCTTGTTCGAGATGTTAACCACTCGCACAGCTGTGGGCCAGGATTTTGCACCATAGATTATCTGCGTGACCCAGCGATCACCTCGTCCAGCCCACACAACTTCTCGCTGTGGGTTAGACTGGTAATAGTTGATCCGAATCACAGTGCTCTCTCCAGGATTCAGCCGCACCGGCTCTCGAGGTGACACCGGCAAATCCAATCCCAAGTATTCCTTTGGATTCCATCCACACATCACGATCGTTTCTTCGTCAGGGAGCTTCACCAGGCCTTCACGAACGCTAATCCGAATTCCAGCGGCATACATGAAACCGACTCCAAGAAGCACATCGATTCCTTCACCGATGTTGGCGACCCACACATCAAGGACATAGACTATCCTCCATCCGAGAGTAATCTTGACTTGTGCACTTGCAGCAATATATGTCGGCACACCACCCATCCCGGACACCAATGTTTGCTTGTGCGTCTGAATCTTGAGTCCCAACGTACGCGCTAAGTCGAGGCTCACAATACTGACAGTCGCACCAGTGTCCAGGAGAATCTTCGTCCGATGATCATTCACTGCGCCGTGTACCATCACAACATCGCGCTTCTCCTTCTCAACATCGTGATCCGTCCACCAACCATAACGTTGTCCAGGATGCAACTTGTACTGCGCAGTTTCATCTCGGGAGTCAGGATTCGCATCACCAGAATCCAGGTAGTCAGGGAACGCATTCGAATCTTGAGGCAAAGTAGTCATGCATTGTTGCTTATCTTGGGGTCGCCTCCTTAGCTCAGGGCCTGCATACAGTAGAACACACAACTCTGGGGTCTTCCTCTGCCCGGCGCGTACTGGATCCCCATCCAGTGGGCTTAGAGGTTTAATGGCGACCCAGAATTGGCTTCACCATCCAGGAGTTTCTCCAGGATATGGCTCGGCAGTTCCTTAAGTGCACCTTGGCGAGCGAGTTGTTTCACCGCATCCAGCGTTTTCCAGTCATCACATGGCTTCCCTTGATCCAACTTTCCACAATTCATACACGGTTCCAGGCGACATCTCGAAGTCGGATGTCCTATTCCTTGGCACCGATCACACTTGAGATCCTTCCAGCAGTTGTCTTCAGAATGCCCCCACTTGCCGCACTTGTCGCAAAGCTTATCCCAACTGGATCCTTCACGACGTCCAGAGTTACCGCCAGGTGACGGCGGAGGTGGACGACATCCCATGTTATCCATCACACGATAGACTTCGTTGGTCAACGTCTGAGTCCATTCAGCACCAGAGAATCCAGGGATACCTCCATCAAGATCCTGAATCTCATTACTGAAATCAGAATTCACAGTTGAAATCTTGGATCCATCGGACACATTCTGAATTTGGGCGATATGTTCGGCGTCTTCATCCTCCGTGTCTCCAGAATTCGCATCTTGGACCACAAAAGCTTGGCCACTTCGCTTTGGAGGGAAACGTCCTCGTGGGATGTTGTCGGCTCTGAAGTCGCGATTCTTGGGAGCGGCATCCTGGTCGCCACGAGTCCAGACGTCTTCACTCTGCTCCAGCGCAGCTTCCAGCTTAGAAATAGACTGAAAGTGCTGTCCTTGGAGCGAAATCTTCAGACGGTTGTCCTTCAACTTGGTGATGAACCTGCGAATGTGCTTCTCCAGACGCTTCGGCGATTTCCTGAAGTCCACGTCAGCCTTGTCGGCGGCAGCATTCAGACGGTAGAAAAACTCTAGTGCCGTTTCAGAATTCTTCATCTCCATCATGAAATACCGCTCTGAGTTCGACGCACGAGTCTTGCAGTACTTCTTCCTGAACGCAGACGCGAGTTCCTTCCAATTACGCTGAGTATGCTTCGGCAACTGGTTGAACCAGTCTCGTGAGGATTCAGAGAGCTTCAGCTTGAGTTCCTGGATCCGTGTCTTCGACGACCAGCCACTCTGGACCGCAGTATTCGTGAACTTCTCCCACCAGTGTACGCGGTCCCTGACTTCAGCCTTCGTGTCGAACTCTGAGAGGGTAGTCGAGTTGATGTAAGGCCTGAACGTCAACAGCGTCGAGCCGTCCTTGTTCAGGGCAGACAAGGCTCCGTCCCCGTCATCGTCATCATCATAATCGTAGTCCGAGTCGCTTGAACTCGAGTCGTCGCTGTCGGAATCATCGCTTGATCCAGGATCCGACGGGGGACTGCCATTCCTGCGCTTGTTCCTCCTGGATTCGGGCTTCTTCGCGCCAAAATTCTTCGATCCTGCAGGTGGCGGACACTCTCCTCCAGGGTTCCCTTGCACCTTAGACGTGGAGACCTTGCTCGCTGTCACGATAGTCGTCTGCGCGCCATGGGCAGCCTTGGTTTCCCGGGCTCCATGCTCTCGCTTCACTTGCTTCACCGCAGTCGAGCTTCTTGCTGGAAGCGCCTGCTGGAGGGTCGCCCTGAGTTGTGCAGCTGCGGCTTCGTCGAGGTTCTTCTGGCCACTCACCCCCTTTCCCAAATCTGCGACATTTGCGACATGTCCAGTTGCGACACTGGATACTGGGTACATGGTTGCTGAATGGGGTGAGGCGACCGGTCAGGATCCCTTGAAGTTGCCGAATGAGGGTCTTCTGTTGCACGAAGTGCTTGAATCTGGGACAACGTTGCACGAAGATCGCGCAGTTGTCCAGCCTGAAATTTCTGCAAATTCTGGGCGGATTCACGCTCACGCGACATAGTGGCTTCCGCCTCCTGGACTTTCTTCCTCAGGACCTCCATTTCTGCCATCACGCCTTGCTGAACACCTTCGGCCTACTGAGCACGTGCAGCATCGGCTTCCGCTTCGCGCTGCTGCATGTGGCCTGCGTACGCGGCCTCCAGGCGTTCACGCTCCAGAGTTCCAGCCTGCGCTGAATCCTGGTGTAGGACTTCCACACGCTGTGAACTCTGGGTTTGGCGAGCTTCCAAGTCTTGGGCACGTCGTTCTGCTTCCAGTCGTGCAGTTTCAGCCCGTACGAGTTGGTCTGTGAGCTCCTGAACCTGGCGACGAGCGTCCAGATCACGTTGTTCACGGCGACGTTCTCTCTCCAAGGCATCCAAGCGTTCTCTGGCGAGAAACTCTCGTTGCTCTTGCTCCATGCGAGCCTGCCACTCCTGCTGGTGCCTCATCATGTTCAGCTCGATCTGAGCTGGCCCAGACTTCGCAGAAGACCTCGATCCAGAGTACCTGGACGACGAGCGGCTTAATTCTGAGGGCGCTCTGGATTTTCTGGAGTGCCTCGACCTTGTGTCGCCCCTAGAGCTTCGGTGCTCACTTCGCGCATCGTCCAGCTCCTGAGTAGACGTCCGTGTTCCAGAATTCGGCGGCGGAATTGAAGTTGCCGCCATCGGATCCAGAATTTCAGGAGATTGAATCCTGGACGCAGTCTTCTCTTCTTGCTGAACGACTTCCGTCATCTCGACATCGGCCTGTTCCGGCAACGTCGCAGGCCTGGGAGGCAGCACAGTCCTCGTCACTCGGATTCCCAGCGATTGTCCCGCGGGTAGCAGTCCAGAGTGTACACCTTGCGCAATGAGCGCCAGGGCACCTCCTCCAGAGTACGGCATGTGCGAGGACGCACTTCTACCGAGCGACATCAGTGACGAAGACGACGAACTCCCTCGAGAAGCCATTGTCCCTGAAGTCCCGCTCTCATCTGAAGATCCAGACGTGCCTATTACACTTGGAAGTGTGGCGGGCACAATGTCTCGAGCCTCCGAATCCTGAACACCAGAATTCTGGTTGTCAGCACTCTGAGCTTCCACGCGCGACTGCGATCGACTTGAAGACGACTTGTACGCAGGGAGCGAGGATAACGACGGTGTCGACAGCGCAGACGGTGTCGACGACTACAACGGCCGAGGTGGCAGTAGCTGTGTGCGCTTCACTCTTGGCTCGCCTTCGCTCGATCCCCGAGGACTTCGTGTGACTCTGAGTCCGGTGTCCCTGAATCTCAAGACGAATTCTCGACCAAGAAGTTCGGTCTCGTAGTCTGTCATCAATAGATCACCGTGTTCATCCTCACCAAGATACGCCAACCTTGTCGGTCGAGTCTGAATCTTGGATTCCAACTTGGTATCCTGGACTGGGATCACTTTGAACCGTACTCCGTTGATGACCAGACTCCACTCCAACAGTTCCAGACCCAGGCAGGCTTGCATGTCGTTAGTGACTGCGCGTACAAACGCATCAGGAATCCTGGATATCTGCATGCTGGACCACTCTGGAATCACGTTGTGAAACTCGAATCCAGCCCCGAACAACAGAGTCTGCAGGATGGCAATGCACTCGCGCGTCGTCAGCATGACAGGGGGAATCTGGATCGCAACGAGATCTTGGGCCATGCCAACACCCCAGCGAACCGGCTTCAACTCCGAAATCCAGGATTCGTCCGGCGAATTCAGAGACATCCGCCATCGGAGGTAGTCTCCCGTCGCGAACACCGCGTCGAAGTACTTGTCCACGCCAGGCCTCGGTGTCGGCCACGCGAAATCGACATCCGGCGGAACAACACGTCCAGATGGGGACTCAGCCCAGCGTGCGACCTCGCGGCGTACGTACATCACCGCACGTTCACCGTCCAGACGAAGATCACCGTTCCCAGCTTGCGCAGGACTCTCAACCTCATTCTTGACAACAGTCTCAGGTGTCGGACTGGACGCTTCAACCGTACTTGGTGCCGAAATTCTGGATGCAGGTACTGATGCACCAGAATTCACAAGTGAATTCTGGATCCCTGCCTCCTCCGTGGCTCGTACAGCTTCCGGCTTCATCTCGACGACACTTTCATCCGAAGATTCAGACACTAGGTCCACAACCTCCGGGGACACAACCGTATCGACGCCTCCCACAGACGCCTGAGCTCCGCCCTCGCGAGCAAGCTCCTTCTGGACACCAGCCAACTCTGCTCCAGAATTCGCAGCCGCTGCACCTTGTTCCTTGGACGAATCTTGGTCGTCCTGGGTTGGTGGCTCAGCAGCCGGCTGATCTTGGACCAGAGACGCCTGGGCGTCCTCTCCTTGTGCTGCCGCAGCACCGCGCGCAGCCTTCTTCGCTTCCAGAGCTTCCCTTTCAACGTCAGCGATGTCTCTCTGGAACTCAGGACCCAATCCTTGAATGCGACGCGACTGACGAGTCGCAACACCACGACCTCCGTCCCCGCGTCCAGTCTTCCTCGCACCGCGTCCTTCCGGCATTCTGATGCAACCAGAAGTTGACGGACACTTCAGCACCTCTTCTTCTTCAACACTTGTAACCGGTGAAATCCTCGACAATCGAATCCGGGCACGCGCACCAGCTGTGGCGAAGTCGGTTGAACTTTTACCGCCCAGGGGTGTATAGCGTGGCCCAGAATTACACTCTGGAATAGAGTGTAAGACTGAGGGTCGACAAGTCCTCCAGAAATATCCGCCGCAAAGCAAGAGATTCCTGGATTCTTGGTGGCGTGAGTACCTTGTGTATCCCTATCGGCTCGTTTATCTTCGACGGAACGGCACTTCACCCAATGACGCCAGTTCGTCACCGTTCCGTCAAACCAGCACGGTTGGCGCTATCTCCGTCAATATCGAGGCTATGGGTCTGTAATTTCGGCAAACCTACACAACTAACCATGCCGAACACGATGCGCATGGCCAATGACGCCAGTTCGTCACCGTTCCGTCAAACCAGCACGGTATCGCTATCTCCGTCAATATGGAGGCTATGGGCCTGTATTTTCGACAGGGGACGCTGGTCACGTCTACAGTACGCAACAACCAAACCTGCAAGAACAAGCGCATGGGTCGAAAACGATCGAGGTCATGTCCAGCATCAATACAAACCAACTGGAGTTGAAGCCTGCAGAACATTGTATTGATCGAATACGCATAAACCATACGCTCGGAGGGGGGTTCGCTGCCAAGAGGTCTGTTCAAGCAAGAAATGTATCGGAATCCAAAACTTAGGTGTATGCGTTTTTGAAAGTTGTCAAGTCGTCCTGCTAAACAAATCCGGCGGTCTCAGACACATAGACACGGGACAACCCAACGGTTAACGTCTGACGTAGCGCCCTCGATCGCCTTGCCTTGCTCAAGGCTGTGCCCTTACTGGGTGCTGCGTATTTCTCTTTGCTGTATCGAAGCACCGCGAGTGTCTTATGCCGTTGCCATCCCAACCAGTTTGGCACAAACGTGTCGTCGTCTGGATGGGACCCACAAATACTTTCTATTTTGATAGCGGGTGCGTTAGGTAGCAAGATAAATGTTGCTGCCAACGGATGCAGAGCGGAACCAGCCTGTTTAGCTGGTGGTGCGGATTGTATTTTCTAATGCGTGAACCTATTTTATTATAATATGAACCGTCTGGCGACGACCCGGGTCAACAGAACAACCCGGGGCTCAAAAATCCTATAATTGTGCATATGAAATTACGTAGGGTTTTATAGTTTCGACTTCTACTTGCGGTGGATGGCCTTGGCTCTCGAACACAGCTCGGACCTGCGCATCCGGTACGCCTTGTCGAAGCAAAGCAAGAACCATCCCTTCAGCTTGAGCATGTTCAGTACCTCCCCACTTGGAGTCAAGAGCTCGATATATATCTTGAAGTTGAGTAACAACGTCTTTCCCCTAACGTCAAGTTTGCACGATCAAGAGCAGTCGGACGTGCTCGGATGGAAGGACGTCTGCTTGGTGTTGTCTGCATTGAGCCACCTGGACCACCAGACCGCCGCTGCGGGAGGTCTGCCATGACCTCAGCCAAAAACCAAACTCTGAGTTACACGACTGCTCATATAAAAAATAATTATCTCGTCTGGGCTTCTTTTTCTTTGCGGTGACCCGGGTCGTCGCCAAATGGTTCATATATCCAAGATGTGGAAACTGCCCCAATCTAAGGTGTTGTACATTAATTCAAAATATGTGGGCCACACTAACACAGAAGACAATTTGGGATCTCGCTGGAGACTCTCGTTGCTGCTGACGAGTTATTGTCTCCTAGGCATCTTGCTTTGAATACGCACAGAACTGTACAACAACTTTATCCGAATGCAGGCGCAGAATACTTCGCATAATGATTCTTAGACGGAATTTGCCAGACAAAAGTCAGACACACCAAATTTGCATGAAGTAGTGTAGGTTGGGGGATACAACTGAGTTTCATTGACTTGTTCATAGCTAACAAACCCGCTACTTGGTTCATTGGCATGCTTACAGCTAACGGATCCGCTATTGCTACTGTTCCACCACTACCATTTTGCCTCTATTTTAAAAGCAGATAATCAATGCACTTAAATCTATCTCTTATTACATTTCACCCGCCTTTCAAAGCGAGTCGTACTGGCCTGGATATCCTGCTCAAATGCTCTAGTTGAGCGTCTTCCTGTCGAAGATTGCCAGCAGCAACACGTACGCAAAGTAGTTCACCATTCCGATTTGTAAAGGTATGACGCGTAGGCTGCACAGCCATATTGTTGCCGATGCACATCGAAGACGCGCTAGCGCGGATGGAGTTGGGGAAGATGTCGGTCATCATAGCCAAAAAGCACGAGCAGCCACAGCGACCATGATAACATACAGCACCGTGAACACGATCGGAAGCCGCCGTCATACCGGTGGACATGACCACATGCCCGATAGTGATGAGACGACAGGTAGGTGAGAGCGGGCGAATGCCTTGGAGGAGAGAAGCACAACGAAGTGAAGGCACTTGGTTTCCACTGAGAACGTTTGGGATTGAGGAGGAAACCTCGCAGGTGACAACCTCCTCTGGTTAAATACGCAATACAAAAGACGTACTTGATAGAACCTAACGTACTGAGCAGTGAACGGCAAAAGCTGCACCGTTCAACAGCAACTGGGCAGGAGCGCGTTCAACGTCAACGCTGCTGGAATCTGGCGGATCTCCACACACCATCTCCACACTCCCACTTCGAGTCTGCCATGCTTACTCGATCGATGCTTGCGCACAAGTACGACCATCAACTTTCCCACCCGTAGTGGCTACAGGTAGTGGCAGCACATTGAGTTGTTGACGAAACTTCTTGAACACAGTTGGACCCAGCAGCTTCGTAAAGATGTCGGCCAGCATGTCCGTCGAAGGACAGTAGCGCACTTCAAACTCACCACGCTCGTGGTAGTCCCGAACCTTGTGGTACTTCAGGTCCACGCGGTTGGGCGGTGTCGCTTTATGCCCCTTCGCGCAAATTATGTGTCCAAACGATCATGATTGAGCACTCTCTCGCGGCGACGAATTCAGCACAGCACGTGTCGTCTGTAACGATGCACTGCTTGCGGGACTTGTACGCATACGTGCACCCGTTCATTTGTAGGACATAACCTGTGACTGATTTCCTGTCATCCTTCTCATTACCGAGGTCTGCATCTGCGGATTCTACGAAGTGCAGGTCGGGGAGTCCACCTTCACCCACACAAGACCATAGTCAATGGTACCTCGTAAGTATCGCAGCACCCGCTTTGCCATAGTGTATTCTCGTTGGTGTAAGCGTTCAGATACTTGCCCAATGTGCGGACGGCGTTGGCGATCTCAGGACGTGAGCACTGCACTAAGTACTATAAGCATCCAACGATAGCTCGATACGGCATTGTAAGGTTGTTTACATTTTCATCATCCAGAGTAGCAGGCAGTGATAGTTCACCTAGTGTATGGGGTGTTGGCACAGCACGGCATGATTCCATTTGAAAACGACTCCTCACCTTTTTGATATGCCGTCGTTGTGCGATCCACATCGACTGTCCTGGGATGTACGTGAGCTCCATGCCGAGCAACAGGTTCACAGACCCCAAGTCCTCGATTTTGAACTTGAGTTCAAGCTCGCTTATCACAACCTTGACATTCTCAGCAGTGGCAGCAATGAGAACATCATCGACGTAGACAGTAAGAAAAACAGGGCTGCCTTTGTGGACACGCCAGTAGACACCATTGTCCATCTTGGAGCGCTTGAACCCACACGACCGTAGGTATTCGTTCAGCATTCGGTACCAGATCAATGGCGTCTGTTTTAAGCCGTACAAACTGCGCAGCAATCTGCATACTCGACCGCTGTCGTCATTGAAGTACTCAGGCATCTCCATGAAAATCTCTACTCCGTCACCAATTGGTCCGTTGAGAAACGCAGTGACAAAGTCAATCTGTTGACAGAGTAGGCCAAAATGCAGTGTTAGCAGCAACACTAGCTTCACAGCTTCGAACGAGACGACCGGTGCATATGTTTCCCAAATTTAACACCGAACTCTTGTTGACATCCCTTAATCGTAATTCGTGCTCGATGGCGAATGACTTCGCCCTTCGGGTTGCGTTTACGAACGAACTCCCACTTGCTTGTCAATATTTTCTTCCCTTTCGGTCGTTCAACTAGTTCCCACGTGTTGTTGCGCATTAGCTCTTCGAATTCCTTCTTCAAAGCTTCTCTCGACTTATCAGAGTCGGGAGATTGTAGTGCTTCTCGCACACTTTGCGGTTCCATCAGTTCATGGACAGCTTGAATCACTAGACTAGCAGGAATGTCAACCTCATAGTCTTGGAGACGAACATTTGGTAGACGAACTCGTGTCGAGCGACGAAACGATGCAGCAGCACTCGATGCTTCTCCTCTCCACCCATCAACTTCGTCGTCATCGCCGTCCTCTCTCCCACTATCAAGAAAATCTTCATAGACGGCAATATGATCCACCAAATCCGCAGGTTCGCCAAACGCTATGCTTCCTGCTTCGTCTTCATCTAACCCGGTGCGCACAGCACCAGCATCATTGTTTGCAACAACTTCATCTTGCTGACCTCCCACTGATATTGACAATCCACGATGCGGTGGCTCTGCGGTAACTTCTGCGCGACTGCTGTTAGGCGAGTCCACAGAACCACAGTCTCCACCACTTCGCTCAGATATGCCGCGTTGAGGAGCGTTAACTCCCACCAAAAGAATACCCGCAGGTATTAATAATGGCCTCGGCACCACTCTCCGAGACCTCGTCACCAATCCGTAGTGAGCTCTCAGACTCACTTGCGCGGACTGTGAGTAGGGAAGTCACGAACAGTGTGGTCATCACAACTACGACACTTGGGTAAACGATTCTCGAATTCAGAAGCACTCCGTTTATTTGTACTGCTTGCACGATGTAACACAGGCAGCTTTACAAAAGGCAGCTTTACAAAAGGGATTGACTTCGGTAGCTAGTGATGTCCTTTACCAGAGCGATTCGACAGCAGCTTTTCCACGTAACCACGTTCTGCTGTCCAGTCTTCGTAGAACTCCACCGAGCGAACATCTTTCAAGTCACCACTCACCAACCTTAAGATCATATCGCTCTCCGAGTGCTTGGCGTAACCCATGAACAAGCCTGGTTTTCCAGGATTCTCTAGTTTGTTTCTACGTAGAAACTTCGGTGTGAATACGAATGCAAGACATCCCCACGTACGCAATGTAAACACATCTGGCGTCGAGACAAAACGCCTCGCGTAAGGAGTATCTCCTCCGAGAGCACTGCTTGCACTAATATTGATCACTGAGACCATAAATTCAAATGCCTCACCCCACAACAAGTCGGGCATATCCGCTGCAGTCAGCACACAACGCACGCGGGTCATAACAACTCTGGTCATCTTCTCCACGAGTCCATTCTCCTCCGGACTATACGCGTTAGTCCAGATGTACTCGATTCCTTGAGATTCGAGAAATGCTTTCGACATACGGTTTAGCAGTTCACGACCTTGATCTGAGCACAGCACATCGATCCGATGGCCTTGCGCAACGAACCATTTCACATGAGTCAGTACAACCTCGGTTGCTTCTTCCTTACGGTGCAGCAGAAATCCCCACAAATATCGGCTTGCTTCATCCTGAACTAGTTGAAAATGCTAGTAATTGTTGTAAATCGCTATGTTAACGTAGCAAAAATCACTCATGATCTTCTGGTATGGTCGCGTTGCTCGACCAGTGTTTGTGTTCTTGTATGACATTCGCGTCATCTTCGACTCTTTGCATGTCCAACCCGGTACATCCATATTGTCGTGCAGCTTATTCATGCCACCCGCGACTCCATTTCGAGCCGTTTAATGCAACACACCAAAGCTTAGATGGGCATAGCGAAGATGTCAGCGCTCTGCAGAGACCGCAGTGTTCCGCTTGTTCTGCGCCAACGATGTCGACTGAATTTTCTGCTCTTTTGGATCCGACGTGACTGAGTACATCGCGACAGCAGTAGCTTTCAATCGATAGTGACGGCGAGACTTCACCAGTAGAAGCTCAATGTGGTCTTTACGCAACCAGCACACGCGTTGAGAGCTGATCCGTCCGAGCTTCAAGTTCCATCCTTCAGTCTCTAGAACATCCTGGCTCAACAGATTATCCGGGGCAGTAGGTACAAACAAGACATCCTTGACTGGCAGTGTCAATTCTGCATGGGGAGACTTGTTGTTTTGCACTCGTAAAGTCACATCTCCAATCTGCTCATTATCTCTTGTTTTACCGTCGTATCCTTGAAATGAGTGCACGGTGTCAGCTCGGATACCTTGAAGCACAGAGCTTTGGTTGTAAACATGCACGTCGCTCGCAGAATCCAAAACCCACTCCAGTTCAATTCCGGCTGGAGTGCGGACCGTAGTTGAGGCGTGTAAGGAAATCCTCGAACGAGGCAGCACAAAGCGCTCACGCATTTGCGCCCGCCCTTCCCGTTGTTTCTGCTATCCTTACGACCTTGCCACATGAAACGATTGGCGACGACCCGGGTCACCGCATACAACCAGAAGCCAAAATCGAAATAATTATTTTTTGTGGTCTGACAACTGACATTTACCTTCACAGGTTGCAACTGACGCAAAAACTTGGCAGCACCATGACCGACCGCCCTGAACGTGTTGGACGTCGTTCTGGTGGTGCTGGTGGATCAGCTCAGACAACACCAAGGCGACCCCACCCGTACGGCAACGTCGAAGCGCCCTCGAACGTGCAGAAGAGAACCTAGGTGCCGACGTCGTCCAACATCTACAAGAGACTTTCAAATCGCTGGACTCAAAATTGGAATCAGTCTTCGTGAACTGCAGACGGCATACATCGAGAAGTTCTTGACCAACATAACCGACTCGTTCTACTAGAGCGAGTCGAAAATGTTGATGAAGTTCCTAGAACCGCATTGGCATAACCCACGCAATGTCATACGAATAATCATGCACCATGATATAATTTTTGAGCTCCGGGTTTTTATGGTGACCCGGGTCGTCGCCAATCGTTTCACATCTTAAATTCAGATATTCCAGGCGGCTCCGCACTATGCTCCTTTCGTTTTGGGCAGTTGGCCTGCAAGTGACCAATTTCACCACAGCAGTGACATGACCGAGTATCTTTCCTTTCTTGCTGCGTCTGTCCTGTTGGTTTTGATTTCACCTTGTATCGGCCTTTACCCATCTGGTTTCTGCCCTTTCCGTGGTATTTATTCGGCTTGAACTGATGCGAGTCGGTATGTAGTTGCTTACCACACGAGTTTATTGATGTGGTTTTCACCTCTTCATTTGCGACTCGTTCATCGAGAACTGCTTCAGCCAATAGTGCGTTCACAACTTGCGCTGAAGTAGGTACAGGTCGCACGGCACCACCATCACGAACAACATAGTGTTTCGAGAACTGACGTACCACTTCACGATGTGTCCTCGACACATGACCAAGCAGGGTCTCGGCGTAGTCCTCGTCAGTCACATGTCTACCGAAGTGAAAGAGTTGGCGACGTAGGATTTCCATCTCCCTCAGCCATTGACCCATGTTCTTGTCTGCTGTGTACCGATTTGAGCAGAACTCGTCTCTTGTGAAGATGTAGTTGGAGTATTCTCGTTTTGTCTGTCTGTCAACAATCCGCATCCACATTCCCTCAGCGGTTGCCTCCTGGCAAATCATCTCCGCGTCTGCACTAGGGATTCCAAGCAGGATCGCTTCCCGAGCTGCATTATCTCTCTGTGTAAAGTCGACCATTTGGCGAGAGTCATTTCGATATGATCCGTCCACTACACACCAACATCCTAGTTGAGTCAGAAATGCACAGAGTTGGACTTCATAGAAATCGAAACTTCCTTTCATTATTGGAGGCTTAGAGGAAATGTCCAGCTTCAACGGCGCCACACCAATACGAAGCGCACCTTGTATACCAGCTCCACTTGATGCAAATAGTGCTGGTTTGGAACACGTTCAGAACATGTTCTTAATGTTCAGAACGTTCGGAATGGTTCCGAACCTGTTCCATATCCAACCAGCAATGAAAAACTAAAAATAGCGCGCACTTCGTTTTCTTTTTCTGTTTTCCTTTTTGCTTGTCGATTTGATACAGTCGTACTTAAGTGAATAGGAACAGTTAGGAACAAAAGGAACAATTCTGAACGTTCTATGAACAATTTAAACAAATGGAACGTTAACAACAAGAGCTGTTCCCAACCAGCACTAGATGCAAATGCTCCACCAGTTGAGGCACTATTCACAGAGTTCAGACCATAACCACCATGATCACCAACTCCAAAATCATTCCATCCAGCCGTATGAGTACCGAAACTTCCAGGAACACCACGTCCACAAGTACTTGTTGTAGTTCCACCAACTAAAATACCAGCACTTACTCCTCCACGAGATGTGGATATATCACAGGAGCTCACATTCAATCCAGCTCCATCAGCTTGGAAAGCTTGGGAGGTAACCGTAGTAGCAGGCGCGTGGTCTGTTCCAGCGGCTATTGGTACTCTCTGCGAGTTAGCAGCTCCAGCAGCAGGAGGGGAGGTCGGCGAAGTCGACGATGGGGCATCGTTCTTGTTCTCTTCGTCCGTGGCAGTCACGACAGGCTCCTAGCGTAGACTTGGGCTCATATCCTGATGAGACGGCTGGTAGGTGAGAGCGGGCGAATGCCTTGGAGGAGAGAAGCACAACGAAGTGAAGGCACTTGGTTTCCACTGAGAACGTTTGGGATTGAGGAGGAAACCTCGCAGGTGACAACCTCCTCTGGTTAAATTCGCAATATAAAAGACGTACTTAATAGAACCTAACGTACTGACAGGCTTCGATAGCATTGGTGATCGCACCCAATATCATATCATTGCTATGATATCCACCCACAAAAACCAACATTACTTTTTAGTTGCCTGATAAAGATCTTGAGCATTTATCATAGCACTATATCAATGATATTATCAATGATAAACAGCCTACAGACTGAAGGACCTCATTGCAACCTCGAGGCGCTCGATCTCGGCCGAATTATGCTTCAGTATAAGCTGCTTCTCGGCTAGTTCCGGGTCTGTTCGGGATCTGGCTGAACTCATTACTACAGCTGCCGAGGAGAAAACTCGTTCTTGAAATGCGGTGGTGATAGCGCGGCCAAGCCAGATTCGTGCAAGTACAGCTATCGACGGGAACTTACTCTGCCCAATTTCTTTGAACCATTTCAAAATACGACGTGTTCATACAACGCCATCAGATCCCAGGACTCCCCTCCATCCTCGTCCTGATCACAGAGATCGACTGGAGCTTCTTTTGCTTTACCAGCGGCCACACGCTGGGCTATCGCGACTTCTTCCCACTCGTACGTACTCGACAGCCACTTATCCACCACCGCTGATGCCTTCTTCACAATATCAGATTCATGAGCTTCAGCCGACGTGCGACGAGGAACTGCACCCCCGCGTATACGAAGTTTTGGAGTACTCGACATCCATGCTGGGCTTCGTTTTCGTGGCGGGTTGACGTTCGTCGTACTCTTATAATTGGCGCGACTGGTGACAAGTTTTTGTTGCTCCAACACGCGGAAGACTTTTAGATGCTCCTCACGAAACACTTTCTCCGCCTCTTTAACTCACTTCTCCACCGCAATGTGTCCCTCAATGTTGGCGCAGACCCCCTCAGCATCGCTACAACCATTTTCCTCTAGCTTCTTTTCTTGTTCCATGATGAGATAAGCAACAGACCTTTTGTGCGTGGATCGCAAAACAAAGGGATTACTTCATCAATTGGCGAGAGAGGGAATCGCTTGAAAATCTGCAGTTTCAGTCGCTCAATGCAGTGTCTTGCTCCTTCGGAAAATGTTTCGAGTTCTACTTGACTCGAGGAAGAGTGGAGTCAGTTGTATCTTTATCAATTTGGCCACAAACATCACAACACACGAAAGAGCTGGCACCAATGTGCTTCAGCGCTAGTTTTGCGGAACACAAGGAGATAAGATGTTACGACAGCATCACGTTGCACCTCGACTAGTGCCAAGTGAGCAAGACAGTCTGTAATGGCTTCTAGTCCTGTTGCCAATTCCCACTCATCTGTTGACATCGCAGTCCACACATTAGGTTCGGGTACGTTTAAAAAAAAGCTTGCATAGCCATATAATTCAGAAGTGAAGCTTAAAATGCTTGCAAACACTCGCCACTCGAACCTCCACATCAACTAGGGGCTCTAGAAGAGGCAACTCATGTGCTTTTTGCAGCGTTTTCAATCTCTCACATCGTTGGGACGTATTGACGTAGTTGTTAATAGCTCGAAGTTTCTTATTGACTCGCTTCCCAGCCTGAAACTCACCTCCAGGTGTTACAACCCTCGTAATCTTCACTTTTCTCCCGCGCTGTCCTTTTCGGTCACCGTTTGTGTGTTTTCACGCAGTCCCAAACCGTACGAGATACACAAGTTCAAAAGGTGCATGGCACAATCAGTTTGATCAGCATCCTCAAAATATAATGCTACATTACGTGCCGATGGAGTCGTGTCCGAAACAATAAAACGAGCTACCGCGTCAATGTTGAAACCAAACAACTTTTCGCACCGCGTCCTCATTAGGGAAGGCACACTAGAAGCTTTGTGTCCATCATTTTTTGCCCCAGCAAGAAGAGCAATACGTCTAGGTATCCACTGATGGTCGAGAAAACCAATCGACACGCCCACAATCCCTTGCTGCGAACGGGAAGTCCAGCCATCATGCAAAAAGCTGGCAAACGGTATTCCAGCGCACCGTGCTAGCTCTGCTCCGATGAAATATTTTACCAAATCACAAACACTCTGGTATTCCACGTCTGTCATTGTGTTGTGAGTTACTCGAGCAGGCACAGTTGAGGCTGGATTGGACGTTAGTATCTTCACCATTCTGTGAAAACCTGTCGTGGTGGACATGTTGTGTGGCAGTCCTATGATCAAGAATACAGAAGAGTTAGAAATGAGTTTTGGATAATACAGAAGGGCAGCTTTATACCATCGTCGATCAGCCATTGGAATATGGCTACTGTAACGGGGCCCCACGAAGAGTGCCCTGTCACTAAGTGGAGGTCCTGTGGTGTGGACACACCACACCACAGCCACGTCATCCACATCATGGGTACATGCCCTCAAAACCAACCAATAGGATAACATCTAGGAAACTCTATAGGTGACTTATATTTCGTATGTAGTTGGATTTAGAAACACCTATAAATACACTCAGTCTTAAATCTACCCTCTTATTGGTAAATCGTCCCCTTTGGCCAGGGATCCGTGAACTGCCGTTCACAGAGAGTTTGTATACTCTCGGAAGTCAAGCTTCCTCTAGCGCAAGGTGCCGTGTGACCCGTCACACTTGGTAGCACTTGTAGTCAATCCACGCCTACGCGGGTAGACTACCTGAACCTCTAGCGTTCTGGTCAACATGGACCGGAATGAGTTTCCTCATTTGAACGACTCGCAGTTCGAGTCCGTTCGGAAGATGGAAGGCATCTTCGGTATGGAAGCTCTGCAGAGCTTGGTGGCGTCAACACCGGCCGAGCAGGTCGAACGTACTTGTTCGCCTCGTCCGAGTCTGAGTCTGAGGGAGGGGTTCTTCATGACCCCAAGAGATCTCCAACGATCTCGATGAACAGCAAAGCGCTCGCTTGCTGCCCAGTCGCGCACGCACAACGCCGTGCTGCCGACGGCTGGCAATCGACGGGCTCGCGGGGACTCCGTCTACCCACAGGGGTACTACCCGCCCGACACCAGCACTGGCGCTCCATTATTCTCGGAACGCCATGTGGAGCTACCTGTGCGTAGCACTACCACGTGGACCTAAGCCGAAGGCCTCTTCTGGCAATGGGTCTCACCTCAGGGCTACTCCGTCCAACAGCTCAATGAGCTTCGCGAGGACAAGCTGCTCGATTCCATCTTGGAGCAGCGGGACCTCCGTGTCCAGTTTGTCCACCTCGTGGGCAAACGCCAGCTTCATCAAGAGCTGGATAGACTGAAGCGTGGTGTTCAGTCCGGCGCTCGTGATGAGCGCGGGTACGGGTCTTATTCGTCGGCTCCCGTACCCAGATCTGCAGCTACGAAGCTGCGGACTACTTTCGTAGCTGGCGCCGCTTCTGTTCCCAGATCGCGACAGCCTTCGGGCAGTCAACTTGGAGCCGGTCGATCGGTTCCCAGGTACCCTGTGGCGTCGGGTACCCGCGCCACTTCACAAAGAGCTGTTCCCATTCGAGCCCTGCTCCCGCACAACTCGATAATGGAGTTCTTAATTACGGTCGAGTAGGGCAGGCGGAGCCCTCACTCGACCAGCCGTCCGCAAGACCGGAGGCCGCACGCCTCTCGACTGGGTCTCCGGACCAATTGATTGCTGCGCAACAGGAGGAGATCCGTTTCCTCCGCGACCGCGTGTACGCGATCGAGATTGCGCTCGGCTCGCGGGCGGACTGCTGCTCAATCGAGCGAGAATCGCGCTCTCGCCGCTCTCCGTAAGCAGATGGGAGACCTACACCTCGAAGTACAGCGTCTCCATGGCCGCGTTGACACTCGAGCCCTGGCATCTAAACTATCAAGTCTTGTACCGGGAGGTGTCCAACCTCCTTGCTGCCCCTCGGACCCGTGTGGTCCGCTGAGAGTCGCAGGCGTATGCGTACTCCCAGCCGTACTGCGGCTCGCGTCATGTGGGCTGTGCGTACGAGCCCCAGGTGTACGAACCACAAGCGTATCACCAGCAGGATTACTTCCCTGCGTACGGCGGGCAGGGTCGCGTCGCTCCTTCGTGGCGACATGTACGTGTGGCCCCGCCTCGCTTCGAGGAGGCTCTCTCTCCTCCTCGCGGCTGTCAACCGCGTTCTGCGGGACAGGCGGACCCAGTGGGTCATGATATCGCTTTGTCCGACCCACGTAAAACGTCGGGTGGGTCTTCATCAACTTTGGCAGATCGATGGTGTACGCTGCACCATGTCTAGCCAGGACCGTGAACGGTCCGATGAAGTGGTGCTTCAGCTTGTTGCTGCCCACCGAGCTGACGGCATCAAGCGGGAGGTTCTTAGTGTCGAGGAGGACTATGTCGCCCTCAGTGAACACGTTTGAGTTTCATCTTCCATGTTTGACAGAGTACTCCTTCTGTCTGTCCTGGGACGCCGCCATAGCGTCGCGGACCCTGCTGATAACATTCAGCCATATGTCCATGAAGGATTCCACTTGTTTCCGCAAGGAAACCGGTTGCAACTCAGAAACCTGGGAGGAAAGAGCTTTCCGAGCCTCTCCCCCACTTAATTGAACCATCGGTGCTCCCACGTCAAGTGAGGGGCACCCGGGGTGGCAACAGCCGTTCAGGTAGAACGGCGTGAACCGGGTGGACGCGTGCACCACGTTGTTGAGCGCGAACTCGACAACAGGGAGCTGCTCAGACCACGTGCGAGGAGCTCCCGCACAGACTCTGCGCATAGTGTCTTCGAGCACTCGATTGACGCGCTCAGTCTGACCGTCCGTCTGCGGATGATCAGCTGCATACATGTGCAGCTTATTTCCAAGCAATTGGAACAGCGTTCGCCAGAACGCAGCGGTAAACCGCGGGTCATGGTCCGAGATGAACGTCTCCGGCAGACCATGGTAGCGGAAGACGCCATCTACGAACAGCCGCGCAGCATGTTTGCCTGTGACCGTGTCCGGCACTGGAGCAAGGTGGACCATCTTGCTCAGCCGACACACGAACACCAGAATTCCGGAGTTCCCGTGCTCGTCGGCGGGAAGGCCGAAGATGAAGTCGAGACTCATCGACTTCCAGCAGTCTGCCGGAACAGGCAAGCTTTGTAACGGGGCCGAGGCGTGCCCCGCGGGTTTCACCCGCTGACATGTTTCGCATGTCTTGACATAGCGGGCGACCCACTTGTACATGTGGGCCCACCAAAAGGCCTGCGAGACCGACAAGAAGGTCTTCTCGCGGCCGAGATGCCTGCTGGATGGGCGCATCGTGCGCCTCCTGGAGGATGTCAAACTTGATGTCCTCGTCGTCCGGGACGAAAACTCGCGGGGGTTCATTGGGCTCCACCCGATAGTAGAGAAGACCATCGTGCCACTCGTATCGGTGGAGCCGGGAGCGCTGTCTACCGGTCACGCGTTCGAAGATGTGATAACACTTTTCGACCGGCTGTGTCTGTGGAGCCCGGGCCCTGGACTCCGAGTCGCTAGGAGCGACTCCAGTCTGAACGACGTTCAGACTCGACTTGCGGTGGCGACGGTGTCGTCGACGGCGACCGTGACGTTGAACCTCGTTAACCACGTCATGTAATGTCTCACTAAGGACATCGGGAGCATTCACAACTCCGTGTGGAACTTTGTTACCCACACAGGAAGCGCCTTCCGCGTCTTCCTCTTTAGTTAACCCCCTGGTTCCCAACGTCGTAAGTTACGACATCTCGAATTTATTATGTCGAAACTTACGACATTGAGAGAGCAACAATAGGAAATGGCTCGAAATGAGAATGTCAATACTTTAATCAATTGATTACAAAAGAATAAGGTCCAAGAGGTAAATCTGAAATTTTCAGAAACGGGGCCATAAATCAGGTACGAGTACAATAAATAGGATTTGCGGGAAAGTATCCAGGTCGTATTCAACCTGACCCACAAATTGTAGATACGAATGGACCTTTTTGGACATATACCCTATGATTCGTGATCCAAAGCGCAGGTCTTTGTACGATACCTTCCCGGATGTGCACTAGTGCTGGAGTAAGTTACGACGTAAAGCTTCTCAAGACGGCTTCAGATGTCGTATAATATACGACATTGCTCAGGAAACCTCTTGAGAACTTATTTGCACATCTGCATGGCGAACATCTGCCCTATACAAATTTGCAGTGACATGGTTTCGTCGTAAGATACGACATTCTCTTACGCGTTTTCGATACACTTTTTCGGGAACCAAGGGGTTAAGGTCTGGGCGACCGAGTGTGGAGCTATATTACCCACTTGGTCGACGCTCGTCACCTTCGAAGCTTCGACCACCGGTCTGGACTCCTGTGGCGACCGAGGGCTGTCTGCAATGGACTGCCGCGCTCGGCCCGGCGCAGCTCGTGCTGCAGCCATCTTCATGGAGTCGTCCAAGACATCGACGACTCCTAAGGACTCCCTGGATGCTTCGGCATCCCGGCGCCCCTTTCGGGTGGCTCCGGCCCTGACAGAGGCGGGAACATGACTCACCAATGCTCTGTTGGACACTGCAGGCCGGCTAGCGCCAATAGCTTTGCCGCGCCAGTTTATCCAGGGCTCGTGTTTCTCCCGCCAGGGCATGCCCAGGATCAAGTCGTACGACCCCATCTCAAGAACAGCGAACTGTTCCGAGCTGTCGAAGTCCTCGAACTTCACAGCAAGATCCATGTGGATCTTAGGGATGGTTATCACCTTCCCGTCGGCCAGTCGGACTGACAATGTCCCGTTGCCTTTGCTCTCTCTCAGGGCATCGGCCAACTTGTTGCTGCTGCGAGCAACTGTCTGGCGGCATGCAAAGTTCTTTGACGCCCCAGAATCAATCAGAACACGGAACGGAAACCCGTATCTTCGTATACCTGCGTGTACTACAAGCAGCCCCCCGCTGCCCTTCGCCGCCACGATGATCGGGTTTGAGTCGAAGATGAGGTCGTCCTGCATGTCAAGAAAGCCTTACTCCTCCACCACGCCCGACTTGAGAAATTGGGAGCCCAAATGGCCGCTGTCTTCGGGACGTAAGGTCTTCGTCCTGCAGCCAGCGGCACAGCAGCTCGCGCCGATACTCCATGACGCGGCCTACGCCGGGATGCAGCCGCGTTAGGGGTCCGCCGCGCGCTTGACGGCCACGATGGTCAGCTCCGGATCGATCTTGGCGTACTTGATAAGGTAGATATATACGGGTTTCTTGAGCTGCGTGTCACGTGAGAAGTGGTCCATTGATCACGGCTCCAAGAAAAAGGAGAAAGTGCGTTCGGGGTGAACGCGTCCATGAGTGTGGTGAGTCAGCAGGTGCAGAAGCTCGAGAACGATGAGCAGGAGTAGGGCGACGAAGTGTATGATATTCCGCCCAACATCGAGGCGCACGTGCTGGCCTAGGTGGGGCTTCCTGCGTGAGGCTAATCCGTGAGCCCGAACGTGGCGCGGATCTCCTCCAGCACAGTCGTGTACCCAAGTGCAGCTTAATTGATATGCCACATCACTTGTACATAGGTGGAGGTTGCAGGAATGTCGTTCTTGTCCGACTGGAGCAATATTCACCTATTTGAGATAAACTCTCACGGGTTATCAGATATATCGTCAGTTTAGCTCGCACTTTATAAGGTGGTAAGTTTAGCGATATTACAAAAGTATCCAATTATGCTTTTATACAGGAAATGCGAGGGGTTTGCGATCCCACTAAGAGTGGGATCGCAAGACTCTGGATATAAATATCCAGAGAACTAAATTAGATCCTGGTGCACCCAGCTGCTCAAAAGACTGCAGTTTTGTAAATGTCCAAAATAACATGCACATACATTACATTACACATATTATGTGTATATTATTATATTACACATATTATGTGTAATTTGGGCCGCCTGCTTCCGTGTGCGTGGTCAGTGACCACGCACTGGGCTGGCGACCGAGGACGGTCACAGCTAAGGCAGGCGTGGAATAAGACTCAGAGGTGGGTAGGCTCGAGGCAAATACACGGGCAGTTCTGTAGTAGTAGTAGCTGACGAGGGTCTCACCAATCGCATTCTGGAAAAGCCAATACAAGCAAGAGTTCTAAAGAAGCGCCAGCTTCCCTCGTGAGTGTGTTCATTCGGATCCCACTACAAACTGCGAAACAAATTGATTTCTTGCATACTTGGACTGAATCAGAATTAGCATATTTGGCGGTTGCTGACAAAGGATAAGGAAGCGCAACCGCCAGAACGAACTACGAGTAAGTACCTGGGAGCTATTTCCAACTCGCAGTGTTTGGGCAGCGTCGCAGTCACTTCGAGTTTGGAACGTTGTACGACACTTTGTCTCGCAGTGGATGATGCGGCCTGGAAATTCACCAAATAAAGTTGGCTGTGGGGAAGACTTCGACGTCGAAACCACGGACTTATCATCGCAGGCAAATGACATTTTGCGCAACTCAAAACGGGGTGGGTCGATACACGTGAAATCAATTCCAGGACCTCAGCTTCCAAGTCTTGAGAAGAAAAATATGGCAACGGAAGACTCGATGCCCAGCAAAAGTCGAAATTTTTCGAGGGTTCGGGGGTTCAGTGCGGGGAGTTTTGTGCCTTCGGTCTCAACCTCCCTGCAGCTTTTGTTCGCAGCGATGCTTTGCATCTGTCTGGTATGGTTAATTTGGCTCATCTTCCTCAACATTTCGCCCAACTACACGGTGAATCAGGTCATGAACACCGAACACTATGACAATGGGGTCTTCTGGCTGTTTGTGGATCCCCCACCATTACTTCGCTCGTTCTCAGTGGCTGGTTTGTCCATTGTCGGGGCTGGGTACGTCTTCATTCTTGGTAAATTGATAATGCGGCCAAAGCTGGTAGTGCACCACCGACCACAGTCAACCCCAGTTAAGATCACCACCACGAAAGAACCAGCAGACAGAGTGAGTACAGCAGACAAAATCGCACGTCGAGTGAGCTCCTCAGTAAAATTGGTCGTCACATTTGCAACAACAGACAGCGCCCCACGCAGACTTGCCGTTAGTTTTTCTTTCCTGTATTAGTGTATCACTAACCTGGCATATGTAAACGCTAACTTTTGTCCTTCGTATTATCGTAGAAACTCGGCGTGAAAATCGTCGACTTGGCCTTTGAAACAGTTCTGCTCGTCCAGACACTAGAGTCGGGATCTCCAGCACCAATTGTTGCCATTTTCACAATTGTCGTCGTCTCCAATGCACTCGTTTGTGCTGTCACCATGTTCCTGCCTTTCCAGCGGATTGGGTTGGTGGAGACTTTGAACGACCTCCTGTACGTGTTTTGATGAGGTCATGGTGTTTCTTTCCTTATTGAATTAACCATATGATGACAATTTGTTGCTGTTGCTCGACTCGTTGACACAGATTCGATCTACTTATCGTTGTTGGGTGTCCCATGTTGGTGTTGGTGTACTGCCTGTCGACGTTCAGCTTCCCACGTGCTCAATTCGCCATTAATCTAGAGGTTTTCTTTCCTGGTTCGTTCGAGCAGCTTGCCAGTCTCTATGCTGATCCCGCTCAAACCGCTGTCATTTACAAGAGTTTAAAGTCGCTGCGTATCAGTTCCGTCGTCGACTGGTTCGCTCGGATGGGAGTTCACGTGACTTTATTCCTGCGTCTACGACACCTTGTGAACCTCATTCACAACCCACAAAAACAACATATCCGAGAGTATCCAAGTCGTCATCGCCCAGCAGCGACGATCTTTGTCGTATATGCCATTGCGTTGATCGTGTTCGTAGGGGAAAGTGTACGAACTTCTGCGATTGCGTGTGATCCACATCCGGAGTGTGTTGTTCATGCGAGACGATGGACTTTTCTGGATAGTGGATCTCTGACACAATGTCCGTGTTTGATGATGATCGATCGCGATATTGCACCTAAAACTTATGCAGAATGGGAACAACCTCGGAATATGACCGAGAAAGTGGCTCAACTGGCAACTAGTGGGGACCTACAAACACTGAAGTTGACAAATCGTTTCTTACCAGTTTTACCTGAAGAGCTTCGAAGATGCACCAATATGAGGCACCTGTACGTCTAGCAAAGGATTTATAGGTATTGTGGGGACTAGACAAACTAACAGTATGACGGTGTTTGTAGGACTCTGGAGTACACGCACACGCAAACACTTCCCGACTGGATTAAGGAGTACACCCAGCTGGAATACCTGTACGCCAATTTCGTGATTTGACCGAAATCTTCTGATTTTTTCTTACAGTTTGTGATATTGATGTTAGCCATCTCGAGAGCAAGTTTACCAGTCCTTTCGTGGTATTGCCTGACGATATGTTTCAAGACATGTCATCGCTGACTTTCATTCACTTCGCGGTATTCATCCCCATGAAGCGTCTCCCTTCGTTCAAAGGACTTACAAATCTCAAGTCACTGGCTTTGGGAGTCTTCTTGATGTTGGAAGAACTTCCTGATTTTGACAGTCTTCATCAACTCGAGCGGCTACTAGTGGCATGTATTCCATCACTCAATCGTCTGCCAGACTTTGCTCGCATTAGCCAAGTGAAATATTTGGCACTAACCGATCGAGGCGCGTGGTGTTGCAATGGATTTATGGGTGAATGCAATCTCACTCACCCGATGTGCCAAGTTCATCCTATATGGGGGACCCCTGCAGCAACGTGTTTATCTCCAGATGACGTCAAGGCTACCCCTGAAACGTTGACAGTTCTGGAAAAATATTCTCAAAGCGTTTGTACGGGATTGATGCTGCCTGGTACATTTGACGGCCTTCCTACTCCAGCGACGATGGACCCTTGTAATGGTACACTCTATCGACAATGCATTGACCCAAGAGGAATAGAATCGATGTGCTACAATGCGAGGTTCATGGGAATCGCTTGTAACACAAACCCGAACCCAATTAAAATGCGACGTCTCCAGATCGAAAAAGGTGTAGGAGATCCCTGTCATCCAGAGTACGAAGCTTGGCTCGGGTGTAAGTGAGGAAAACATTGCTAAGGTTTATCTAAAGTCACATGCTAATGCTAGTCAATTTAGTAGAGGTAATCAACCGAAAGTGCTGAATTGTCGGAGCTCAGTGCACAAATTCGGTATCGAATGCTCGCGAAATGTACGTTTTGTTGATGCGCAGCAATGTATTGTTCACTTTCGATACCAGTATCTTCGACATCTGTCCTGCATTTGACAAACCTCTGCCATCATTGAAATGATAGCCCAGGCTTCGTCAGCGAGCAAACTGGGCGTGTAGCGGACGCTTCTAACCATTTGGCTTAGGTATTTCAAGCCAAATAAACGGTTGAAGAATGCAAAACTCAGCAAACCACAGTCACTTCGTCGTCAAGCTTCAAGAAGAAAGCTTCCACATACATGTACCTAGAAGGCACGGAATACGACAATTGCTATAAAGCAAACCACGGACGACGGATGCAAAACGCGTCAGTATTATTAAGGACGTTTAGTGCGTAGTGTTAGGCATCGGAGCAGTACTTCTGCCGAGAAATAATAAAAAAACACATGTCTCGTCACCACCACCTTTATTAAAACGCTATGACAGACAGCAACTGGCATATAATCAGCGTTGAAAACTGCATATAACACTGTAGGTTTGTTAAAGCAGTACATGCCGGAGGTATTTCAGCTTCTACAGATTTCCAGTTGGATTGGGTACTACGTAGTACATGTACTATATTGCTGGGCACTTTGTGCGGTCTTAACCTCTTGATAACGCGTCAATTCATACGTACCCAACTCATCAGTTGCCGTAGAGAACGTGGATAATGCATTTCTCGCGTTGAATCGCATGCTACACATTTAGCCGTTGCACTTCCTACTTCACATCCGTTGTAGGAATCGCAACCGCTAGGATGAGAAATGGAAAGCTATTTTCCAACTCGCACGTTCAGTCTAAGTTCATTTCTCAGTCACTTAGACATCAGAACGTTGTTTGACACTTTGCCTCGCTGTCAACGATGCGGCCTGCCATTTCTCCGATAAAGTCGGATGTGGGGAAGACTTCGACGTCGAAACCACGGAAGTACCATCCCTGGCAAATGAAAATCTGTTCGACTCAAATCGCGGTTTGTCATTGCCCCAAATGCGAGGACCCATGAACGTGAAATCAGCCGCAGGACCTCAGTTTCCAAGTATTCAGACGAAAAGCGTCGCAGCGGGAGACTCAACGCGCAGCAAAATCGTTGAAAGTCGAAAACTTCCGGGGTTTTGGTGGTTCATCCCTGCAAAATTCGTCCCTTCGGCGTCAACCTCCCTGCAACTTTTGTTCGCAGCAGTGCTTTGCATCTGTCTACTTTGGTCAGTCTGGATCATCTTCCTCAACGTTTCTCCAAACTACACTGTGAATCGAGTCATGAAGACCGAACATTATGACAATGGGGTCTTCTGGCTGTTTGTGGATCCCCCACCATTACTTCGCTCGTTCTCAGTGGCTGGCTTATCCATTGTCGGGGCTGGGTACGTCTTCATTCTTGGTAAATTGGTATTTCGGTCTAAGCGGGAGGTGCATCAAGCTTTGTACCGTGCACAGTCGACCACTGTGAATACGAAAACAACCAAAGGAACATCCGACAGAGTGAACACAGCGGACAAAATAGCTCAGAAAGTGACTTCGTCAGCAAAATTGGTCGTCACATTTGCAACAACAGACAGCGCCCCACGCAGACTTGCCGTTAGTTTTTCTTTCCTGTATTAGTGTATCACTAACCTGGCATATGTAAACGCTAACTTTTGTCCTTCGTATTATCGTAGAAACTCGGCGTGAAAATCGTCGACTTGGTCTTTGAAACAGTTCTGCTCGTCCAGACACTAGAGTCGGGATCTCCAGCACCAATTGTTGCCATTTTCACAATTGTCGTCGTCTCCAATGCGCTCGTTTGTGCTGTCACCATGTTCCTGCCTTTCCAGCGGAATGGGTTGGTGGAGACTTTGAACGACCTCCTGTACGTGGTTTGATGTGGTCATGATGTTGCTCTACATTATGAATTATTGACCATAGGTGTACAATTGTTTGCTGTTGTTTCGACTCGTTGACACAGATTCGATCTATTTATCGTCGTTGGTTGTCCCATGTTAGTGTTGGTGTACTGCCTATCGACTTTCAACTTCCCACGTGCTCAATTCGCCATTAATCAAGAGGTTTTTGTTCCGGAGGCATTCGAGCAGCTTGCTAGCCTCTATGCTGATCCCGCTCAAACCGCTGTCATTTACAAGAGTTTAAAGTCGCTGCGTATCAGTTCCGTCGTCGACTGGTTCGCTCGGATGGGAGTTCACGTGACTTTATTCCTGCGTCTACGAAAACTGGTGAACCTCATCCAAAGCCCACAAAAACAAAATATCCGAGAGTATCCTCGTCGTCATCGTCGTCATCGTCCAGCTGCAGTAACCTTTATCGTTTTTGCCATACTACTGATCGTGTTTGTCGAAGAAAGTGTTCGCACTTCTGCGATTGCATGTGATCCACATCCGGAGTGTGTTGTTCATGCGAGACGATGGACTTTTCTGGATAGTGGATCTCTGACACAATGTCCGTGTTTGATGATGATCGATCGCGATATTGCACCTAAAACTTATGCAGAATGGGAACAACCTCGGAATGTGACCGAGAAAGTGGCCCAACTTGCCACTACGGGGGATCTGCAGACGTTGCAGCTCACAAATCGTTTCTTACCTGTTGTACCAGAAGAGCTTCGAAGATGCACCAATATGAGGCACCTGTACGTCTCACTAGGGTGGATATTTACTGTTACTATGAACGCGATATGCAAACTAACACGGCCAATGAATGCTACGTACTATCCGAATAGGACACTGGTGTACACTCACACACACACACTACCCCACAGAATTAAGGAGTGCACCAAGCTGGAATTCCTGTACGGCGTATTTGTGGTTAATTGTTGATATGTTACTACCATCCTGTAATTGTTGTGTGAATTGGCCAGCCATATCGAGAGCAAGTTTACCAGTCCTGTTATAGCACTGCCTGACGATATGTTTGAGAACAAGTCATCGCTCACTTTCGTTCATTTTGCGGGATTTATTCCGATGAAGCGCCTTCCCTCCTTCAACGGACTCACGAATCTCAAGTCGCTCACCTTGGTGATCTTCATGATGTTGGAGGAACTTCCCAATTTTGACAGTCTTCATCAACTTGAACGGCTTCTAGTGGCGTGTATACCGTCGCTCGATCATCTGCCAGATTTTGCTCCCATCATCCCTGCGATCCTGAGTACGAAGCTTGGCTCGGGTGTAAGTGAAGAGGTCGGTGTGAATGGATATAGTATAATAATATATAGGCTAACGCTAGTTTAGTACTGCGATTACCTAGAGTTGAGTGCCCAAAGGTGCTTGTGGTGCTAATCAAAGTTAGGAATTGGCGTGTTCATTGCATTAGCATTGTGCATCTTCTGGAGATACTAAGCTAATCGTCAATCGATAATTTTCAGACAATAAAGCGGATGCAGCTTTAAAATTGATCACATTCCGAACTCTCACACGAAAAAGAAATACTGCGGGGACGATGCAGGCAAGTTGGTGGTGAGGAGCTGTGAATAAAAACTTTTGGATTTCTTGACAGAAGTACTACTCCGATGCCTGAAATGGCCCAATACTGCCGGCACATGTTGCGTTCTTTGTTCGTGGTTTGCCTTCTAGCACTTGTCTTATTTCGTGCCTTCCCGAGGTAAATGTAGAAAATTTAGTTGATTAAGCAGTTAGGGAACTTCTCGCTTTACTATCTATTTAAACAGTATGAACGCGGAATCCAAATTCTTCGTGGTTGTGGCGGCATTATCAATGCTGTAGCTTTTTCAAAGCCTAAACAGTGAAGAACTTCAGCAAATGCATCGCCATCAATACCCAGAACTACAGTGGTGATAGATATATTGACAGTGTTGGCGAAAAGAACCCATCAAACTTGGCCGGTTTGTCTTCTCTAGTTGGGTTTCATGAAAAAAATGCCATTCCGCAATCGCGAGTTGGATGTAAACGAAGCTTTCTGTTAGACAAATTAAACGAGATGACTAAGATTTACCGAACTGGGTATTCTTTCAGCTGACTAGGGAAATTAATAAGTTGGTAGGCCTAAGCCAAATAATTACGAAGAAGAAGCGTCGACAACCACTTAATTTTTTATCACTACATGTAGAGAAGACGGGTTATCAGCACTTTTCGAAAAGTTAAATTGCTGCCAGGAACGATGCATTACTTGAAGAATTTGTGCCGTGTAAACCCCAGTGTCAAAGATTAATGTTGTTGTACTCTACAGTACTTACCTTCGCAATGTTTTCTTCACTTACTTACACCCGAGCCAAGCTTCGTACTCTGGATTCCAGGGATCTCCTACACCTTTTTCAATCTGGCGCCGCCGCATCTTTATCGGATACGGACTTGGGTCACAAGCGATTCCCATAAACCTTGCGTTGTAGCATATTGATTCCATTCCACTTGGGTCAGTACATTGTCGATAGAGAGTACCATTGCAAGGATTCATCGTTGCTGGCGTCGGAGGACCCTCAAGTATACCGGGTAGTAGCAATCCGGTACAAACATTGCTTTCAAATTTTTCAAGAAGCGCCAGCGTTGCAGGGGTAGCTTTCACTCGATCTGAAGGTAAACACGTCGCTGCAGGAGTTCCCCAAAGAGGATGAACTTGGCACATTGGATGATCGAGATTGCATTCACTTAGAAATCCATTGCAACACCACGCGTCTCTGTCGACAAGTACCAATGATTTTATCTGGCTAATGGGAGCAAAATCTGGCAGATGATCGAGCGACGGTATACACGCCACTAGAAGCCGTTCAAGTTGATGAAGACTGTCAAAATTGGGAAGTTCCTCCAACATCATGAAGATCACCAAGGTGAGCGACTTGAGATTCGTGAGTCCGTTGAAGGAGGGAAGGCGCTTCATCGGAATAAATCCCGCAAAATGAACGAAAGTGAGCGATGACATGTGCTCAAACATATCGTCAGGCAGTGCTATAACAGGACTGGTAAACTTGCTCTCGATATGGCTGGCCAATTCACACAACAATTACAGGATGGTAGTAACATATCAACAATTAACCACAAATACGCCGTACAGGAATTCCAGCTTGGTGCACTCCTTAATTCTGTGGGGTAGTGTGTGTGTGTGAGTGTACACCAGTGTCCTATTCGGATAGTACGTAGCATTCATTGGCCGTGTTAGTTTGCATATCGCGTTCATAGTAACAGTAAATATCCACCCTAGTGAGACGTACAGGTGCCTCATATTGGTGCATCTTCGAAGCTCTTCTGGTACAACAGGTAAGAAACGATTTGTGAGCTGCAACGTCTGCAGATCCCCCGTAGTGGCAAGTTGGGCCACTTTCTCGGTCACATTCCGAGGTTGTTCCCATTCTGCATAAGTTTTTGCTGCAATATCGCGGTCTATCATCATCAAATACGGACACTGTGCCAGCAATTCGCTGACCATAAATGTCCTTCGCCGGGCATGAATAACACACTCGGGAGGTGGATCACACGCAATCATAGAAGTCCGAACACTTTCCTCTACGAACACGAGCAACAGAATGGCAAATACGATGAAAATGACTGCTGCTGGACGGTGATGACGAGGGTACACTGAAATATTTTGCTTTTGTGGGTCGTGAATGAGATTGACCAGGTGCCTTAGACGCAGAAATAAAGTCGTGTGAACTCCCATCCGTGCGAACCATTCGAGCACAGAACTGATACGCAGCGACTTTAAACTCTTGTAAATGACTGCAGTTTGAGACGGGTCCGCAATGATACTGGCCTCCTGTTCGAACGCCTCCGGAAGAAAAACCTCTTGATTGATGGCATATTTATCGCGTGGAAAGTTGAAAGTCGACATGCAATAGCATAGCACCAACATGGGGCAGCCAACGACGATCAAAAGATCAAACCTGGGCAAACAACCACAAAGAATTAGTCGCGATTCCAATATCTGCATCAGTAGACTCGTACGTCAGGTCACTAAGGGTTTCCACCAAACCTATTCGCTGGAATGGTATGAACATGGTCATAGCACAACCCAGCGCATTCGAGGCAACGACAAGGCGGCCATGAAGAAACTTCAGGATGACGTGCCCATGCATGGGCTCTTCCGCCGAACTCAGCTGATCAAGATGCTCGTGAGTATGATGTACTGGCGTCGTCTGGATGCCACACCTTGGGCACGATACGTCCCAACTGCGTACTACGAGATGGCTGACGAACGCCTGGACCGCTGGTTGCGTCGTGGTGAGGCGCCTCCATTCTGGGGTGAACTCGAGGACCACACGATCGCGTATCCTGACTTCGACGCAGACTCAACTGAAGAGAACGCGGAGCACGACCCAGACTTCAAGCTGCAGCACAGGATTCAGCGGGCGATGGTGATTCCGAAGAGGACTCTGATGAGGACCAGGATTCTGAGCCCAAGATTGTTGACCCTGAACCTGGAGCCAAGCGGTCGCATCGTGATCCTGACGACGAAGATGAAGATCCTCCAGCGGCCACGTCCAAGAAATTCAGACGCCTGAACCAGGGTTCGAATTCTGGGGGCCGTAAGGTCTCTAAGACGTCCAAGATCACATCGTCCAGCCGTCGCTCCTCCCGAGTCAAGTCTCATCTGGCTCGCAAGCGCTACATGGCTCTCACTATTGCCGAGCTGGATACGATCGAAACTCCTGAGGATGGAGAAACGTCGTGGCGCCACAACGGTGTACTGGTCCAGTACGTGAGCGGCTCCAATACGTCTTCTGGTCAAACACCTGGGTTTCCAGAGTATGAGGTCCACAAGTTCGCCAGCGAGCTCGCCAAGTTACGTTGGGACGCTGACGCTTTCGTTGTCCTGGAGAAAGCCAAACCCTGGGAGACAATGTTCGAGGACCGCATTACGGTACTCTTCTTTCACCGCCGGGAGATGCTTTCTCAGGGCACTTTACGCTGGCTCGACAGGATCGTGACTCTCATGCGCAAACACGCTCATGGTTTCTGGGATCGCGGTCACTGGGTGACTATTGACACAGCAGCGAACGACTTGTCGCTGAGTCTCTACACCGAACGGGTTGCCCGTCGCAATGCTTTGCGTCGCCAGTATGCAGCTGCAATTGAGGAGACACGTGAGATGCCTGACTTCCCGAAGACTCTGCTCCACGAACCTGGCATCTGAAAGGTGCCTGAACGCTGCTGCGCCTGGATTTGGCAGGATCCACGGATCACGGAACTTGGTGGTCCAAAGTGCAAGAGTCTGAAAACCCAGCTCGCTGAGATTGACTCTCGCGAACCAGCGCGCACGCAGTGGGCAACCACGCATCGCAGCAACGGGTGGCTCGAACATGTGCCAGCCGCGCTGAAGGCCCGCATGCTTAACTCTGACGAGCGTGCTCGCAATCCGATCCACTCCAAGGACTTGGTTTCGTCCAGATCCGCTGAACTCTGAAGTCCTGAGTGTCACAATTACTCGTTTGCATGTTTCAGCATAAGTTCATGTTAATGTCACTCAGGATTCATTTCACGTTGGTCTCCACTCGTTATTCAGAATCACACGTAACTCAGGCGTTTCTGTCGTTTTCAGCAGCAGTCACTAAACTCCATAGTCAATCACAGTCAACTCGTTCTCTTCAGTCTTGTCGTGCAGAAGAATCATAATTTTTCGACGGTCTTCATCCAGAATTACATTGTCTTCAGAATTCAAGATTGAAATTCTGGGACCATGTTATTCTGGGTAATCGTGAATTTAGGACACTAAGGTCCTGGATGATCATCTCCAGCCTGCATAGACTGAAAACGAGCCCTTGCACGCGCGCTCTGATTGAACTCATAAAGCAACGCGCCACAGTTCAACTGTGCCAAGGGTATCCACTCCGTCTCATCATATCCTTTCCACTTCACCAAATATTCTCTGGTGCGTTTCGACGTCCGAGTCCTCTTGACAAGCGAAAGTCCAGGATTTCTTCAACTTCGTACTCGTCGTTCTGGTTGTCTGGTTCCCAGCTGTCTTCAGGCAACAAAGCGGCGTCAAAATCGTCGTCGTCTTCCAGATCGACCGTGGGTTTCAGACGACTCACGTGTACCCAGGTGTTAACACGATATCCTGTGTTCTCGACCTTAAGTTTCACGCGGGAGTCGTCGTGGATCTCCAGAATTCTGAACGGCCCGTGCCACATGTGGGCGAGCTTACGACTTAGGCCAGTTTGAACCTTAGGAATATACAGCCACACGGTATCTCCAACAGCGAATCCAGACTTCAATCTCTCAGACAACTCTTGCCACTTCTGAGTCTGTATCTCTGAACGCATGTGCTTTGCCTTCTTCTGCAGGTCTTCAGCGCACGCTTGCGCGTAGCTGTAGTCGCGTTGCAACTTCCGGCGTCACTCATAAGCCGTTCGTTCTTGGACACTCGACGGTCTGGGGCCCAACATAGCGGACACCGTACCATGTGCATCCCATCCATGCACCAGAAAGAAAGGTGTCTCCAGGCGTGTGGCGTCAAACGACGTATTCAGAGCGAACATCAGGCGCTCGGCATGATCATCCCAGTCGCTTTGGTCTGCCTCTGCGATATAAGCACGGATACTCCTCACCACAGTTTGAACGGAGCGTTCCTGCTGCCCGTTCGCCTGAGGTCGGTACGCCAGGGTCGCTCTCTGCCGGCTGCCCAAGAGTTCTCGGAAGCGTGTGAAAACTTCGCTCATGAATCTTGGATCTTGATCATGCCGCAACAGAGAGCTGTCTCCAAATCTCCTGAAAACTTGTTCCTCGTACGCTTCAGCGACATCCTGAGCGGTCGTCGAGCTCATCGGCTTACACATTACGAATCCTGAGAACATATCTTGCAACAGCAGCAAGAAGGTGTTCCCTCGGTACAACTCTGGCATATGCGTCACGAAATCCATGGATACGACCTCAAAAGGCCGACAGGGCTCAATGTTCCCAGGCGAGGGTCCAGGATTCGGCGGGCGCCCCTTGCCGCTGGCACAGTCCACACATTCTCGAACGAAATTCTGGACGTCAGCGTACATGCCTAACCAATAGAACTCGGAGCGCAGCTTCTCGTAGGTTCTCGTGATTCCCTGGTGACCGCCCTGGTAATCTTCATGTGCATAGTGCAACATGTCAGAGTACATAGCTGCAGGCACCACCAGCCTAGGTTCATCCGTCATGTCGCGAGGTCGCCCCTTGGTGGGAGCACTCAGACGATAGAGGATGTCTCTAGAGTCCAGCACGAAATCCTTAGCGAGATTGGAGCACTTCTTGTACTCGGCATGAGAGAAACTCCCCACATCGCCTTTCAAGAAATCCTTGAGCTGCTTCAACAAAACGTCGCTATCCTGGTGCACCTTGATTCGTCTCCAGCGTTCAGCCTGATACTCGATCGGGCTCATCGGCACATCATGAGATTCCTCGTCCTGCGCACGAGCACGCGTCATGACTGCGAACACTCTGGCGGCCGTAGGCAGCGGGGCAGAGTCAGTTCCTGGGAGATCCTTGGGATCAACATCCTGGTTCAAACTCTGAATTCCCACATCCAGAACTTCGTATGGCTTCATCAGCTTCTCGTGAATTCTGGATACTAACTGCAGGTGAGTAAACTCACTGGGATCTTCGACTTTCCAGGATTTCCCTAGCGCCAGAGTCTTCGTCGTCAGGTAGTCAGCGGCTTGATTGTAGTCACGCAGGACATGTACCAGCTTAATAGACTTGAACTTGAGTTTCAGGACCTCGTACTCTGCAAGCCTTCTCTGAAGATTGGGCTGCTTACAGCTGATAGTTCCCTGGGCTTGCTGTATCGCAATCCTGGAATCACCAACTACCACGATATCCTGAATTCCATGCTCCAGCGCCGTGTTAAGTCCTTTCAACAACCCATGATACTCAGCGTCGTTCACAGTCACATTTTCCAGAACGAATCCTCTCGCACCCAGAGCAACCCACCGAGGAAGTCTCCACAGAATGCATCCGCAACTACCTTGGCGAATGCTCGACTTCGCAGCACCGTCGAAACTCAGAACATATCCTTCGAATTCAGCTTCCAGCATCTCAATACTAATCGGAGGTGCTGGTTTGACCCACCCCTTGGCTGGAATCAGCTCTTCAGCGACTTCGTCCAAGTGTTCTCTGGGGGTAATACCCGCACCCAGAATGGCAGGCAGCCCGTCTTCGTCACGCTGCGTCTTGCGAATCTCCAGGTTCCAGTGTGACAAATTCATGCCCCACTTGAGATGTCGTCCATCCGCAGACTTGGAATTCAGGACCCACTTCAACACCGAGTACCGTATATACACGATGATCTTGGGACTGTGTTGAACCAGTGGTCTGAAAATCTCCAGAACTCTGAGCACAGAAATGACTTCCTTCTCAGCGAGGTGGTACCTGAGTTCCGCGTCGTTCAGGACACGTCCAGTGAAACGCACAGGATGAACAACTCCATCATATTCCTGACCTAAAACTGCCGCGGCTGCCCATGCATTCGCATGCGGGATTACCACGAACGGTCGTGTGTGGTCAGGATGTCGGAGCAGTGGGGTCGAGACGATCTTGCGCTTCAGGATTTCAAATGCTTCCTTGGCCCTTGACAAGTCTCGCCCTGTACGTATCTGCTCACCCGTCAGCTCGTATAAGGCGGCGGCAACTACAGGTAAGTCTTCGATAAACTTGTTGTAGTAATTCAGACTTCCCATGAAAGATTGCACCCCTTTAAGAGTCGACGGGAACGGCAAATCCTGGACACCCTTGGCGATCTTCGGCTTGGCTCGAATACCTTCGGCACTGATCTCGTGCGACAGGTACGGAATCGTGAGCTTTCCCGAATTCGCTCTTGGGCAGACTAACGGAAATGTTCCAGTATTGTGCGTTCTACTCCAAATTTCCAATGCGGGCCAACACAATCGCTCCGTTGCGCGATTGGGCCAATCGGCCCACGTGACTTGCTTTAATTATTGAACGCATAGTCAGTCCATTTTGATTTCGTCGACGCCGATTCCGTGTATCGTACTTAAACGAATGGATCGATTTCGATTTTGACTTGGTTTTGGATTGAGCGGTTTGTCAAACCGGTCCACCTCGGCAAATATAGGCGAAATTCACAATAGCGAAGTCTGAATAACAGCGTGTTCAGGTCTTCACACAGCTGATCCCAAGTGGGCGCACCATGGGCGATGTCATCAATATACGAACTTCGACCAAGTACTGGCCCCATTTGAGCCGGAGCTGGGGTGTTTCTCTGGAACACTGTCATGTAATTCGTCAAGACTCGCAATCCAGAATCATTTCCACCGGAGTTCCTGGGTTCAGCCGGATCCAGCTTCAGAAACTCAAGCACTTCAGGATCCATTTCCGCCTCCTCCTCAGGATCCAAGTGAACGAAACCCCAGAGGCAATTGTTCAGCATGGCCTGATATATAAGCGGAGCGTTCTTCAGACCGAAGGGCATCCTGACCCACTGGAAATGTCCAAAGGGACACACAAACGCAGAGATCCACTTGGCTCTCTCAGTCATCAGCTCTGCCCAGAATCCACTTGCCATGTCTAGACTCATGAACCACATGGCCGACTCGAATCCGATCAGCAGGTCGTCAATGAGAGGCAAAGGGTAATGAGACAACTTAATGAATTCGTTCACCAAGCGATAATCGATGCACATTCTGATGTCCACACCGTTTTTCTTCAGGACAATCACAATCGGCGAAGCCCACTCAGATTCAGAATGCTCAATGAGTCCTTTATCCAAAAGCTTTTTCAGGAGCTCGTAAACCTTGATCATGAGGTGCGGGGCTACAGAACGTGCTCTCTGAGCGACAGGTCTTGCGTCTCCAACATCCAGGTCACAGACGACTCCACGAGCAAGTGCTGGAGCAGCGTTGCCGTCACCAAGGAAAATCTTGCGATGATGCTTCAGAATTCCCCTTAGTTTTTGGTTCATCTCAGGAGTAGATTTTCCTGGGACTCCAACGTCTGCTTCATCGATATTGCACTCGGGAGACAAGTCCTGTAACTCAGGGAGTATTACCAATTGGTCACGCAGCTGTGACAACAACTCACTTCCTTCATGCACATAGACAGCAGGTTCCAGGTCAAGGTCTTCAGTAGGTGATCTTCATGCAGCGATCGTATTCCTGCTTGAGTCTCTCCACCGGAGTGCCCGGCATCCCTGTCAATGGCAAATCCAGAAATTCATCGTCTTGGCACTCGTCCTCCAGAGAATCATCGTCCGAATCCAGGGTCATCTGACCTGGACCGTCACCAGAATTCGTGAACTCGGATTCTAGCTCGTCATTTGATCCGGGTTCAGCGGCGACACTGTCAGGAGTACTCGCAAGGTCACTTGTATCCACACTGGCATCGCATACAGGAGTGTTGGCTTCGGGATCCCCACCAGTCTGCGTAGCCACATCCTTGGCGAAACGCACATGTCGTTCCTTGGGGTCACGCCTACGCAGAGTCAGGTGAATCTTGTCCGAGCCATCACTCGACCGAGTCATCAGCTTGGTAGGCCACTGGTATTCCGGGGTCCCCACGCTCGGTGGCTCGAGATACACCTGAGTTTCAGCAAGCCGTTCAGCCTTCTTCCTGGATTCAGGTGGCAGCGTGATTTCTCTGATGAGCACTTGCCAGTCCTTGTAAGCTCTCGTCCCAGGGCGGACGTATCTTCCGGCAGTCGGATAGAAACCATACTCCACAATTCGAGCGACAGACATCCAGGGGTCGATCCACACACCCTTGTTCGAGATGTTAACCACTCGCACAGCTGTGGGCCAGGATTTTGCACCATAGATTATCTGCGTGACCTAGCGATCACCTCGTCCAGCCCACAAAACTTCTCGCTGTGGGTTAGACTGGTAATAGTTGACCCGAATCACAGTGCTCTCTCCAGGATTCAGCCGCACCGGCTCTCGAGGTGACACCGGCAAATCCAATCCCAAGTATTCCTTTGGATTCTATTCACACATCACGATCGTTTCTTCGTCAGGGAGCTTCACCAGGCCTTCACGAACGCTAATCCGAATTCCAGCGGCATACATGAAACCGACTCCAAGAAGCACATCGATTCCTTCACCGATGTTGGCGACCCACACATCAAGGACATAGACTATCCTCCATCCGAGAGTAATCTTGACTTGTGCACTTGCAGCAATATACGTCGGCACACCACCCATCCCGGACACCAATGTTTGCTTGTGCGTCTGAATCTTTAGTCCAACTTACGCGCTAAGTCGAGGCTCACAATACTGACAGTCGCACCAGTGTCCAGGAGAATCTTCGTCCGATGATCATTCACTGCGCCGTGTACCATCACAACATCGCGCTTCTCCTTCTCAACATCGTGATCCGTCCACCAACCATAACGTTGTCCAGGATGCAACTTGTACTCCACAGTTTCATCTCGGGAGTCAGGATTCGCATCACCAGAATCCAGGTAGTCAGGGAACGCATTCGAATCTTGAGTCAAAGTAGTCATGCATTGTTGCTTATCTTGGGGTCGCCTCCTTAGCTCAGGGCCTACATACACTAGAACACACAACTCTGGGGTCTTCCTCTGCCCGGCGCGTACTGGATCCCCATCCAGCGGGCTTAGAGGTTTAATGGCGACCCAGAATTGGCTTCACCATCCAGGAGTTTCTCCAGGATATGGCTTGGCAGTTCCATAAGTGCACCTTGGCGAGCGAGCTGTTTCACCGCATCCAGCGTTTTCCAGTCATCACATGGCTTCCCTTGATGCAACTTTCCACAATTCATACACGGTTCCAGGCGACATCGCGAAGTCGGATGTCCTATTCCTTGGCACCGATCACACTTGAGATCCTTCCAGCAGTTGTCTTCAGAATGCCCCCACTTGCCGCACTTGTCGCAAAGCTTATCCCAACTGGATCCTTCACGACGTCCAGAGTTACCGCCAGGTGACGGCGGAGGTGGACGCCATCCCATGTTATCCATCACACGATAGACTTCGTTGGTCAATGTCTGAGTCCATTCAGCACCAGAGAATCCAGGGGTACCTCCATCAAGATCCTGAATCTCATTACTGAAATCAGAATTCACAGTTGAAATCTTGGATCCATCGGACACATTCTGAATTTGGGCGATATGTTCGGCGTCTTCATCCTCTGTGTCTCCAGAATTCACATCTTGTATCACAAAGCTGGGCCACTTCGCTTTGGAGGGAAACGTCCTCGTGGGATGTTGTCGGCTCTGAAGTCGCGATTCTTGGGAGCGGCATCCTGGTCGCCACGAGTCCAGACGTCTTCACTCTGCTCCAGCGCAGCTTCCAGCTTAGAAATAGACTGAAAGTGCTGTCCTTGGAGCGAAATCTTCAGACGGTTGTCCTTCAACTTGGTGATGAACCTGCGAATGTGCTTCTCCAGACGCTTCGGCGATTTCCTGAAGTCCACGTCAGCCTTGCCGGCGGCAGCATTCAGACGGTAGAAAAACTCTAGTGCCGTTTCAGAATTCTTCATCTCCATCATGAAATACCGCTCTGAGTTCGACGCACGAGTCTTGTAGTACTTCTTCCTGAACGCAGACGCGAGTTCCTTCCAATTACGCTGAGTATGCTTCGGCAACTGGTTGAACCAGTCTCGTGAGGATTCAGAGAGCTTCAGCTTGAGTTCCTGGATCCGTGTCTTCGACGACCAGCCACTCTGGACCGCAGTATTCGTGAACTTCTCCCACCAGTGTACGCGGTCCCTGACTTCAGCCTTCGTGTCGAACTCTGAGAGGGTAGTCGAGTTGATGTAAGGCCTGAACGTCAACAGCGTCGAGCCGTCCTTGTTCAGGGCAGACACCGCTCCGTCCCCGTCATCGTCATCATCATAATCGTAGTCCGAGTCGCTTGAACTCGAGTCGTCGCTGTCGGAATCATCGCTTGATCCAGGATCCGACGGGAGACTGCCATTCTTGCGCTTGTTCCTCCTGGATTCGGGCTTCTTCGCGCCAGAATTCTTCGATCCTGCAGGTGGCGGACACTCTCCTCCAGGGTTCCCTTGCACCTTAGACGTGGAGACCTTGCTCGCTGTCACGGTAGTTGTCTGCGCGCCATGGGCAGCCTTGGTTTCCCGGGTTCCATGCTCTCGCTTCACTTGCTTCACCGCAGTCGAGCTTCTTGCTGGAAGCGCCTGCTGGAGGGTCACCCTGAGTTGTGCAGCTGCGGCTTCGTCAAGGTTCTTCTGGCCACTCACCCCCTTTCCCAAATCTGCGACATTTGCGACATGTCCAGTTGCGACACTGGATACTGGGTACATGGTTGCTGAATTGGGGTGAGGCGACCGGTCAGGATCCCTTGAAGTTGCCGAATGAGGGTCTTCTGTTGCACGAAGTGCTTGAATCTGGGACAACGTTGCACGAAGATCGCGCAGTTGTCCAGCCTGAAATTTCTGCAAATTCTGGGCGGATTCACGCTCACGCGACATAGTGGCTCCTGGACTTTCTTCCTCAGGACCTCCATTTCTGCCATCACGCCTTGCTGAACACCTTTGGCCCACTGAGCACGTGCAGCATCGGCTTCCGCTTCGCGCTGCTGCCAGTGGCCTGCGTACGCGGCCTCCAGGCATTCATGCTCCAGAGTTTCAGCTTGCACTGAATTCAGTGCAAGCTGAAACTCTGGAGCATGAATGCCTGTTTTGGCGAGCCTCCATGTCTTGGGCGCGTCGCTCCGCTTCCAGTCGTGCAGTTTCAGCCCGTACGAGTTGGTCTGTGAGCTCCTGAACCTGGCGACGAGCGTCCAGATCACGTTGTTCACGGCGACGTTCTCTCTCCAAGGCATCCAAGCGTTCTCTTGCGAGAAACTCTCGTTGCTCTTGCTCCATGCGAGCCTGCCACTCCTGCTGGTGCCTCATGATGTTCAGCTCGATCTGAGCTGGCCCAGACTTCGCAGAAGACCTCGATCCAGAGTACCTGGACGACGAGCGGCTTGATTCTGAGGGCACTCTGGATTTTCTGGAGTGCCTCGACCTTGTGTCGCCCCTAGAGCTTCGGTGCTCACTTCGCGCATCGTCCAGCTCCTGAGTAGACGTCCGTGTTCCAGAATTCGGCGGCGGAATTGAAGTTGCCGCCATCGGATCCAGAATTTCAGGAGATTGAATCCTGGATGCAGTCTTCTCTTCTTGCTGAACGACTTCCGTCATCTCGACATCGGCCTGTTCCGGCAACGTCGCAGGCCTGGGAGGCAGCACAGTCCTCGTCACTCGGATTCCCAGCGATTGTCCCGCGGGTAGCAGGCCAGAGTGTACACCTTGCACAATGAGCGCCAGGGCACCTCCTCCAGAGTACGGCATGTGCGAGGACGCACTTCTCCCGAGCGACATCAGTGACGAAGACGACGAACTCCCTCGAGAAGCCATTGTCCCTGAAGTCCCGCTCTCATCTGAAGATCCAGACGTGCCAATGACACTTGGAAGTGTGGCGGGCACAATGTCTCGAGCCTCCGAATCCTGAACACCAGAATTTTGGTTGTCAGCACTCTGAGCTTCCACGCGTGACTGCGATCGACTTGAAGACGACTTGTACGCAGGGAGCGAGGATAACGACGGTGTCGACAGCGCAGACGGTGTCGACGACTCCAACGGCCGAGGTGGCAGTAGCTGTGTGCGCTTCACTCGTGGCTCGCCTTCGCTCGATCCCCGAGGACTTCGTTTGACTCTGAGTCCGGTGTCCCTGAATCTCAAGTCGAATTCTCGACCAAGAAGTTCGGTCTCGTAGTCGGTCATCAATAGATCACCGTGTTCATCCTCACCACGATACGCCAACCTTGTCGGTCGAGTCTGAATCTTGGATTCCAACTTGGTATCCTGGACTGGGATCACTTTGAACCGTACTCCGTTGATGACCAGACTCCACTCCAACAGTTCCAGACCCAGGCAGGCTTGCAAGTCACCAGTGACTGCGCGTACAAACGCATCAGGAATCCTGGATATCTGCACGCTGGACCACTCTGGAATCACATTGTGAAACTCGAATCCAGCCTCGAACAACAGAGTCTGCAGGATGGCAATGCACTCGCGTGTCGTCAGCATGACAGGAGGAATCTGGATCGCAACGAGATCTTGGGCCATGCCAACACCCCAGCGAACCGGCTTCAACTCCGAAATCCAGGATTCGTCCGGCGAATTCAGAGACATCCGCCATCGGAGGTAGTCTCCCGTCGCGAACACCGCGTCGAAGTACTTGTCCACGTCAGGCCTCGGTGTCGGCCACGCGAAATCGACGTCCGGCGGAACAACACGTCCAGATGGGGACTCAGCCCAGCTTGCGACCTCACGGCGTACGTACATCACCGCACGTTCACCGTCCAGACGAAGATCATCGTTCCCAGCTTGCGCAGGACTCTCAACCTCATTCTTGACAACAGTCTCAGGTGTCGGAATGGACGCTTCAACCGTACTTGGTGCCGAAATTCTGGATGCAGGTACTGGTGTACCAGAATTCACAAGTGAATTCTGGATCCCTGCCTCCTCCGTGGCTCGTACAGCTTCCGGCTTCATCTCGACGACACTTTCATCCGAAGATCCAGACACTAGGTCCACAACCTCCGGGGACACAACCGTATCGGCGCCTCCCACAGTCGCCTGAGCTCCGCCCTCGCGAGCAAGCTCCTTCTGGACACCAGCCAACTCTGCTCCAGAATTCGCAGCCGCTGCACCTTGTTCCTTGGACGAATCTTGGTCGTCCTGAGTTGGTGGCTCAGCAGCCGGCTGATCTTGGACCAGAGACGCCTGGGCGTCCTCTCCTTGTGCTACCGCAGAAGAAGAGGTGCTGAAGTGTCCGTCAACTTCTGGTTGCATCAGAATGCCGGCAGGACGCGGTGCGAGGAAGACTGGACGCGGGGACGGAGGTCGTGGTGTTGTGACTCGTCAGTCGCGTCGCATTCAAGGATTGGGTCCTGAGTTCCAGAGAGACGTCACTGACGTTGAAAGGGAATCTCGGGAAGCGAAGAAGGCTGCGCGTGGTGCTGCGATTTGTCGTGTCACAATCAGGAGTAAAGTGCATATCATCGCCAAGTCTTCCTGTGCAGACTCCGTATCCAGGAACGATAATTTCAACGGTATCAGCACCAGTACTTCCAGGATTGTATAGAGCTCGACAGCGACTTGCACACGAATTCACCGAAAATGTGTCATGGCTGTCCAAGGATTCTCCGAGATGAACTTGTGCTCCTTCTCTGATGTCGACGAAGCCGTACTGTGCAACATTCAAACTTTTCGCATTTACTGGTAGGGGATAGTTGGTCTTCAGAACGGCTTCGATGGCCACCAAATCGGCCTTTGTCAGTGTATCCCTCGAAATTTCAATGTTGGGTATCGTATTCTCCGAATTCCCACAGCACAGCGCATACGTGAGCCAGGAGGACCACCGCTCATTTTTTGCAGAGTACAAATGTAGTCGTGAAAGATTTCTCTCGGCGGATAATTCGGCAACTGCAGAACAAATTGCAGCAAACACCATGTCCGATTCATTGAAGCATCTCAACTTGACGTTGCTATGATTTCCTAGCCTTGCGATAGGCATAGCGTTGTTAAACGAGGAATCGCAAAACAAGGAGGTTAACAAAACCCCGACTTTCCGCTTCATATGTGTCGTGTCCAGCGTAATGCATTCAAAATTTAGTGAAAGATCGGAAGTTGATGTCTTACTCAATGCTGCCACCAATCCTTGGATTTCTGCGTTTCGTGATATGGATACGATGACGATGTCACAAGGTATTTCTTGTTGTTGCCACACATTCGTTAAACTTCTTCCATTCTCAAAAGCATATAAGTGGACAATAGGAGGGACATTCAAATGGAAAAGTTTCCGAAACCCAGCCAGTATCGCGCCTAACGTATCAGCAGGTTCAGCCAAGGTTTGACCGCAATAAACTCGCGAATCATAACGAATCCCTGCGCAATGCATCTCAAAAGTACCATGTCCTTTACCATGTCCATACTTTTCAGCATTTTCCTTCATCCCCATCGCTTCCAACTTCCGTATTGCCACCTGAAACTCCGATGAGTAACCCCATGAATCATCGGGGAACCCAAACAGAGTGCCCCAAGTCACCGGTGACTGAATTACAGCAGTATCAGTCGAAGGTAGAGTACCGGATAGGTAGATACACCACTTTGGATAAGCGTAACAGAAGTTACCACTCGACGCTGAATGAGAGTTAGGAAGAAAATTGACGAATGCTCGGTTGTTCACGAGTGTGAGGACAGTAAACAGTTCAATCGCTTCGCGTAAGGTTTGCATTTGAGTTTTATCACGCCGACAGAATTCATCCACAAAGACGCCAAATGCTGGCATTGAGTTACTCCTGAAGGGAGTTATCAGTGTGGTTCGCAGAGGCACCGTGGGTTCTCTCGCTGTCAATGTTTCTCGTAGGACTCCATGCCAAGGCTTCAGAAACTCGAACTCGGTCATCTGGCACTGAAAGCAGAAATGATTTTGAAACTTGGGGAAGGGGGTCTCCAGCCATCTATCACTTCCACCCGGTTTATTAGTATTTTCTGCAGTTCTTGTATCGGCGTTGACTCGAACTAGTGGCTGCTGCATTTAAACTTTCGCTGGGTTGCTGTTGAAGAATTCAATTTATTGAACAGATTGAGTGGCTTAAAGGGTATCGGTTCATTGAAAAACGTGCCTATGACTTTAGTAGCACCAGGCCGGTAGTGAGGGGCTCACCGACCCCACTTCACCAGCCTGTTTCGTACTTTTGGAACTGCAAAAGGTTGCTGTATTCAGGGTGGGTCTTAAACTGCGTCTCGGTCGGGTAATCCGTCACCATTTTGTGGTAAACGTGCGAATAATGCGGTTCGAGGTCATCCATCATGCCCAAGCGTTTGAGCACGTAGCTTTCAGGTGTGCCAGCTTCGGCCCAAACTTTCAGAAGCACATCCATCTCGGCGTCATTATCTGGTAGGGAAGCTTTGCCCCCGTAATGGTAAACAACGCTGTCATATTTTTTCACGTAGCGCTTGTACGCCCTCATCGCGTCTCTATTCTTCCGTTCGGCAGACGACATTTGATTGAGCTTGAACCGGTTCCAGATTGTCGTCGGGTCCACTTCATGATCGCCCAATTGCTCATCTTGACTCCTTCGGCCTTGTACAGAAACTTCTGGAAGTATTTCTGCTGTGCGCTCTCGGACTTTTTTGTTAACTTGAATGCCTTCTGCACTTCCTCGTCGGTCCTTCCTATCTGCGCCCAGTACGTCGTCTTGACCGACATTTTGATACTGTTCAAAACTCCTCGCTCTTCGTCTTGGTTGGTTGGTTTGTCGGCTCGTAGAAGTCGTTTACTGTTTTCTTCGTGGGTTGAATGAACGCTTGAATCTACCGACAACCCCAACACATTGCTGGAGATGAAGATGAACACCGTCACGAGCAAGACGAGGTGGAAACGCATGCCGAATTTTGGCAAATTGAGTTTTGTTCAGGTTTCAGCAGGGAGCTCTTGGAAGGTAAAACGCGAAGTGAGAACTCCTCGGCGTACGTCCCAACGTCGATGCACTTCCAAACTGTATCAATCGAGAGGATTAGTCGATTTGATGTCCGATCCCATGATTGATGAGTCGGCCGGCTCATTACGGATGCGATTTCAATTCTTGGACTCTCACGTCTTCAGTAGATGTGATAATGTCTGGTAGTGGGCAGTAAATGTGCTCCTGGGAGTTCAATCCCGAAAATAATGGACCAGAACGCTACGTTTTCTGGGATACTTCTGAACATGACGCGCGCTTTTGACCGTTGTCATCGTATCCTCAGTCTGATAAAGACTCATACTCGGAATCGTATGCTGGGATTGGCTTCAGAAACAAAACATACACATAATTTTCTGGAGGTGACGCCAAGGCTTTGTATTAGTACTTGCTACGTGAGCCTGAAGAGTTGACAACGGAAATTCTGGAACGAACCATCATACAAATTTCCGTCTGAGCGTTTGCCGTGACCTGGCGAAAGTCACCCTGTTTCGTTCTATAGAGGATACTTCCCAACAGAGTACTTCTTCGGAAATACAAGCAAGGTTGAAGCAAATCAGACGGTTAACTTTAACCCCTCGCTTTGTTGCTGCTGCGCATTGGTGGATATGAACCCTTTAATTTGCAGCATATACGTTTTATATTGTCAATTGTGTATTTTCACTACTCGTTGCGCAGGCGTTGAAGCGAAAAGAAATATAAAAGTAAGAACATACCTATCCAGCCGATGAACTGCCTTCAACTCGCCCCGACGACACTTACGAGCGCGATTTTTGATTGAAGTGAAAGTTTATCCTTTGCAACACGTAAAATTCTCCGTCGTGAGCTTCTAGCATCTTCATATTTTCCTTATTAAAATGCTGGTATATTGGTCTCCACACCTCTAGCTTCACTAGCTGGAATTCCCCAGACACAATGACAAGTCAGGCAGACAATTGCTGTCATAAGTTTTTATCTCTTTGATAGGCCACTGCTGCATTGCTTCGTCATGGGCAGTCACTTTCACCACCTAATTACTACTATGAGTAGTATTCACGCGCAGTTTCTGTAGATCTGGACATGCGGCGGACAGTACAGTGAGATCCACCTCATAAATGCTGTCTTCATCTCCATCGCGTGTCAATTTACGAAGACCACGAGTGATCAACTTCAGTAGATCTATCACCACTGCTGCATTCTCTGCATGAAGGTATCTCAAACCCAATGACCCGCTCAATCTTCTTTGTTGGAAGTCCATCTTGCCTATCGGGAGTAAAGCGGATGTCGCTACCAAGTTTTGCATTGCAGACTCCGTATTTGGGAACGACAAATTCTACAACATCATTTGTACTACCAGGATTGTATCGAGCTCGACAACGGCCTCCAGACGATATAACCAAAAGTGTTTCATTGCAGTCAGAGGGTTCGCCATGGTAAAGTTCCGCTCCTTGTCCGATGTCGACGAAGCCGTACTGGGAGGAATCTACCAAACCGTTCTCTGGTTCCAGATAGTTGGTCTCCAATACGGCTTCGATGGCAGCCAAATCGGCCTTTGTCGTGTACCTCCTGCAATTTCATTTTTTGGTATCGTACTCTCCGATCCTCCACAGCACAGTGCATACGTTAGCCACGTCCACCGCTCGCAATTTACCGAGGACATACTTAAGCGTGAAAGGTTTATCTCCGGGGATAACTGGGCAACTGCTGAACAAGTTCCAGTAAATACTGAATCCGATCCATGGAAGCAGCTCAAATGAACTTCTCCATGCCTCCTGTACCTTGTAGAGGCAGATTTGCTCTCCGAGCAATCACAAATTAAATTGTTCAACAATACTCCAACAGTTTGCTTCATCTGTGGTGTGTTTAAACTCGGAAGACAATCAAAGAATAGTGAGAGGTTTGAAGTCGCTGCCTTTCTCAATGCTGCCGCCAGTTGTTGGGTGTCTGCACTCGTACAGATGTCTACCTTCACGTTAACTCATTTTCTTGTACGAGCTTCATTTCGCTCGCTTCATTGCCAAATGCGTAGAGCTGGGCAAAAGGAGGAGCGATCAAATCAAAAAGTTTCCGAAACTCCGCCAATAATTCTCCTAACGTGTGAGCAGACCCATCAAACTTTTGAGTACCTCTGACTCGAGTTCCAGAACGGGTACCAATCCAGTCAATCTCGCAGTTACCGTCTTTATACTTTTCAGCGGCTTCCTCCATGCCCATGGTTTCCAACTTTTGTATTGCCACGTGAAACCCCGATGAATAACCCGACGAACCATAAGGAAATCCGAACAGAGTGCTTCACGTGACAGGAGACTGAATTGCTTCAATATCATTTAATGGTAGCGTCCTTGTCAGGCAGAGATGCCAGGAAGGGTAAACGTGATATCAGTCTAGTCGACAGCGACGAAATAACTTGGTGAAAGCTCGATTGTTGACGAATGAGAGGGCGGTAAAAAGTTCGAGTGCTTCACGGATGTTTTGCAATTGAGTTTCGTCACGTCGACCGCATTCATCCACAGAGAACCGCACGTAAAACCTGTCCTTTGATTCATATTTAACGGGAAGTAAAAGCCGGAGCTTTAGAACCGAGGCGGGCTCTTTTGCTGTCAAGAATTTTTGCAGAACTGCATACCAAGGCTTCAGAAACTCAAAATCGGTCAGCATAGCTCGGCGAAAAAAGCACTTCGACTTCGCAAAAGACTTCGCACTGGGGAGTTGGTTTGCAGCCATCTATCTCACAATATTCTACGATGGCATCAATCAAGCGTGTGTTTACATCGATCAAGTTCGTCGAGTTTTTAACTTTACCAAAGAATATCGGCAATTTTCGGCTCATTAAAACGTAATGAGAACTCATTTACATACGCTAGCGGTACCAGCTGATAAAAGCTGCACGTTATTGTAAGTTGCCCGAAAAATATCCGAGCCTGTTGGTTGAAGTGCTACAGTGATCGGCAGCTTCTACTTCTGAAGTACTTCGCAGTGGGCTGTTCTTGTATTCGAACCCGAACTCAGCAGAGCTGCTGTAAAGTAAACGCAAATTAAAATTTTGCGCGGGTGTGCCCACCTGCTCAATCGATTTCAAGTTGTAAGAAGCTCATATATTTGGGTCATTTGGGAAACCTTTTCTTTTTTCACTGTCGTCGGCACCACGTAGCGTACATGCACAATGATCATTACAGTTATGGATTGCGAATTCAGGAAAGAATGAAACGAAATGGTAAAATTCTCACTAAGTTTACTGTAGTAAAATGAAATGGTGTCGCATTCAAACAGCAACCCATGACTTTTGCAAGTATGGCTTTCCAGGTTCCTGTCGCGAAGACTTCAATGGCCAAAGAAAAATTCGCTTCTTTCCTCGCGAAACTTCTCTAGGTATCCGTATTTTGAGTGGCCTTTCAATTCGGCCTCAGTCGGGTAATGCTTTACCATTCTATGGTAAACGTGCGAATAATGCGAGGTGTCATCCATCATCCCCAAACGTTTCACCACGTAGCTTTCCGGTCTATCCTTGTGGGCCCAAACTTTCACAAGCTCTTGCATTTCGGCGTGGTCGGTAGGCGTGCGGGGATTTCATAATGGTAGACTTTGCTGTCATATTTCCCCACGTAGCACGTGTACTTCCGCAATTCTTCGCTGCTAACCCGTTTCTCAGTGGGCATCATCTGGAGCCCCAGGTCGTCCCACATTGTTTTTGGGGTCACCCCGTCATACACCATCTTGTTCATCTCGACTCCTTCGGCCTTGTACAAATATTTCAGGTAGTATTTGTACTTCGGATTGGACGTCAGTGCAGTTCCCGTAAGTCCCTCCAATTTCAGTAGCTGCTTCACTACTTCTTTGGGTTTCTCCATACTGGCCAGTACGACGTCTTCACCGCCATTTCGATACTTTTCAGGATTCCTCTCTCTTCGTCTTGGTCGTTCGGTTTGTCGGCTCGCAGTAGTCGTTTACTTGAATCAACAGGTAACCCGAATACATTGCTCCAGACGAACACCGTCACGAGCAATACCAGAAGAAAACGCATAGTGGACTGTAGGAGGCCAATTGGTCGCTGTTCAAGTCTCAGCAGCGAGCTTTCAGGAGGAAAACGCGAAGTGATGACACCTGAGCAAATTTGCGAGTCGCTTCCAACTGTACATACACTTGTAGTAATCGAGATGACTAGTTTATCTGCCGTCCGAACTCATGATTGATGAGAATTTGGCTCAATACTAATGCACTTTGTAGTTTCTATAGGTTTCACCATCCGAGAAGTATGCTCGTCTGGTACAGTACTGTACGTGTGTGTCGGTACCATCACGCGACTGCTTCCACTGAAAAAAAGATATACAAAATGGGTTTGTTTTTATTTTTTTCAGAAGTGTATTGAGGAAAAACAGTGTCACAACTTTCACTCGCCCGCGTGAAATCATTAACCCCTCTGTTACCGGAAATTGGGCCGCTGAACGCGCTAACGAACGTCGTAAGTTACGAAGAAGAATATCACTAGGAATTTGTATTGCTAGGTCCTTTCCATGACTACACGTGGACACAAGCTGTGTCACGTATAAAGTTTGAGGGTCTTTTGCGGTCACTTACGACGTACATGTGCACTCGATTGAGAGCAATCCCCAAACTTACGACTTTGGCTGATCAGACATCAGGACCAATCCGCAGATGTCGGATCACGAAGATTAGGAAATCACACAGAAAGAACAAAGATTAGGTACAGTTGTGTTTTTGTTCAGCACATCACTATGAAATCAGCAATAACGCAAGCATTCCAGCCAATCACTACTCCTAATTGGCGTAAAGACCTTTTTGTGCCAGTTGAGGTCCGTTTTGTGTATGTTCATAGCATTCTTTGTGCATGTTCTGATTTAACCTCTCGAGCTTATACCTTTTTCGGCCAGAAATAAGCTTGCTTAAAGTATTGGAACGTTTTTTCCGAGCCATTCCCTGTTTGAAGCAACAAACTACGTCGTAAGTTACGACGTTGGTCGTAACAGAGGGGTTAAACGAAGCTGTTGAAACTTCTCAACTCTTGCATGCAGCAGGAATTGTCGGCGCAACAAAATCAACAGACGATAGGGAACAAAACGTGTTGCCACACAACAAAGCGCAAGAAACTTACGGTAGTTGGTGGTTCCCTTTGAATATCAGAGTTAAAAGTCGCTCAAAAACCTGGGAGTGAATAGACCTAGCTTAGTTTCACTCCTCCACACCTATCGATAAAGGTCCTCCCTATCCTAGAACCCTTTTTGAGAAGAGAAAGTATAACAAGATATAATTCTGGCTGGTAGGTAACCCAACGATCAGCATTAAATAACACAAATGCATCGTTGTACTTATACTTTCAGCTTCCCAGCCACTATCATGAGTACTAGGAAGATGTTGTCTACCTTTATTTTGGCGTATCTGTACTAACCATTATTAATGTTCCTCGTTCCCCATTCGTAGCACCACCATCAGTTTGTGAACTCGCCAATGTCGGCCTCTTTTAAATCGAACTGCAGTGTACTACAGTAGTAGATAAATTCTAGCTAATCTCCCGCACACTTGTTCCCTTGATAACTCACGTGCTTGGTTTGTAGCGATAAAGTAAATCAACTTACAAGGTTAAAATGTTGCCCACACTGTTATAAAACGAATTGGTGCTTTATTATCGATGGGGGCTTACGACAACTTGCAGAAGCGTCAGTTTGGGAGTTTACGAGAGCGGAAGCTGTCTAAAACCCCCAGTTGTTTTTGAATTTTAAATCTTGGAATGTCTTGCGAGTAGTGGTAGTTTCTGTGGCTCTTGATCATGCTTTCTGGAAATTCGTACATCACGTGAGAGTGGAAAGTTGAGGAGTAGAATGTCCCTGCGACCGTATTGATCCCAACCGCTTCATCACGTACGAGTCGTGTCTATCTGCCTCTGCCCAAACCTTCACGAGGATATTCCACTGCTCATCCGTTTGTGGTTTCTCAAACTTATAGCCACCACTGTACACCATGCTGTCATACTTCTTCACGTAGCGCGTATAGCTTGTCAACTGGGGGCTGGCCTGCCGTGCAGCCTCAGACATTTCATTCAGGCCAAAAGCGGACGACACCTTTGACGGGAGAGCTTTTTTATCCACCCAATTGTTCATCTCGGAACCTTCGACCTTGTACAGATACAACTGGTACGTCTTGTATTTAGGACTGGCCTTGAGAGCGTCGTCAGACAAATTGTCTAGCTTCAGCGCTTGTAATGATACCGCATACGATTGCATGGACAAGAGCGACGCTGGTACATTTGTCAGCGCATTATAGTCAAAGCTGACAATTGCCATATTCTGACGCAGGTTCATGGAATCAGGGACTTTTGTCAGATTTGTACCGCAAAACTGGGCGATTTCGGCTGAAGAAAACGTTCGGCTGCTTCTGATGATATGCGGGACCGAACAACGTCCGCAAGCAGTAGATATGGATTTGAGTTGACACTTTCTTGACTACCCCAAGACGCCACAGTGGAGTTGTACACATGTATTAAGAGCGGCTGGCATAGTTAGCACTGGGCAGTGAATGAGTGAGAGTGTACTCAGAACGGAAGCGTCAATCAACTCGAAAATCATTTCATCGACAGAGGTTGTACCCTGCAAATGGCAATCGACAACTAAAGTGGAGCAAGGCCATCCGGCCCATTAGCCACGGACGGGTAGACGCTCGACAGCCAGAGACTGCAGAAGTTTGAGATAGAAACTTGGCATTGGAGATTAAGGGCGAGGACGATCACGCCCCATACCCAAAAGACCATTTTTGTGGTTTTACTTGCCCAACCAACAACTTTATGATCCTTGCTGGGGGATTTTTTAGGTTGTTGTTTGTCAGCATTGGTGTCCTTGGGCATTCCGGAGACACTTTGGACCATCACCGACGTTAATTTCTTGGAATCAGTCGGGCGTTGGTGGTTCTTTTGAGCTATTAGCCCGCTGATATTGACGAGGGACACGTAGATTGCTCCGTGTGGAATAAGTCTCGCAACGAAATCCATGAAACCCGCCGCGAGAATTAGTTTGGTATTAGGGGGAGAAGAAACACTGCCACGAGGTTGGGTCATAAAACGAGACGGAGGCATTCAATCGTTGGTGACTCAGGTCGAACGCTGCTAAATACCTGGCAAACAGCACGATGGGGACCCCCATGATCATTGCAACGCAGATGAAAACATCTACAAAAAGTGCGAGAACCCGTTCAAGCGCCTGAGAACCACGGAGAAAGTGATGCACAACCAGAAAGACCAGCTCGAGAAAAGAGAAGGTACCAGGTCTGTTTCACAACATTTACGAGACGACAATTACGTTTGCGCTCGACCTGTATATGCAGTTTCTTGGGTGTGTTTGATCCTGGAAAAACTTTTTCATGTTGACAAAGAGTTGCTGAGTAGATTTCGACATCCGTCTCGTTGTCGGTCGAATGAAAACAAGTCTTCGTTCTCGAATCGATCGGTAGATACATTGCAATACCCGAAGGCCATGAAGAGCTCCCAGGAGGCCAAAAACCCACGCGTAGAATCCGTAGTGGTCATTCCCTGTAGGCGACCACAGTTGAGCAAAATACTCCATGATGGGACTTGTAAGAAACGAATACGTCACGCCAGAGATAGGCGAGGAAGATGGCACAACAGAGGTGCGTGACAACGACCACAACCTACGCAAAGGAAAACGCTGGTCGACTTAATTCCAAAGCGACAAAGTCACTTTCTTGGTTGAGGAAACCGGAAGCAAATTGCCAAGGCGATCGAAGGAATTGTCGGGGTAAGCTGCGTGAGTCCGTCCTACCGGTAGCACCTTCTTGCATCCATGCTACTCGAGGCATACTGCTTTCGTGTACTTAGTTTTTGTATGTACTGGTGGGGGTGAAGTTGGCCTCCAACTAGGAAAGCAAGCAAAAACGGCACGTCTTCAAAGTGCTGTGCACGCTGAAATCGTCCAAGTGGTTTCCATTTCGAAACTAAACATGATATCAGCACTGCGGTTGAATCTTATCCGACAACGTCTTCAAAATACCAACAGAGAAAACTAGCGAGATCAATTCTAGTGATCTGACTATCCTATTAGTCCACGTACGTTTTTTTCTTTTGTTGAATGCTAAAAGTGCCGAGAACTTCATTCAGTGCTACAATTCAATAAATGTTTTATCAGAACGGGAGGATATAGAAAAGAAAAGCAGAAGCTGAAAGGTATGGTCATTTCTTAGATGCGAGGACGTTTCCTCAGACTGTGCTGTTCTTTTGCCCAATAGGCAATTTTCAGTGTTTCATCTCAACACCTAGCAAAGAGCGTAATGGAAGAAGGAGCACTATCGACGACATGTTCGATCACTCGAGTGGTCAACGCCGAAAGGTGGTTCAAGTGGGAGGAAAGCATTTCGTACAACACTTTGAACCCTGAACAACTGGGCTACTACTGGAGATTCGTTCTTGGCGCCAAAAGCGAAATCTGCAGAGTCGAAGACTCCAACGCTGCCTTGCTCAGCTTTATTGGCGAGTTGTACAACAAGAAAATCGGTGAAATCAGCTCCAGGTGGGATGACGAAGTACAATCTTGTGCCTGGGAATTTCGTGAGAGAATCGAGTTTCAACACGCTCAAGTGAAGCTCGGGGATCTCTTCGACTACTTTACGACGAATTCGGTGTTGCAATTTCCTGAATGGGTCCGGTTCAAGTATGTGGTGGAGGATTATCTACTACACGATCCTCGTGTGAGGTACCACCCAACGCGAGTTCAGGAATTTATTGAGCAAAGAGGTCTTGAACAATTGGAGGAAATGCCGTAGATATGGTCGGTGGTAAGCTTATGCAAAGTAAAACTTCATTTTTTGATTAGATCGTTACCACTCAGAATATTAGTCGAGCTCGTACGAAAACATGGCCTTGAAGAGGGCAAATTATAGTTGGATCTCTGGGTCCGTTGCTGGTCGAGCATACACAAGTTGACCAGGAGGCATGGCAGCTAGTTGTGGCACCGCCTCCAGTTGATTTCTCTGCAGTGAGATGGCGTAGGCTTGCAACGACATGAGGGATGTCGGGACAGATCGTAGTTCACTGTTGTCGAACGCTACAATTGTCATCGGATGCAAGCGCCAATGGTAAGGTTTCCGGAATCATTTCAACGTTTGTCTCACAAGAATGAACAACGGATAATGATACTGGAAGCACTAAACCTTGAGCAGCGATCGCAGAAAGGTGAGACTGCACCACGACCAGAACTGAGGTTCGGGGGGGGGGGGTTGAGGTACTGCTTTCCAGGTTGTCCCATGATGTGACAGAGGAATTGTAAACTTGCAACGAGTTCAGATTGGTAAACTCCGAATAGCGAGATGGCATGTTTAGATCGGGACAGTGGGCAAATATTAATGAGGCCAATGCCGATGTATCCACACGCTCGAAAATGCTGTCGACCCCATACTTATCGCAGTTCACGACTAAACCTGATCAGGATATTCGACCCAGTAGCCATGGACGCGTAGATATTCGACATCCAGGACAACAGCTGACTGCGAAATTTCGCGTGGAAATGTGCGAAAACTGAGCCCCCATGTGGTTAAATGTGATGTGGTCGACCCAAGCTAAAGATTTTTTCCCCTGACACTGCAGGTTTTGTGAGTGTCGGTCTCGTAATAATTGGCTCGGCAGCATTGCTGCTCACTTTTATCGATGTGGGCGTTGCTGTAATGCCTGAATTCTGTTTTCGAGCGACTAAATCCGTTAAGCTCACAAGTGTCAAGAAGATCGAAAAATGGGGCAGAAGTTTGACCATGAAGTCTGAAAGCTACACGCCAGAGTAAACTGCATATCCAGCACCCATACCACCAAGAAAGAGGGGTCATACATCGACACCGATCCATCAAATGATAGTTTCGTAAGTCAATATTGCCGCATAAGGCAGGATGAGAGCGAGTGGTATGACTACAGTTATCGCGATCGAGATGAAAGCATCAGCAAATAGTACAACCACCCTGTCAAGGGCTTGCTTGTCTCGCAAGAAGTGATGTGCAACCAGCGTAGACCAGCCGTTTGTCACGAGCATTGCGACAACAAGATAATTGAGCCACACACGCGGCAACAAATGACTGGACCTGTACACTTGGTACGTTTGCGTGCACAATTCGAGAACTTCTTGCAACATGAAAATGGTAAGGAAGTGCTGCCCTTCCACTCCAAACAACCCACTTCGAGAAAATAGCGTGTTCCATCCTAATACCACAGTTCTGAGCATCGATCCGCAACACTTGTTGCTGCCCAGTTTCACACGCGCCAACGCAGTTGTTTTTGTGAACACTTGTTTCAATTTCGGGCCGCTAGAGAGGAACCTAATAACTTGGTTAGAACTCGAGTTTTGAGAAGTTCTGGTTTCAAGGCGGCGGAAGACTAGTTGACCCTCTCGAATTCTAGTTGCACCACTCTGAGAGCGCATTTCATTTCGAAGTGTACTTGGCGAATAGAGCTGCACGTAATAGGCCATGAAAGGTTTCGCGAAGTAAATGTATGTCGCCGCAGACCCAACGAGGAAGGAGGAACACAGTAAATGTATAACCCACGACAACCGTCCACACGAGTCCGAACGATGTTGGAGGCAACTCAATTGCTGAGACTGCACTTTGTGTCGTGAAAAGATGGGGCACGAACTGTCGAGACTGCGAGGCCATTTTCTCGGGCAACATTTGGCTCAAGACTCTTTCTTCCACTTCATTTTCTACCGTTCCAGGGGTGATTCGAAACATGGTTGGAGACGGCGAGTGAAATTATAAGTGAACAAAGGCTGGAAGACAAGAGGCATGCAAATATACAAGTCAACCTCAATATAGGAAACAAGACCATGTGTGTATGAACGTTGCAAAATAAACTTAACATGCTGGTCATTCACACACACACCGAAAAAACAGTTTAACTCAAAATTTACACAAACATTAAGATGAACGAAAGTCACTTTCAGCTGCAGTAGTGGTAGAGTGGGTGTTGGTACCGAGTCGACTGCATTTCTGCCGTTGGGAAACGACGTCGTTCCGTCTCGTACGTGTTTAGCAGCGATGCCAATCGTCCGGTAGGGAACTTTGGTGCCGACGTTGTCGAAAGACGCAGCGTACATCGATTTCTTGTAGTCGAGCGTCGGTCGAAGTCTCGCTGCCGACGACTGGCGATTCTGCCACTGCAGCATCAATGTCAGCGGTGGGAGTTGAGGAAGTTGGGGCTTCAACGGTTCAAGCATTGGGAACTGCGTCGTTGGTGACCGGATCACGGTCGTTTCTTGAGAAATGGGCGACGACAACCCACTGACCGACGTCGGAGACGCCGTGACCGGCACCTTTTGAAGCTGCAGCAGAATCTCCGACGTGCTCTCGGCCGACGACTTGGAGACTTTGGGGGTCGTTGGCACCTTGGCAGCTTTCAACTTTTGAGCGGCGATGGCGTCACGACGCATTTGAGCTTTGATACTGCGGTATGGCCACCGATAACGGTGGAGACGACAGATACGCTTGAGCGTGATGGACGCTACGTTGAGCAGCTTGGCAGCTTCGTCTTGACGGTAGTGCGAATAGGCTTGGAGGGTTTCGAGCGGGAAGAAGTATTTGCGTCGGCTCTTGCGTTGCGTCGTGGCCGCAGTGACTTTGGCTGTCACGGACTTCATCGGCGCCTTCGGTTGCACTTTGAACGCTTTGATCGGAGACATCGTTGAAGCAGTTGAAGCAGTTGATCCGCTGCGTTGGCGGTGAATTGCAAAGTGAAAAGAGATGGCGACTTGGTCGCAGCTTTTCGACTTGACCCGGTCACGGGGTCTCGACAGCAAGGAGGGACCAAGTCGTTAGTAGCGATTCATGCTGGTTGGTACCGACACCCTCTGGGCTCAAGAGCTCACGTCTAAGCTGACAGGCAGAGATCCAGACTAGAGGATGGTCTGCCCCATGGCCGCGAATTGGAGGATGTCGGTGGCCTTCGACTTGGAAAACGTTCTACAGCTCCGGATGCAGCAAGTGTAAGGTTTAACCAACCCCAGAGCCACGAAGTAGAGTTGCCTTTTGCAGCCCGTCCAGTCCGACAACCAGGTCAACTCTTGAACACCCCTTCACCGGGGAGGAGCCACGCATAGAGGTCGGTCAGGCCAATACATCGCCATCTCAGCGTCCAATCTACCAGGTGGTGTGGGACCGGTTCCTCCATCTCGCTCATCTTTTCGGCGGACTCGTCGAATCGTCGAGTTCCGTCGGAACAGGAGCGAGAGATTCCCGTAAAGGACGCGAACGGAGCCCATCGAGCGGCATCGCGCGACGTCTTAGGCTGCGACGTGGGACTCGGAGCCCAGTCGAGTCTCGTTTGCGTTCGAATTTCATTGGTGTCGACGAGCGGCGCCCACTTGTTAAACGGACGACTTGAAGCCTGCGAGGACGATGGGGACACTAGTGTTGGCCAACTAGCATAAGACCTCGAAAATAGGCTTCATCCTCGCCCGTCCTGCAAAAATACACGAGAATTTATAGCAAACGCTGCGAGTCTCCGCTACCACGGAAAGCCGGAGACCGATCCATCACCTCGAGGTGCTGCGGGCATTCGCGGTCGCGTTGGAACCTGCAAAAGCCAGTGGAAAAGAAGGAAAACAAGCGAATGGCCCTCACGCGACGCAATGTGGGCCACGAGGCCGACGCCGCCGAGCGCGAACGCCGCGGCTCGACCATCTGGGAGGACGAGGCCGACGAATACTGGAAGAAGATGGAGCCGGCCAGGCGTTGCCGCCGAATCGCCAACTATCTCGGCGGCCTTGTGGTCGCCGTGTTGCTGGCTGGAGGGGTCTTTGTAGGAGCCCGAACGGCGCTCGACGCCCAGAGTCTTGCGGCGTTGAAAGCGAGATTCGCGGCTCCAGTCGTGCAGGCCACTCTGGAAAATGACACCACTGTGAATGTGGTTCCTGTTGAGGCACCTGAAGTGCTGACCGCTGTGCCAATCCATGAAGCGCCGACCCAACCAGACCAGGAGCAGCTCCGAGGTCGGTGCCGAGTCCGAGGCGTGCAGTCTCGTTGGCACGAAGAGACGTGTCGGAAGCTCTGCGGACGGTGCGTCTGTGGTCGATTGTCTAGTGCTCTTGCCCTGTAGTGGTGACTAACCGAGCTGATTGATCTGTCTGTGATGCCTCTGGATTCAGCGACCCGCACCACTCGGCCTGCATGAACGGGTGCTCCTACGGCTCCCTCACGGTCACCAAGCTCGTGTGCGACACGATGGAGGCAGCCGAGGTCTCCTCGGCCTCGCGCTGCCCGGACGGCGTGAGCTGCATGGAGGCGTGCCGCGCCTACGACGACGAGACGCCCTTCCCGGACCTGCGCAGCGCCTGCGTGCGCGGGTGCTCCAACGTCGTTCCGTCGGCCTGCGCTCGGTCGCTGCAGATCTACCGAGATCTGGTCAAGGGCACGCTGCAATGAGCCAAAGGCAGCAGTTACTGCAGCACCAACTAACTATCTGCCAATACATACACCTCCTTTGTCTCCATGTAGCAGTCCCATCCAGCCACACGCTTGGAGCCATCTCACATCTGGGGTCGGCACCGCGACGGGGGGATGGGCAACTTCAACCCGCACTCGTCGTCACATTGTGAACATCCTTCGGTAGTCGCGTTGTAAGGGGGCGTCACCTCAATCGCGTGGCTGCCACTCGGCGATCCGATCCCTTCGATCCACGAATTTTCAGGCTTCGGTCTCCGCTGGCCGCCAGTCGCTTGGCGCATCGGCGGTCGCTCCGTCTTGCGCTTGGTATACGAAAATCACAGGACGCCAAAGTTTGGTCCGCTCCGGAGCTCGGTGCCCGAGTCTTCGCGCCCATCCACGCGATATCAGCGAGGCGAACTGTGATGTCCCACGCCATCACCAGCCGCCATAGCCGTCGAGTGCCTCGAAGAGGACTTCTGTCCGGGCGTTGTGCGCTCTATCTCGCACTTAACGAGTATATGGCTACGATATCCACCTCTTTGAGGGTTCCAAGTTGGGTCCGTAATCCGCCTCATTTACGCTGCGCCACCTCAAAGTAAAATCTTGTGTCATCAATTCGCTTCAACGTTCCACCCAGACAAGTACAAGAGTAGTAGTGAGACCCCGTGGTCGCCTTCTATCAAGGGCACCCAAGCAAAAGCTCCGCTCCATCAGGCGTTGCGGTCAAGAGTGACTCGCTTCCGACGGCTCATTGTCAAACTTGCAGCCTCCAACAAACGTCTCCAATGACCAAGTGTGCTCCGACCTCCGTCACGGCTGCTGCATTGCCCCCACTACACCCGAACGCCAAGACTCCGAGTCGGAAGCGTGCAGCCCCCACCTCCAAAGGCCCCAAGAAGCAGCGCAAAAGTCGACGCGTCTACGACTTCAAGTTCGAGGATCTGAGTCCGCTCTTCCACGTCTCTCAGAAGCAAGCGGCCAATATCCTGAAAGTGTCCGTCATCACACTCAAGCGCAACTGCAAACGCATTGAGCTCAGCTGGCCCTACCGAGCCAACAAGTACAAGGCCGGGAAGAAACCGGTCCTGTCCGACAAGGGACTCGCCTTCAAGCAGTTGCCACTCGAGTGTATGAAGCAAGAGGACGACTATAATGGCGACACGGACACTGAGAGTGTGGACGATGACGAACTGGTGAAGAAGGATATGGGGTACGTCCTCGTCTCGATGCACAAGGCAAACATCAACCCTACTATGGGGTGGGCGAAGACAAACATGAACCCCACGATGGGGTGGACTAAGATGGTACTGTAGAGTGAAGTGGTAAGGTGCTGGTAGCTGGTAACAAGCGAGGAAAAACTTGGTGCGAAAGAGTTAAGAGGTAACGATTATATATCATTTTATCAATGGCGTTTAGTATCCTCGAGTTCCTACATTCTGCGTGCAGTTTTTGGTGGAAAAGTTTGTGGAGTTCCAGCGATTTCAAAACAGGTAAGAGCTGGGGCACTGTCAACTATGAATTCCTGGCAGGATCGCTGCCAAGTGATACAAGGAATCAGCTGAGGAAAAATGGGAAGCCGCAGTGGAGCCCGACCACAAGTAGCTGGTTCCATAAAATCACTGCAAAGGGAAAGCCAAAATTTGGACCACCCGAAAGAGTCAGTAGGGCTCTTGTAGTATGCGGTTTGGCTCTTGTTATACCACAAAAATGGAGCCATGTCGCTGGATAGATCCCATTTCACCACGAAAGGCGAGATCTTGTACCATCAATCCGAGATGACCCCACTCCAATTGAATTCGACTTCAGTTCTCAACTTACCAACTCAAACCAAATCGTCCGAGGTCAATGTCGCACTTTTTCGTCGTGGACGCTCGCTTCAGTCTGAGCACCGACCCCAATTTCCCCCCTTACAGTCAGCAACATCAGTGGGAAAGCTCGCAACTATCAACCAGCTCGTGTCGAGGCAAAACTCGTCGAGCCCGCAGCGGTTCTATCTCCATTTCGTCAATGACCACACGCCCAACATCTCCAATTAATCGGTTCGCCCAGTCGATGGGTCCTCAACGACCCAAACCAACAGAGAGCGTCCGGAGAAGACACACTGCCCCCGAAATGTCAAGTCGTCGCGTTGACTACTTTGCCGAGTCTTGTGATCTGGCCTACACTGCAAAATCTAACAGGCGAAGTGCCTGGAAACGGTTCACCAACGGTGTGGATCGCTGTGTGTTCCGAGTCGTGAGCAAGTTTTACAAGTAAACTACTAGTGCTGACGGTAGATGTGTAAAAATTCCCTTGCAGCCCAATGGTAGGCGCAATAGCGGGAATGTAAATACTGAAATAATTATTGAGACGCTATACTCTGCTTTCATCTTCTTTTACCTTTACTACAAGCAGTGTAGCTGTAAGACCAATGCTTACTTGTATCATATATATTTTTTGTCAAAGAAAACCATTGTCGAAATGAGAGCGTAAATCAAAGTTTGCATTGTTACTAACCAATAATCAAACTATTGGATATATTACTATATAAACCTCAGCGTCCACGTAATGGGTGGCAACCAAGTTAAAATTGACGCGAAATCTACTGCACATCCACAAGCTGTGAGTTTCCAACAATCCGACTCTGTTGGAGCTTACGTTTATCGTTCGTAAGGCCACCCTAAACGAGTCGGTGCATTTGCAGCGACTTGGTTCTAGATTTGCCAAACTCGACCACTCCACCACAGTGAACCTCCCTCGCTAGATAGACTACATTCTGTCGAACTGTATCAACAGAGGCTCTTAAAAGTCCAACGTGGCTCTGGGCTTGCATCACGGACACGTCATTCTCTAATTTACCATCTAAAGCGTAGCTGCCTACCAAGTCTCATCAAGTCCAAAGATGCATCATTACCTCGTCACTGATGCTCGTTTCAGCTTGAGTACGGACCCCCTGACTTCAAAGTACCAACAGCGTCTGTATGACGATTTGCCTCGTGCCAAATCCCAACGTGGAAAACCTCGTCGAGCCCGCAGCGGATCCATCGCTATCTCATCGCTCAGTAATTACCCTTCGTCACCGATCAATCGGTTCGCTCAGTCCATGGGCCCCGAAAAGACCAAAGGCGCCGACTGGACTCGGCAGACCACTCCTGCCATTAGTTCTACCCAACGTGGTGACTTTTGTTTCGCAGATTCGTGGGATTTGCCGTTCGCAGCCAAATCGAATCGGAAAAGTGTGTGGCAGCGATTTACCGAGAACGTGGACAAATGCGTTTTCCGAGTGGTGGGAAAGTTTTACAAGTAAACTGGTGATAGTTGTGGTTTTGTGTAAGTAGAAGTGAACGGAGTCCAGAGGAAGGCTCCCATATTAATAAATCAATGTCTACATGAACTTTGTTGCTACGTGTGGCTCTCAAACTTCTTAGCTAACAGGGTAGCATTGAATTTGGGTTTGATAGTGAGTAAACTGGGACGACGATTTTGCGAGCGGTTATTTGAATTTGACATTGTTGCGGTTTAGAAGCTAAAGAGGACCGATTCTAGCGGCAGCAATTTCCAATTCGTGTACACCGCCCCATCCAGCTGAAGTAATAACGATTGTGCTGCCGTCTTGAGTGCAAAAGCCGTGTTTTTATTTGCAACTGCAACTTTTCCAACTGAAATAAACATGAAATTTAAGGTGCACAAGGTAGATTTCTTTGAATGCAAAGTGAGTAGTCTCCTCCTTTTAACAATCAAAAAGTTAGTAATTTAGCTTTGCTGGGATGGCCGTAGCGATTGTGTCTTCGCTCCAAGACATGGTAATTCCAAGTTTCTCGATTTATTAATAATTATTGAACGAACTCATTATTTTCTTAAGGTTACGTGGCCAGAAGATAAATGTCCACTGTTGAGTTGGACTTGTTGTTTAGAAGGCAAATGCCGAAGTAATTGATTGAATTATCCGTTTTGCGGTCCATAACAATTTTTGCCCTACGTCTCCCCTTGCTATTCGTCCTTGGCTTGCAGTCTAACTCCTTCTAGATCAAACTCTACAAGCTCGAGGCTACAGCCGGTCAGGCGTCTTGCACCCGAAGCAAATCCTTCTAGTTGAAGTAGAACTGTCCAATCAGATCACAAGATCGTTTCCACTCCACCAATCACATCATAGAACGCGTGTGCCCCAGCCAATCACAGATCAGCACGCGTGTCACTTCAATAGCAGTGCGCTACAGGCACGCGTCCACCTGCAACGAGCACAAGCAGTGCCGGATCAACATCCACGCCTACATGCAATTTAGCAGTAAAATACTTGCAGTCATTTGGAAAAAATTGTTGGGTGCTGCAGATTCCGCTCGTATTGTACTTGGTTACGTGTATAGAGAGTAATACATCTTCCAGCGTGGGATTTGGAGTACATAGCGATTCGTATTTGGTTAACTACTGCATTGCAAGCATGCGAAGGATGAAAACACGGATCTACATAAATTTGTATGGTACTTACACATAGTGCGGCACTGTACCAAACCCGATGCGGTTGTTTTTAGCAACAACAGCTGCATTGATAGAGCCATTATTAATACTTCTAATCATTTCTCGTACCATAATCGCTGTAGATCCTCTTTCGGATGTGCTCTTGCTTCGACAACCCAACGCTTTAGTCTTCTTCACCAAGACAAATCAATAGAAACTCGAGCAGTAAAAGCAGCAGCATTTCCCAATTTGCTTTCTACCAGCCATCGTACCCAGCTAACGTTTCAAGTTTTAATCTTGCGAACATGAAGCTTCGCCATATCTTCGCACCAGTGATGATATTTGCTCAAGCCGCTGCTACAAATGCTTCGACAAGTGACTTGAACGGATGGTATCCCTGTTACGACTACACCTTTGGAAATGGGGGAAATGTTACCCAAGAGGCCGAGTGCGCGGTATACAACGCGCCGCTATGCTATCCCAGAATTTGTGAAACACCCGAGTCGGTGAATCCGAAAGTTGAGATTTTCTTTAAGCGTTTGCCAGCTACAGTTGGAGATCCAGCGACAGCTTCGAACGTGTGGCTGCTTCAAGGAGGTCCTGGTTGGTCATCCGCTAGAGGTAAGTTTTCAAGGTTGTAGGGATCCCAAAACAATTGATTTGCTAACTAATTTATGATGTTGGATATTGTAGTGGAGGGTGACATGGGGACGCTGTACTCACAGCTAGAAGGAACGGCAAACATTTATATTATGGACCATCGCGGCACTGGTCGTAGTACTCGATTTGATTGTGTTGCAGCTCAAGTCACTACCACAGGCTCTCCCTTTGGCTCATTAATTGATCCATCCGAAGTGGCTGCTTGCGCGGAGGATCTGCACAAGACGTACGGAGACCTCGCGTCGTTCTCGATGACAACCGCTGCGACGGACCTTGCTACTTTCATCTCAAAGTACTCGAATGGCGCCAACACGACCGTGTATGGCGTCAGCTATGGAACAATGTTGGTGGAGCGGTTCATGCACTTTGCTCCTCCCGTGGTGACTGGAATTGTTCTAGACGGCGTTGGCACGACTTCGGGGCTCCGGCGAATGAATTTCTGTACCTGTCCGACTGGGCCAGAAATTTCGGTGCAGTGGGCGACGATTTCCTTGCGCTCTGAGACGAAGACAGCGAATGCAAGCTCCGATTCGAGTCGAAGAGTCTGAATAATACTCTTGAGGAAATGATTCAAAAGTTCGACAGTGATCCAAGCTCGACCTGCGCTGCTTTGATGATCAATGCCACTACGCCAGGAAGTAATGATCCTCCATCGTTTGGTCTGCGGTATCTGCTGGGTACTGTACTGAAGGATCCCTACTTTCGTTCGCTCATTCCTGCAATTGTTCACCGACTCAATCGTTGTGCGCCGAAAGATGTTAATCTTGTGGATCGCCTCATCACGATTTTGAACGACTCTGATAACACCGTGAGCGAAGACGACCGATTGTCATCAGATCTGCTTTACTACCTCATCGTCTACTCCGAGAAATGGGAATCGCCGATTCCGTCCATGTCCGAGTTGGAGGCGCGGTTCAAACACACCAAAATCTGTGACGTAAAGGTGTTTTCCAAGCTCCCGCTGTATTGCACTATCACCAAAGAGAAATCTCCATCTTGCGAGGAACTCGGCGTCAGTATCTACGAATCGGACGGAATTGTCTACAAACGCGATCAGTACTGGAACAAAACGGTGACAATCCCCAATCAGGCGAGCGTCTTGCTCCTTAGCGGAAAATTGGACCCCCAGACGCCATCCAAGTATGGCGAATATTTCTTCAATGTGCTAGAGGGTGACAACAAGGAACTGATCACTTTCGAGTTCGCTCCACATGGTCAACTCAACTGGTTGCAGGTGATCCATGGAGCGAGACGTGTGGCATGAAATTGCTGGCGTCGTTCGTCCGCAATGGAGGGAACCTGCAACTCCTGGACAAGTCGTGTGTGGACGAAATGCCCGGTTTCAACCTTACAGTGCCACTTTCCTACAGACAGAGCTACTTCAGTTCGGACGATGTGTACAATGGAGAGTACATTTCGAGCCTGACTTCGTGATAAACTAGCACCAACGTTATTCTGGAATCGAGTATGTTCCGGTTTTCACATAGGTTTATCTTCTCTAAAACACGAGCCATTTGACGAATAGAGCGATTTCATTTCACACTGGTCACCACAACCTTGATTCATCCTGAATAAGAGCCCTCTCTAAGACTTCAGCTTCCAGCAGCTCGGTGAAAAGCAATCGAAGGTCCGTTTTCAGACGACTGAACACTGCGTAATGGAAATTTCCTCATATTGGAACTAGGAGAACACACGTCCGTCTCCGAGTTTGATTTTGGTTCTAAGTGCTCCAGTGGGGCCGCTGTTGATGTTTATCTTGCTTTTAGTAAAAACGAAAAAGTTCTTAAAGAAGGCTAAGCTGTTGCAGAATACAGCATCTATTCGACAACGGAAGTCGTACAAGCATAACTAGCAGCGTGGTGGTGGACAGGTCTTGGTGAGTTGCATAGCTGCCAGTGCAGCAGCAGGTAAACTGCAATTCTGAAGGGTCCAATGGTAGAACCTGCCACTGCAAGGTCAGTTGGCGAATAGAACAATCTCCACCCACACCAATCCCAACCTCGATGTGAAAAGTCTCCATGATCTTGAACAAAGGGTATCCTAGTGATAGTAGTTTGCCAACTAAAAACACTAGACCCCTCCACCGATACAACAAGTCTGCTACCTAATCTGCCAGCCCCACAGCCAACATTCTACAAACTAACCATAACTGTCTACATCGATTCGAATCTGTTGCTGCTTTTCTTGGGGCATGACGGCAGCCTCTGTGAATAGTGGAGACATCCATACTTTGTTGCATGAATTTGGTACTGCAATCTAACTTGACTATTAGTTGGTCTTTGCACTGAGGGCTATATCAGGAAACACCAAACAGTCCAACTTGTCAATTCATCCCGTTTTCTTAGACAACTACTTCGAAGTACTCCGTAGTAATTCCGAAGTGTATCTCCCGCCGTGACTAATTCGTAGGAAATATCACAGTAGGGGCAACTCTTTTGCGATAATGCTTGAAGGCCGTAACGATGGTCTTGTAACGCTTAGGGTCCTTGCCAGCCTCACTCATGACTTCTTTGGTGGCTGCCTTGATTGTTTTATCCGACCAACCCAAGCCGTGCCAGGTAAAGAACGTTCTTGTAAGTTTTTCTTCGCTGGCACCCAGAAGATCATCATATAGATCCTTGTTTTTCAGCCAGTTCGCAACGGCTCGTTCCTGGTTTATGTGTTCCAATCCTGGCGCCATTTTCATCAACGGAGTGTTGTTACCCCACCAGCCTCGCTCTTCGTTGCCTTCACCTTGAGCTGCCTTGCGAAGAAACCTTTTGTCGTCACGTTGGACTCCATCCCGAAGGTGAATCGTGTCCGGTGGCGTATCGGAGGTCTTGTCCAGATTCGTGATCGTACCCGTGGCTTGAACATTACCACAGGAGTAGAAGGTGGCGGTACCGGTAGCGACTATGGCCCAAAAGTTCTTCAGACGCCACAAAATTGACAAGGTCATGCTCCTTGAGCCAATACTTCTTCGTCACCGTGTCATTGATACCGTGGATGAACGCGGTATCAATGCATGGTTGAGTTAATACTAGACGGCGGAGCTGAACCACCAAAACCTTGATCTCTTCTGTTTGTTGTGACAGAAGGATGTCTTTGGCGTGTATTTTATAAAACGTGACATTGACGACAGAAGCCAAAGTAGTGGAAAAACTGACAGCGAACAGAGGACACAGCGCCGGTAGAGTCTGTCTGCGCAACTTTGAGACCATATTGAAGGGCGTGGGTAGGCTGGAACCCTGTCGTTAGCGAGGGGGCTTGCTAGAGACACTCGGCTTAAGCTTGTACATGCTTCTTCAGTTGGTTTTTCGATACTGAAGGGGCGCTCTAAACCGGCACATCCAAAATCTCTATACCGGCACAATAGAGACCTTTCGAAGCGGATATTGGTTGTTGGTTGTTGGAAACCGAAATTCGACTGTCGCTTTCCAACAACCAGCAACCGACAATCACTTTTTTTCTTTCGAAGATAAACAAGTGTCGGAACGCCTCTCTGTGGGATCTTATCATAATATCAGAGACGCACAGAGAACACACGAGAAGATGCCGCGTGTAGCGGCCTGCCAGTGAACAAGGGGGTATCCACCCTTGTTCTGGCGCAGTACTGCCAGGATTCCAGTTGTGCGGAAGCAATCTTTACGGCGCTGATGTGTAAGGCTAAGGTTGATCCGTTGCCATTTCCTGCACGATGCCCGTCCAATCCGTTGCAGCGCGTAGTTGTTGTCTTTTAGATCGGCCAGCTTGCTCCATATCTCCATCACTACTGCCGCCAGTACGCTTGCCTAGTTTGAGACGGGTTACAGCTGCCACCCGAACCACATCACCCGCAAGGACCTTGGCGCGGTCCGCATCCGCAGTATCGGCGGCGGACTTTCCCAGTATCAACACTTCCAGCAAACGTACAAAACTGATTAGGGGTCAGGGAGCGTTTGTGGCAAACTATTTGAGTGATTTACAACCTGCTCAACATCAATCAATTCTGAAACAGCTAGGGAAATTTGTTGTGCATATTATCGAAGGAATGGAGAATGTGCAAGTGGAAAGAGATAGTAACAACAAAGCAGCCTCGAGTATTGCACCGCCGGTGATGCCATCTGAGCTGGTTCTAGTAAACCCTCGCGATTGTGGAGGTGATATCCTGGGTCCTCGTCGGGTACAACTGGAGAAGTTTTGGAATACTGATCAAATCGAAGCTGTAGAGTTTGAGCCTCGTGAGTTATTTCGGGCAAACATGGTGGACGAATCGATCAGATCCGTGTTGGATGCTGAAGACTATGAGACGAATTTTAACGACGGCTGGAATGCACTAGAGAAAGCCCAACGCTTTTTCGCACCTCCGACAATTTTGCTGTGGTTTGGCAACTGTGTTTGCCAACACAGCATCGGTTGAGTCCGATTTCTCGATAATGAAGTGGGAATTGAACGACCGCCGCACAGCATTGACTTCATTGGCATTAGAGGGCATTTTTCAGGCTAAACAGTTCGACCAACTAGGCAATCTAACCCAGCAAAGGACACGGAATTAGTCTTAAACCGGCACAGTGCCGGGATAGAGATTTTAAATGTGCCGGAATAAAGCTTATTGGGTATAATCCGGCATATGCCGTTTTTTCTGGGATAGGAAAGCGACGAAGTGCTGATAGCCCAGCCCTCACATGATAAATTGCGGTATCTGTCCGTCTGTCCGCACCACCACTTCCAAATCAGAGGCCGACTGCTCAAGTGATCGTCCGAAGACTAAAACTAGTGGGACTGGGAGTGAGCCACAACGAAAAGACACCGGCTACAAAAGAAAGCATATTTCAGCTAAATACGAACTGTTTGACTGGAGTGAACTATACTGCCTTCTATTCGGAGCACAGCGATCTTCTCGCAGCACCCGAACCGGATGGAAAGCCAGCAGAAACCTCCTGCGGGGGAGAGCCCATTGGGCCGATAACGGAGGAGGACATCAAGAATGCAATCTCGGAGAGAGAGATCATTGATGTCACGACATCAAGCGATGAAGAAGAGGAAGATGAAGCGGCAGGGACGGTAGCAGCAACCAAGGAAGCCAAGGAAGAGGAAACAGAAGCGGAAGCAATGTCGGACACCTCAGAACCACCGCGGTTTGACGAAGCCACAGCAGAACCATTATCGTTTACAGAAATGTACGAATATCTGCGTGGAGAAATCAACGGAATGGACCTGGAACAAGCCCAAGAGGTGGAGAGCGCAGTGGAGTTCATACAAGATATGTTCGCAGAAGTGTTTTCAGCACGGCCAGTGGAACCGCTATCACCGGAACGAAGCCACTACCCTGAACTGGATGATGAAGAAACACGGCGAATGCTACAACTTTTCCTGACTGATATTCAAGACGAAACGGCGAATGCGCGCAAATGGAGGGCAAGGATGTTTGATCTGACGCGGGCCATCTATAAATCAAGGAAGAGTTTGAAAGAGACACTGGAGTTCACGGAGCAAGCGGCTAGGGCGAAACCTAAGGCAACGACAAACCCGTGGCAGGAAAAGCTCGTGATACCTTCAGGGAGGACAATGGAAGACGATGAAATGAACGGTAGAGCGAAGCCTTCCACATTCAGGTTCCTTCAATCAAGTTATCAGCAAAACGAGATCGAACAGCTCAAGCAGGTGTGTGAAGCTCGCTATGGATTTCCAGATGCACTGAGACAACCAACTGAAGAGGAGTGGAAGGTGGTTAAAGGAATCCTGGAAGGAACGATACTCTGTATGGCCAAGTTTCCTGATTTTCTGAAGCGAGTATGCACGAACGAGGCGCTCAGGATGATTCAGAACACGATCAAGGCGCAGGTGGAAGGTGATCTAATGCTCGTGTTATCACCGCAATTTAAGGTGTATCCGGACTTCCAATCGCGGAAAAGACTCACGAATGAGTTCTTCATGGGCATTAAGAATAGCGAGAATGATCCTAAGAAGGTGGCACAGATGATGCAAGAAGCCAAGCAAATTTGCTATGACCAAGGCCACCACACAGTTCACATCATCTGCTGGACACGAGAGATGGCGGTAAAATGGAGCAAGGAATTCAAGACTCTTTGCTTTAGAAACAGACACTTCCCGCTCAAGAATGCGCATCAAGAAGAAGAACCACTGCCAGAAGACACCACACAACGAGCAGCTCAAATGTGGGCCAGGCAAATAGGATTGGATGGCATAAGAAATGAACAACCCCAAGATCGGTATCATGTTCGTCTGATGAACATTTCGAGGTTCCTGGATGAAGCAGCCATTGATGCATACATCAAACAAAACTTCTCCGGAATTTACATCACCTGGCAGGAACCGAGTGATGGCAACCAAACACTCCAGACAGATACATGGGACATCTACTTCAGAAGTCCACATTGTCCGCAGTTCCTAGACGGGAAAAGGTTCATCAACTGGTTGGGAACAAAAATATTGGTGCATCATGTCAGCAAGAACAGAGCATCGCCTTGCTTTGCGTGTGGAGGAAATGGGCACATGCGAACGGGTTGCAATAGTTCCGATGAAGACTGGATGAAACAGTACAGCATTGAAGTAAACGCGGCAGACATTGCAGCGTTACCCAGACAGACATCCACGGTAACTAGCTTGGAAGAGCTGGAAAAGTACTGGGTTCAAGCTAAACAAGAAGAAATACACCAGGAAACAACAACAAAGCAGCTAAGTGAGACGCCAGAGATGATCTTGAGTAGGGAGAAAACAAAGCAGATCGAACCACCAGAAAAAAATTGGCGCGGAGTACAAACAAAACAAGCAGGACCGAATGGAAGATGGTAGGTAAAGGAAAATCGAGCCAACAACAGAGAAGCAAACCAAAGGACGGGGAACGCAAGCTCAACAAGGAAGAGAGGGAAAAAATGAATCAACAACTACAAAAAAAGAAACGAAGCCGATGACAACAGGAACAGAAAAACAAGATAACGGAAAACAGGAAGAAAAAGGAAAGACGATTGCAGAAGAAGTAAAGGACAAACTAAGGAGAAAACTCAAGCAATGGAGAAGATTCAGAGACTTATCGCCAAACAAATCAAGGAAAAAGTAAAGAGCCTGGATTTCAAGAACGCAGCAGATTGTTTAAAAGTCCAGCCACAGGAGACAGAAGGATGGACCGGGAAACAAGTACTTCAGCGAACAGGGCTTAAGGAAATAGCAACACCAGCAACTGGAAACTGTCAATACTACGCCATCGCAATGGCGTTACTACAACGGAGATTTGACACAGCGGAAAATAGTGGAGCAATAGAAAACCTGACAACCAAGCTAAAAAAGGAATCATAGCAGCGGCCAACCATTTCTACGAGCAGGAATTCCCGCATGACATCAGGGAGGCCATATTGACGACACTTGATGAAGACAAGGGAAAGCTCACGCCAGATCAATCAGGCAAAGCGCTCAAAGAGTACCTACAAGCCCTTGGTCAAACATCCTCCAAACGAGTAGATTATGTGGATCACAGATACTGGGGATCGGAGATGACTCTAAGAATGATAGCAAAAATTCTGAATCGAAACATTTACGTGGTGGTGGCGCCTGGAGGCCTAGAAAACGCGAGTTTTCAGATTTTTTACCCGGCAGAACGAACAGTGGGCGGAGAAACGTTTAGAACGGTCAAAGAAAAAAATTTCATCACTGGAGCAGCAGCAGGATGGATCGAAAGTATTCAAACGGAACTCAAACAAACAAGAGAGAGCAACCAAGGACCGATCATCATATCATACCAGGCTTCACATTACATCTGGATTCAGATTGCACATCAAGAAAACAAGCAAGATCAGGAGGATACAGAAGACCAATCAACCCCAATGGAAGTGGATGATACAGTGTGTAACCAAGACTTCTCAAGGGGAATGACAACCAGTAGTAACTCCGGTAAACAAACTGACGCAGCGCCGACAACAAGTAGCTACGATAAGAGTACCAAGAGCACGACAAACAAGGAGCAAGAAGAAATTGACAAATTCGGAGGAAACAGGAAAGAGGAACTCGAAGCATTCCCAACTGAAGGGCTGGAAGGACTATCAGCCGGAAAGAGGAGGGAGCTGCGAGAACTGGACTGGGGGGATGAAACTAAGGTGAAGGAGTGGATTAAAGTGTATGAAATCACGGAGACCACTCTGCACCAATGGCAAGCCGAGCTACAAGCAATTGGGAGCACATCTACATACACAGAATCGCAAAATTCCAGTAAGGTAGATGAAGGATCAGAGTGGCTTTCACAAGATAATGGAAGACACAACCGAACCTGAAAAGGAACCACCGAAACCCCAGCAAGAAGAGGAACAAGGAAGACTACAACAACTTGAACAGAAGCAAGGACTCCACATGAAGATGATCAAAATAGAGTGGAACCAACTGGAAATGAAATGGCAAGGCCACTGCAAGTTCCCGAGTCTGCCAACTCCAATTGCGACTTGGAAATCGGTAGTACATGAGGACTCGCTAGCACTGATGAATATTCTACAACGGTTCCAAGCTCCAGGATACATGTTAGCAGAACTGACAGACGCAGTACTGGAAGAATGGACTAGGACAGCGCACCTAACAGTACTCCTGCATTGTTTGGATCAAATTGCAAAAGACACTCCTGACCCAGAGCGAAGTACATGGATACAACAATGGAAGGAGGCTCTAAGACTCCAACATCAAACAAATCCAGACAGTGTAAACTTATATCCCAGTGAACTTTGGACGCCACTGAAAAAAAACATTTTGAAGGGATGGAGTTGTTGAAACTTTGTAGGGCAACCAAAAAAGAAAAGTTGGTCAAGATGGTCCTAACGGCTCAAATATACTACGAGGAACTCCAGATGGTATCGGGACAGCAGTGGCAAGATCCGTCTTCGATTCTGGAGTACGTGGAAACACTATTTGAAGCAATGGGGAATTAGCCGGAGCTGGAAGCAGCAATCGAGCAGACTGACTTTGTAGGGTATTGGACCAAACTTGAAACCATCCTCAGCCGAGCCACTTCGAGGGCCAAGCAAGGAAGGAAACATTAGTGAATTTCAATGACTGACAACAAACCAAAGTTTGGAGAATTTCCGAGAGGTGAATACTACTCGGACCTTCACAATATAGCATCATTATTTGAAGAAACAAGAACCTGTAAGAAGAGAGACATCGATGGAAGACAAAAAAAGTTATAATTGCAACACAGAATTTGAGAGGATTCGCTAAAGCATCCAGACGAAGGTGGTTGAATGGATGGAGAAGAAGAAGAGGAAAACCAATACCAGACATGGTACTGGTTCAAGAAACTAACCTTCACACCACCGCAGAACAAGAGGAGATAAGAAAAGCAATGGAAGCGCACATGGCAAGTGACGAAAACGGAAAACCCGCTGAGTTACTGGCAATTAACACAAAAACAGTTTAGCGGGATGGGGATTTTAGTATCGCCAGAAATTAGTGACAGAGTGAAACCATGGAATCAAGAGTCCTGGACAGAGAGGGTCATGGCAGTGGAAATGGACGACTGGCTGATCATCAATGTGTATGTCCCAGCCCCAAAAGAAGACCACAATTTTTAAAGGATTTGGAGCCATGGTTCAAACGACATGACACAATTATACTAGGAGGAGACTTCAACTGTGTACTAAGACCGAGCCATCGCATAACCAACCGTATTCCCAGCACAGCAGCATGTGAAAGCCCACTTTTATAGCATCTCGTGGACAAATACGATATGACAGACGGAGTAGAACTACATCATGATTTAGAAGAGGAAGACGAGAAGACTGATGCTCTGCACTACTACACAAGATGGAGCAAAGAGGGAGCGAGTCGGCTAGATCGATTTTACATCAAAGGAGAAGCATTTCAAGCAACACAAGCAGTAAGTGTCATGGATGCAGCGCATGAATCAGATCACCAGGAAGTACGACTGGAACTATCAACCGGGAAAGCAATCCGACACAAGACAACAAGGAGAGTCTATTACCCAATTCGGAGTGGAAGACCACACAGAATAAAAGCAATGATCGAAAAAGGTCTCCTGCCCCTCCTTGAAGCGTTTGATGAATCTGACCAACCGATAACACAATGGGACACTTTAGTAGCAGAGATCCAACAACTCCTTCAGCAAGTAAAAAAAACGGATCAAAGACAAGCAGAGCACTACTACAAAAAATTAAAAGCGGAAACAAGAGTGTCCAGAACGACCAGAGCAGAAATATTAGCAGACAACAGCCGACAAGCAAGACAAGGAGCAGCAAGATCATTTGGAACACGACTGAAAGGAGGAGATGACGAGACGAGACGCTTTTTCAAGAAGAACAGCGAATGGCAAAGAGACCAGTCAATTTCTGAAATTCAAGCCTCCGCTGGCCACTTCTATGATGCGGAATATCCTATTGAGGAAAGGATGGCCTCAGAATGGAGCCATGTATTTGGGGAATCGCATGCAGACAGCAAACAAGGGAGCCCCAAAATGATGGAGCAGTTTATGAAAATACCGCCACAACAACGACTAACGCAGAAGGATGGAGAAGAAATGATGAAGCCAATCACTGAAGCAGAAACGAAACAAGCCATCGACCACCTCAAAAGACACAAACGGGAGGAACGACTGGCCTAAACCACGAATTTTACAAAGACTTTGCGGAAATGATGATACCATGACTAACAAAACTATTCAACAGCATCCTTCAAGGAGCAGGAGTACCACAATCGTTCTTGGCAGCTACGATTATTCCATTACGAAAAAACGGAGATTCAGCCGAATCCATGGATTACCGCCCAATTGCCCTACTCAACACGGCATACAAAATGTTTGGAAGAATATTAGCAGAACGGGTACACAAAATTTTACCAAAGTTAATCAGCAAGTCGCAGCAAGGGTTTGTAAGGGGACGCAGCATTGACAAGACTGTAATGACACTTCGAAGTTTGTTGGAGATGAGTACGGAAGACCTGGAAACAGATTGGGCTGACTCAGCTGCAGCACTTTGCTTGGATTTAAGAAAAGCGTATGACACGCTGGACCGCAATTTTTTTCAATGCGTACTAGCAGCATATGGATTTTCGGATAGCTTTTTGAAAGTAATTCGCACTCTTCATGAAGGAACCACAGCACAATTTCTCGTGAATGGTAACCTTTCATCCAAATGGAATGTACGCTCCGGAATTAGGCAAGGTTGCCCGCTAGCGCCGCTGCTGTTTATATTGGCAGTGGATACACTTGGACAAGTAATTAACAGGAACCCAAATTTGACAGGAATCAAAGTACCAGGCAGCAAGGATGAAATTCATAAATTTTCAGCGTTCGTTGATGACAGTACAATTTTCATGAGCTCACTGAAAGAACTGGGTATAGTTAAGCAGATACTGGATGACTTCGGTCGAGTTTCGGGGCTTAAAGTACAGCATCACAAAAGCATTATGATTGGCCTCAACACGCACAATACTCCAACGAAGTGGAACGGATTTCCCTTGAACCCAACCAGCACAACAAGACAGCTAGGGTACTGGGTGGGAAACAAGACATCAATTAAGGAGAACTGGGACATACGAATTGAAAAAGTTCAACGAAGACTCAGAATTGCTACTTCCATTAGCAACTCGGTCGCACAACGCATCATGCTATTCAACGCAGTAGCATTGCCATCAATACTATATACCGCGAAACAGCTAGTGCCACCCAAACAGACCCTGCGGCAATTGGAAAATATACAGAAACAGTTCGTGTGGTATGGAAATGCCAGTACAGCTTCGGCGAGACACAAATTCAATTCAGCACTTTTGTTCACACCGCAACAATATGGAGGGCTGGGGCTGCAGGATATCAATGCAGCAATTCGAGCGACTAGAGCAAACCTGGCGGAAAGATGGATAAATGCACCACGAGACGCATACGCAGCGGCATGGCATCACGCGGTACATCCAGACAGAACAATAAGTGCGAACTGTTGTCTGTTTCAGCCAACCAGCACTGAAATGATCACCAAAAGTTTGAGAGAGAAGAGGAAACTACCGCAAATCACAGCACAAGCGCTTGGTAGAGCAGAATTGTGGTGGGCGCACTCCGAAGAATTTATCCCGAATGAAGAACAAAGGAAGCAATAAAACAACGACAACAACAAGGACCGGCAATCAGCTCTGGCTATTGGATTGACAGGCAACAAATGCGATTCACGTCCACGCAAGTAAACACAAAGAAGCTTGCAGCCAGCCTGAAGGAATTTCTGATGAACTCAAATTGGCACGGCAACGCTAGTATCCTAGACTCGCAAGGGCGACCACTCAAGCTTCGAGATTTGCCATCTCTACAGTCAGCAAAGCTCGGCGACATTGAAGTAGTACATGAACCAGGATTGACAACAGCAGGAGAATACGGAACAGTGATCAAACCGCCACTTCAATCGCAGATTTACAAGCTTCGGCAACACAAGCAAATTTTCAGATGGAGCCGAAGCATTTCACTTAGTTTGCCCGAAAGATGTTGGGAACCAACAAAAAAAGAGATAGAACCATTTACGGGACCACAGCTCGAAAAAAATTGAAATGGGCAGTAGATAGTGTAGACACAGTAGTAGCGAGTATAGCGAGGGGTCCAGAGAGGAACACAGTCATGACTCTTACAAGAGCTGCCAACGGATGGGTATGGAGGATAACTTCGGTATCAAGCGACTATGAACAAACGGAAGATGCAGCAAAATGGACCGCGTGGGGACATCGCGAAGGTATAGCTTTCAAGGCCAACCGAAGAACAGCAAAATTCCCTTGGACAGCACCTGTAGCTACGAAAGCGAATCACTTGAAAGAAGCAGTTCGAAAACAGAGATCGAAGACCATCCGGAGCAACATCAAGCATAACTTAGCAACAACGCTGAAAACAATTCAAGGCTGCCAAACGAAATCAGTATGGAAGAAAAATGATCTGGCTCAAACAACGAGGCAGATGTGGAATAACAAAGGAATCTTCACAGATTACCAAAACTGGACCATATACCGACTGGCGATTGGAGCACTCAACCTTTTTCACGAAGGGTGGCCTCGAAATCGACAATGCCCAGAACCAGACTGCCCAGTTAAACAAGAAACAACAGAACACATCATTTGGGAATGCGAGAAGGCTCGGCTAGCGTGGAAAACGTGGATGGAGCATTGGTTAGCGAAGACCACGACACCCAGTGAACGAACAGCATTACTCCCACACTTAGCGGCACGGCAGGCCCCGGCAATTACAACCCAGTTCCTCGCGAAAGCACAGCAATGTATAACAAGATGGACAGCAGATCATGAAGCAGCAATGAAGACACTAGGGAAGATATGGACCACAGTTACACCAACGATACTCTGGAGACTTCGGAATAAGTACATCTTTGAAAATTTACACACCAAGTCCAGCGAAGCAGCGCAGATAGTTTGGGCGGCAGGAACCTTCCAAGTGAAAGCCGTAGCGAGTGCATGGACATCACAGGAGAAAACAAGAGTGGCGGGATATTGTTTGGAAATTTGTCAAGAGATGATGAACCAGAAATGGGAGACAGAAACCCAGACAAGCATCGCAGTATGGCAACTACAGTACCACACCATGAAATCGAAAGCGACATGTGGATGGCTGATGTACAAATTGGAGAATGAACAGGAATGGAAACTGCAGGCAGCAGGCAGTGTGGGCTTCCCAGTACAAATTCCACCAGCAGAATACAACGACAGGATAATCCAGACAGGAAGAAAAATCATCAAGGACCAGGAATTGACGACCCAGGTCTTACTCCAAGTTGAAGCCAGAAGCACACCACCAAAGCGATCCAGCAAAAGAACAACAGCTCTGAAACAAGATATTCCAGATAAGCCGCAAGGCAGCCTTTTCGCAGTACAGTGGATCAAACCTACGAGAAAATCGCTTACCGCAGCGAGATTCCTAGCCCAGAGACAAGAAACCAAGAGGTACAACAAACCTGGTGACAACAGCGTGCTACAACCGAAGAACAGATCAGAAAGACAATCACATTGATTGATCGTCTCAATACATATCAGGCTTCTTTCTATAGGAAAAAAGAAGAACAAAATAGAAGGCCAACATACCATCACGTCTGTCCGCACCACCAGTATACCAGTAACGCTATGACTAGATGGATGCTGAGTGAAGTGGTTGATGGATCTTTACCTCCATGAGAACTTGCCTTGAGAGGCGCTTCAGTATTCTACTAGTAAGCCATTTTTGAACAAATCCTGCGCAGGAGATGCGCTTGCACTCGACAAACATCTATTACATGCAGCACGAAGGAGGTGAGATCGCGTTATTAAACTGTTTTTGTTTATATTTTCTATCCCAGCCTCGCGTAGCCCTAGTAAGGAGGTCTGCCTTGAGTGGGGTGATTCCCTTGGGACGTCCTAAACCACTTCGTCCCAGATTTAGGGCGCGGAGCTCCACCCGCATCGTATTCTGAGACGATGTTTCGACCAAACACAAAGCGCTCTGAGACGCCGTTTTGACCAATCGCAAAGTGATGAGCGGGCACCAACCTGCTGCAGCAGGTTGGTGCCCGCTCATCACTTTGCGATTGGTCAAAACGGCGTCTCAGAGCGCTTTGTGTTTGGTCGAAACATCGTCTCAGAATACGATGCGGGTGGAGCTCCGCGCCCTAAATCTGGGACGAAGTGGTTTAGGACGTCCCAAGGGAATCACCCCACTCAAGGCAGACCTCCTTACTAGGGCTACGCGAGGCTGGGATAGAAAATATAAACAAAAACAGTTTAATAACGCGATCTCACCTCCTTCGTGCTGCATGTAATAGATGTTTGTCGAGTGCAAGCGCATCTCCTGCGCAGGATTTGTTCAAAAATGGCTTACTAGTAGAATACTGAAGCGCCTCTCAAGGCAAGTTCTCATGGAGGTAAAGATCCATCAACCACTTCACTCAGCATCCATCTAGTCATAGCGTTACTGGTATACTGGTGGTGCGGACAGACGTGATGGTATGTTGGCCTTCTATTTTGTTCTTCTTTTTTCCTATAGAAAGAAGCCTGATATGTATTGAGACGATCAATCAATGTGATTGTCTTTCTGATCTGTTCTTCGGTTGTAGCACGCTGTTGTCACCAGGTTTGTTGTACCTCTTGGTTTCTTGTCTCTGGGCTAGGAATCTCGCTGCGGTAAGCGATTTTCTCGTCGGTTTGATCCACTGTACTGCGAAAAAGCTGTCTTGCGGCTTATCTGGAATATCTTGTTTCAGAGCTGCTGTTCTTTTGCTGGATCGCTTTGGTGGTGTGCTTCTGGCTTCAACTTGGAGTAAGACCTGGGTCGTCAATTCCTGGTCCTTGATGATTTTTCTTCCTGTCTGGATTATCCTGTCGTTGTATTCTGCTGGTGGAATTTGCACTGGGAAGGCCACACTGCCTGCTGCCTGCAGTTTCCATTCCTGTTCATTCTCCAATTTGTACATCAGCCATCCACATGTCGCTTTGGATTTCATGGTGTGGTACTGTAGTTGCCATACTGCGATGCTTGTCTGGGTTTCTGTCTCCCATTTCTGGTTCATCATCTCTTGACAAATTTCCAAACAATATCCCGCCACTCTTGTTTTCTCCTGTGATTTCCATGCACTCGCTACGGCTTTCACTTGGAAGGTTCCTGCCGCCCAAACTATCTGCGCTGCTTCGCTGGACTTGGTGTGTAAATTTTCAAAGATGTACTTATTCCGAAGTCTCCAGAGTATCGTTGGTGTAACTGTGGTCCATATCTTCCATAGTGTCTTCATTGCTGCTTCATGATCTGCTGTCCATCTTGTTATACATTGCTGTGCTTTCGCGAGGAACTGGGTTGTAATTGCCGGGGCCTGCCGTGCCGCTAAGTGTGGGAGTAATGCTGTTCGTTCACTGGGTGTCGTGGTCTTCGCTAACCAATGCTCCATCCACGATTTCCACGCTAGCCGAGCCTTCTCGCATTCCCAAATGATGTGTTCTGTTGTTTCTTGTTTAACTGGGCAGTCTGGTTCTGGGCATTGTCGATTTCGAGGCCACCCTTCGTGAAAAAGGTTGAGTGCTCCAATCGCCAGTCGGTATATGGTCCAGTTTTGGTAATCTGTGAAGATTCCTTTGTTATTCCACATCTGCCTCGTTGTTTGAGCCAGAGCATTTTTCTTCCATACTGATTTCGTTTGGCGGCCTTGAATTGTTTTCAGCGTTGTTGCTAAGTTATGCTTGAGGTTGCTCCGGATGGTCTTCGATCTCTGTTTTCGAACTGCTTCTTTCAAGTGATTCGCTTTCGTAGCTGCAGGTGCTGTCCAAGGGAATTTTGCTGTTCTTGGGTTGGCCTTGAAAGCTATACCTTCGCGATGTCCCCACGCGGTCCATTTTGCTGCATCTTCCGTTTGTTCATAGTCGCTTGATACCGAAGTTATCCTCCATACCCATCCGTTGGCAGCTCTTGTAAGAGTCATGACTGTGTTCCTCTCTGGACCCCTCGCTATACTCGCTACTACTGTGTCTACACTATCTACTGCCCATTTCAATTTTTTTCGAGCTGTGGTCCCGTAAATGGTTCTATCTCTTTTTTGTTGGTTCCCAACATCTTTCGGGCAAACTAAGTGAAATGCTTCGGCTCCATCTGAGAATTTGCTTGTGTTGCCGAAGCTTGTAAATCTGCGATTGAAGTGGCGGTTTGATCACTGTTCCGTATTCTCCTGCTGTTGTCAATCCTGGTTCATGTACTACTTCAATGTCGCCGAGCTTTGCTGACTGTAGAGATGGGAAATCTCGAAGCTTGAGTGGTCGCCCTTGTGAGTCTAGGATACTAGCGTTGTCGTGCCAATTTGAGTTCATCAGAAATTCCTTCAGGCTGGCTGCAAGCTTCTTTGTGTTTACTTGCGTGGACGTGAATCGCATTTGTTGCCCGTCAATCCAATAGCCAGAGCTGATTGCCGGTCCTTGTTGTTGTCGTTGTTTTATTGCTTCCTTTTGTTCTTCATTCGGGATAAATTCTTCGGAGTGCGCCCACCACAATTCTGCTCTACCAAGCGCTTGTGCTGTGATTTGCGGTAGTTTCCTCTTCTCTCTCAAACTTTTGGTGATCATTTCAGTGCTGGTTGGCTGAAACAGACAACAGTTCGCACTTATTGTTCTGTCTGGATGTACCGCGTGATGCCATGCCGCTGCGTATGCGTCTCGTGGTGCATTTATCCATCTTTCCGCCAGGTTTGCTCTAGTCGCTCGAATTGCTGCATTGATATCCTGCAGCCCCAGCCCTCCATATTGTTGCGGTGTGAACAAAAGTGCTGGATTGAATTTGTGTCTCGCCGAAGCTGTACTGGCATTTCCATACCACACGAACTGTTTCTGTAGATTTTCCAATTGCCGCAGGGTCTGTTTGGGTGGCACTAGCTGTTTCGCGGTATATAGTATTGATGGCAATGCTACTGCGTTGAATAGCATGATGCGTTGTGCGACCGAGTTGCTAATGGAAGTAGCAATTCTGAGTCTTCGTTGAACTTTTTCAATTCGTATGTCCCAGTTCTCCTTAATTGATGTCTTGTTTCCCACCCAGTACCCTAGCTGTCTTGTTGTGCTGGTTGGGTTCAAGGGAAATCCGTTCCACTTCGTTGGAGTATTGTGCGTGTTGAGGCCAATCATAATGCTTTTGTGAGGCTGTACTTTAAGCCCCGAAACTCGACCGAAGTCATCCAGTATCTGCTTAACTATATCCAGTTCTTTCAGTGAGCTCATGAAAATTGTACTGTCATCAACGAACGCTGAAAATTTATGAATTTCATCCTTGCTGCCTGGTACTTTGATTCCTGTCAAATTTGGGTTCCTGTTAATTACTTGTCCAAGTGTATCCACTGCCAATATAAACAGCAGCGGCGCTAGCGGGCAACCTTGCCTAATTCCGGAGCGTACATTCCATTTGGATGAGAGGTTACCATTCACGAGAAATTGTGCTGTGGTTCCTTCATGAAGAGTGCGAATTACTTTCAAAAAGCTATCCGAAAATCCATATGCTGCTAGTACACATTGCAAAAATTTGCGGTCCAGCGTGTCATACGCTTTCCTTAAATCCAAGCAAAGTGCTGCAGCTGAGTCAGCCCATTCCGTTTCCAGGTCTTCCGTACTCATCTCCAACAAACTTCGAAGTATCATTACAGTCTTGTCAATGCTGCGTCCCCTTACAAACCCTTGCTGCGACTTGCTGATTAACTTTGGTAAAATTTTGTGTACCCGTTCTGCTAATATTCTTCCAAACATTTTGTATGCCGTGTTGAGTAGGGCAATTGGGCGGTAATCCATGGCTTCGGCTGAATCTCCGTTTTTTCGTAATGGAATAACCGTAGCTGCCAAGAACGATTGTGGTACTCCTGCTCCTTGAAGGATGCTGTTGAATAGTTTTGTTAGTGATGGTATCATCATTTCCGCAAAGTCTTTGTAAAATTCGTGGTTTAGGCCAGTCGTTCCTCCCGTTTTGTGTCTTTTGAGGTGGTCGATGGCTTGTTTCGTTTCTGCTTCAGTGATTGGCTTCATCATTTCTTCTCCTTCCTTCTGCGTTAGTCGTTGTTGTGGCGGTATTTTCATAAACTGCTCCATCATTTTGGGGCTCCCTTGTTTGCTGTCTGCATGTGATTCCCCAAATACATGGCTCCATTCTGAGGCCATCCTTTCCTCAATAGGATATTCCGCATCATAGAAGTGGCCAGCGGAGGCTTGAATTTCAGAAATTGACTGGTCTCTTTGCCATTCGCTGTTCTTCTTGAAAAAGCGTCTCGTCTCGTCATCTCCTCCTTTCAGTCGTGTTCCAAATGATCTTGCTGCTCCTTGTCTTGCTTGTCGGCTGTTGTCTGCTAATATTTCTGCTCTGGTCGTTCTGGGCACTCTTGTTTCCGCTTTTAATTTTTTGTAGTAGTGCTCTGCTTGTCTTTGATCCGTTTTTTTACTTGCTGAAGGAGTTGTTGGATCTCTGCTACTAAAGTGTCCCATTGTGTTATCGGTTGGTCAGATTCATCAAACGCTTCAAGGAGGGGCAGGAGACCTTTTTCGATCATTGCTTTTATTCTGTGTGGTCTTCCACTCCGAATTGGGTAATAGACTCTCCTTGTTGTCTTGTGTCGGATTGCTTTCCCGGTTGATAGTTCCAGTCGTACTTCCTGGTGATCTGATTCATGCGCTGCATCCATGACACTTACTGCTTGTGTTGCTTGAAATGCTTCTCCTTTGACGTAAAATCGATCTAGCCGACTCGCTCCCTCTTTGCTCCATCTTGTGTAGTAGTGCAGAGCATCAGTCTTCTCGTCTTCCTCTTCTAAATCATGATGTAGTTCTACTCCGTCTGTCATATCGTATTTGTCCACGAGATGCTGTAAAAGTGGGCTTTCACATGCTGCTGTGCTGGGAATACGGTTGGTTATGCGATCCCGGCTCGGTCTTAGTACACAGTTGAAGTCTCCTCCTAGTATAATTGTGTCATGTCGTTTGAACCATGGCTCCAAATCCTTGAAAAATTGTGGTTGGTCTTCTTTTTGGGCTGGGACATACACATTGATGATCAGCCAGTCGTCCATTTCCACTGCCATGACCCTCTCTGTCCAGGACTCTTGATTCCATGGTTTCACTCTGTCACTAATTTCTGGCGATACTAAAATCCCCATCCCGCTAAACTGTTTTTGTGTTAATTGCCAGTAACTCAGCGGGTTTTCCGTTTTCGTCACTTGCCATGTGCGCTTCCATTGCTTTCTTATCTCCTCTTGTTCTGCGGTGGTGTGAAGGTTAGTTTCTTGAACCAGTACCATGTCTGGTATTGGTTTTCCTCTTCTTCTTCTCCATCCATTCAACCACCTTCGTCTGGATGCTTTAGCGAATCCTCTCAAATTCTGTGTTGCAATTATAATTTTTTTGTCTTCCATCGATGTCTCTCTTCTTACAGGTTCTTGTTTCTTCAAATAATGATGCTATATTGTGAAGGTCCGAGTAGTATTCACCTCTCGGAAATTCTCCAAACTTTGGTTTGTTGTCAGTCATTGAAATCCACTAATGCTTCCTTCCTTGCTTGGCCCTCGAAGTGGCTCGGCTGAGGATGGTTTCAAGTTTGGTCCAATACCCTACAAAGTCAGTCTGCTCGATTGCTGCTTCCAGCTCCGGCGAATTCCCCATTGCTTCAAATAGTGTTTCCACGTACTCCAGAATCGAAGACGGATCTTGCCACTGCTGTCCCGATACCATCTGGAGTTCCTCGTAGTATATTTGAGCCGTTAGGACCATCTTGACCAGCTTTTCTTTTTTGGTTGCCCTACAAAGTTTCAACAACTCCATCCCTTCAAAATGTTTTTTTCAGTGGCGTCCAAAGTTCACTGGGATATAAGTTTACACTGTCTGGATTTGTTTGATGTTGGAGTCTTAGAGCCTCCTTCCATTGTTGTATCCATGTACTTCGCTCTGGGTCAGGAGTGTCTTTTGCAATTTGATCCAAACAATGCAGGAGTACTGTTAGGCGCGCTGTCCTAGTCCATTCTTCCAGTACTGCGTCTGTCAGTTCTGCTAAAATGTATCCTGGAGCTCGGAACCGTTGTAGAATATTCATCAGTGCTAGCGAGTCCTCATGTACTACCGATTTCCAAGTCGCAATTGGAGTTGGCAGACTCGGGAACTTGCAGTGGCCTTGCCATTTCATTTCCAGTTGGTTCCACTCTGTTTTGATCATCTTCATGTGGAGTCCTTGCTTCTGTTCAAGTTGTTGTAGTCTTCCTTGTTCCTCTTCTTGCTGGGGTTTCGGTGGTTCCTTTTCAGGTTCGGTTGTGTCTTCCATTATCTTGTGAAAGCCACTCTGATCCTTCATCTACCTTACTGGAATTTTGCGATTCTGTGTATGTAGATGTGCTCCCAATTGCTTGTAGCTCGGCTTGCCATTGGTGCAGAGTGGTCTCCGTGATTTCATACACTTTAATCCACTCCTTCACCTTAGTTTCATCCCCCAGTCCAGTTCTCGCAGCTCCCTCCTCTTTCCGGCTGATAGTCCTTCCAGCCCTTCAGTTGGGAATGCTTCGAGTTCCTCTTTCCTGTTTCCTCCGAATTTGTCAATTTCTTCTTGCTCCTTGTTTGTCGTGCTCTTGGTACTCTTATCGGAGCTACTTGTTGTCGGCGCTGCGTCAGTGTGTTTACCGGAGTTACTACTGGTTGTCATTCCCCTTGAGAAGTCTTGGTTACACACTGTATCATCCACTTCCATTGGGGTTGATTGGTCTTCTGTATCCTCCTGATCTTGCTTGTTTTCTTGATGTGCAATCTGAATCCAGCTGTAATGTGAAGCCTGGTATGATATGATGATCGGTCCTTGGTTGCTCTCTCTTGTTTGTTTGAGTTCCGTTTGAATACTTTCGATCCATCCTGCTGCTGCTCCAGTGATGAAATTTTTTCTTTGACCGTTCTAAACGTTTCTCCGTCCACTGTTCGTTCTGCCGGGTAAAAAATCTGAAAACTCGCGTTTTCTAGGCCTCCAGGCGCCACCACCACGTAAATGTTTCGATTCAGAATTTTTGCTATCATTCTTAGAGTCATCTCCGATCCCCAGTATCTGTGATCCACATAATCTACTCGTTTGGAGGATGTTTGACCAAGGGCTTGTAGGTACTCTTTGAGCGCTTTGCCTGATTGATCTGGCGTGAGCTTTCCCTTGTCTTCATCAAGTGTCGTCAATATGGCCTCCCTGATGTCATGCGGGAATTCCTGCTCGTAGAAATGGTTGGCCGCTGCTATGATTCCTTTTTTAGCTTGGTTGTCAGGTTTTCTATTGCTCCACTATTTTCCGCTGTGTCAAATCTCCGTTGTAGTAACGCCATTGCGATGGCGTAGTATTGACAGTTTCCAGTTGCTGGTGTTGCTATTTCCTTAAGCCCTGTTCGCTGAAGCACTTGTTTCCCGGTCCATCCTTCTGTCTCCTGTGGCTGGACTTTTAAACAATCTGCTGCGTTCTTGAAATCCAGGCTCTTTACTTTTTCCTTGATTTGTTTGGCGATAAGTCTCTGAATCTTCTCCATTGCTTGAGTTTTCTCCCTTAGTTTGTCCTTTACTTCTTCTGCAATCGTCTTTCCTTTTTCTTCCTGTTTTCCGTTATCTTGTTTTTCTGTTCCTGTTGTCATCGGCTTCGTTTCTTTTTTTGTAGTTGTTGATTCATTTTTTCCCTCTCTTCCTTGTTGAGCTTGCGTTCCCCGTCCTTTGGTTTGCTTCTCTGTTGTTGGCTCGATTTTCCTTTACCTACCATCTTCCATTCGGTCCTGCTTGTTTTGTTTGTACTCCGCGCCAATTTTTTTCTGGTGGTTCGATCTGCTTTGTTTTCTCCTACTCAAGATCATCTCTGGCGTCTCACTTGGCTGCTTTGTTGTTGTTTCCTGGTGTATTTCTTCTTGTTTAGCTTGAACCCAGTACTTTTCCAGCTCTTCCAAGCTAGTTACCGTGGATGTCTGTCTGGGTAACGCTGCAATGTCTGCCGCGTTTACTTCAATGCTGTACTGTTTCATCCAGTCTTCATCGGAACTATTGCAACCCGTTCGCATGTGCCCATTTCCTCCACACGCAAAGCAAGGCGATGCTCTGTTCTTGCTGACATGATGCACCAATATTTTTGTTCCCAACCAGTTGATGAACCTTTTCCCGTCTAGGAACTGCGGACAATGTGGACTTCTGAAGTAGATGTCCCATGTATCTGTCTGGAGTGTTTGGTTGCCATCACTCGGTTCCTGCCAGGTGATGTAAATTCCGGAGAAGTTTTGTTTGATGTATGCATCAATGGCTGCTTCATCCAGGAACCTCGAAATGTTCATCAGACGAACATGATACCGATCTTGGGGTTGTTCATTTCTTATGCCATCCAATCCTATTTGCCTGGCCCACATTTGAGCTGCTCGTTGTGTGGTGTCTTCTGGCAGTGGTTCTTCTTCTTGATGCGCATTCTTGAGCGGGAAGTGTCTGTTTCTAAAGCAAAGAGTCTTGAATTCCTTGCTCCATTTTACCGCCATCTCTCGTGTCCAGCAGATGATGTGAACTGTGTGGTGGCCTTGGTCATAGCAAATTTGCTTGGCTTCTTGCATCATCTGTGCCACCTTCTTAGGATCATTCTCGCTATTCTTAATGCCCATGAAGAACTCATTCGTGAGTCTTTTCCGCGATTGGAAGTCCGGATACACCTTAAATTGCGGTGATAACACGAGCATTAGATCACCTTCCACCTGCGCCTTGATCGTGTTCTGAATCATCCTGAGCGCCTCGTTCGTGCATACTCGCTTCAGAAAATCAGGAAACTTGGCCATACAGAGTATCGTTCCTTCCAGGATTCCTTTAACCACCTTCCACTCCTCTTCAGTTGGTTGTCTCAGTGCATCTGGAAATCCATAGCGAGCTTCACACACCTGCTTGAGCTGTTCGATCTCGTTTTGCTGATAACTTGATTGAAGGAACCTGAATGTGGAAGGCTTCGCTCTACCGTTCATTTCATCGTCTTCCATTGTCCTCCCTGAAGGTATCACGAGCTTTTCCTGCCACGGGTTTGTCGTTGCCTTAGGTTTCGCCCTAGCCGCTTGCTCCGTGAACTCCAGTGTCTCTTTCAAACTCTTCCTTGATTTATAGATGGCCCGCGTCAGATCAAACATCCTTGCCCTCCATTTGCGCGCATTCGCCGTTTCGTCTTGAATATCAGTCAGGAAAAGTTGTAGCATTCGCCGTGTTTCTTCATCATCCAGTTCAGGGTAGTGGCTTCGTTCCGGTGATAGCGGTTCCACTGGCCGTGCTGAAAACACTTCTGCGAACATATCTTGTATGAACTCCACTGCGCTCTCCACCTCTTGGGCTTGTTCCAGGTCCATTCCGTTGATTTCTCCACGCAGATATTCGTACATTTCTGTAAACGATAATGGTTCTGCTGTGGCTTCGTCAAACCGCGGTGGTTCTGAGGTGTCCGACATTGCTTCCGCTTCTGTTTCCTCTTCCTTGGCTTCCTTGGTTGCTGCTACCGTCCCTGCCGCTTCATCTTCCTCTTCTTCATCGCTTGATGTCGTGACATCAATGATCTCTCTCTCCGAGATTGCATTCTTGATGTCCTCCTCCGTTATCGGCCCAATGGGCTCTCCCCCGCAGGAGGTTTCTGCTGGCTTTCCATCCGGTTCGGGTGCTGCGAGAAGATCGCTGTGCTCCGAATAGAAGGCAGTATAGTTCACTCCAGTCAAACAGTTCGTATTTAGCTGAAATATGCTTTCTTTTGTAGCCGGTGTCTTTTCGTTGTGGCTCACTCCCAGTCCCACTAGTTTTAGTCTTCGGACGATCACTTGAGCAGTCGGCCTCTGATTTGGAAGTGGTGGTGCGGACAGACGGACAGATACCGCAATTTATCATGTGAGGGCTGGGCTATCAGCACTTCGTCGCTTTCCTATCCCAGAAAAAACGGCATATGCCGGATTATACCCAATAAGCTTTATTCCGGCACATTTAAAATCTCTATCCCGGCACTGTGCCGGTTTAAGACTAATTCCGTGTCCTTTGCTGGGTTAGATTGCCTAGTTGGTCGAACTGTTTAGCCTGAAAAATGCCCTCTAATGCCAATGAAGTCAATGCTGTGCGGCGGTCGTTCAATTCCCACTTCATTATCGAGAAATCGGACTCAACCGATGCTGTGTTGGCAAACACAGTTGCCAAACCACAGCAAAATTGTCGGAGGTGCGAAAAAGCGTTGGGCTTTCTCTAGTGCATTCCAGCCGTCGTTAAAATTCGTCTCATAGTCTTCAGCATCCAACACGGATCTGATCGATTCGTCCACCATGTTTGCCCGAAATAACTCACGAGGCTCAAACTCTACAGCTTCGATTTGATCAGTATTCCAAAACTTCTCCAGTTGTACCCGACGAGGACCCAGGATATCACCTCCACAATCGCGAGGGTTTACTAGAACCAGCTCAGATGGCATCACCGGCGGTGCAATACTCGAGGCTGCTTTGTTGTTACTATCTCTTTCCACTTGCACATTCTCCATTCCTTCGATAATATGCACAACAAATTTCCCTAGCTGTTTCAGAATTGATTGATGTTGAGCAGGTTGTAAATCACTCAAATAGTTTGCCACAAACGCTCCCTGACCCCTAATCAGTTTTGTACGTTTGCTGGAAGTGTTGATACTGGGAAAGTCCGCCGCCGATACTGCGGATGCGGACCGCGCCAAGGTCCTTGCGGGTGATGTGGTTCGGGTGGCAGCTGTAACCCGTCTCAAACTAGGCAAGCGTACTGGCGGCAGTAGTGATGGAGATATGGAGCAAGCTGGCCGATCTAAAAGACAACAACTACGCGCTGCAACGGATTGGACGGGCATCGTGCAGGAAATGGCAACGGATCAACCTTAGCCTTACACATCAGCGCCGTAAAGATTGCTTCCGCACAACTGGAATCCTGGCAGTACTGCGCCAGAACAAGGGTGGATACCCCCTTGTTCACTGGCAGGCCGCTACACGCGGCATCTTCTCGTGTGTTCTCTGTGCGTCTCTGATATTATGATAAGATCCCACAGAGAGGCGTTCCGACACTTGTTTATCTTCGAAAGAAAAAAGTGATTGTCGGTTGCTGGTTGTTGGAAAGCGACAGTCGAATTTCGGTTTCCAACAACCAACAACCAATATCCGCTTCGAAAGGTCTCTATTGTGCCGGTATAGAGATTTTGGATGTGCCGGTTTAGAGCGCCCCTTCAGTATCGAAAAACCAACTGAAGAAGCATGTACAAGCTTAAGCCGAGTGTCTCTAGCAAGCCCCCTCGCTAACGACAGGGTTCCAGCCTACCCACGCCCTTCAATATGGTCTCAAAGTTGCGCAGACAGACTCTACCGGCGCTGTGTCCTCTGTTCGCTGTCAGTTTTTCCACTACTTTGGCTTCTGTCGTCAATGTCACGTTTTATAAAATACACGCCAAAGACATCCTTCTGTCACAACAAACAGAAGAGATCAAGGTTTTGGTGGTTCAGCTCCGCCGTCTAGTATTAACTCAACCATGCATTGATACCGCGTTCATCCACGGTATCAATGACACGGTGACGAAGAAGTATTGGCTCAAGGAGCATGACCTTGTCAATTTTGTGGCGTCTGAAGAACTTTTGGGCCATAGTCGCTACCGGTACCGCCACCTTCTACTCCTGTGGTAATGTTCAAGCCACGGGTACGATCACGAATCTGGACAAGACCTCCGATACGCCACCGGACACGATTCACCTTCGGGATGGAGTCCAACGTGACGACAAAAGGTTTCTTCGCAAGGCAGCTCAAGGTGAAGGCAACGAAGAGCGAGGCTGGTGGGGTAACAACACTCCGTTGATGAAAATGGCGCCAGGATTGGAACACATAAACCAGGAACGAGCCGTTGCGAACTGGCTGAAAAACAAGGATCTATATGATGATCTTCTGGGTGCCAGCGAAGAAAAACTTACAAGAACGTTCTTTACCTGGCACGGCTTGGGTTGGTCGGATAAAACAATCAAGGCAGCCACCAAAGAAGTCATGAGTGAGGCTGGCAAGGACCCTAAGCGTTACAAGACCATCGTTACGGCCTTCAAGCATTATCGCAAAAGAGTTGCCCCTACTGTGATATTTCCTACGAATTAGTCACGGCGGGAGATACACTTCGGAATTACTACGGAGTACTTCGAAGTAGTTGTCTAAGAAAACGGGATGAATTGACAAGTTGGACTGTTTGGTGTTTCCTGATATAGCCCTCAGTGCAAAGACCAACTAATAGTCAAGTTAGATTGCAGTACCAAATTCATGCAACAAAGTATGGATGTCTCCACTAATTCACAGAGGCTGCCGTCATGCCCCAAGAAAAGCAGCAACAGATTCGAATCGATGTAGACAGTTATGGTTAGTTTGTAGAATGTTGGCTGTGGGGCTGGCAGATTAGGTAGCAGACTTGTTGTATCGGTGGAGGGGTCTAGTGTTTTTAGTTGGCAAACTACTATCACTAGGATACCCTTTGTTCAAGATCATGGAGACTTTTCACATCGAGGTTGGGATTGGTGTGGGTGGAGATTGTTCTATTCGCCAACTGACCTTGCAGTGGCAGGTTCTACCATTGGACCCTTCAGAATTGCAGTTTACCTGCTGCTGCACTGGCAGCTATGCAACTCACCAAGACCTGTCCACCACCACGCTGCTAGTTATGCTTGTACGACTTCCGTTGTCGAATAGATGCTGTATTCTGCAACAGCTTAGCCTTCTTTAAGAACTTTTTCGTTTTTACTAAAAGCAAGATAAACATCAACAGCGGCCCCACTGGAGCACTTAGAACCAAAATCAAACTCGGAGACGGACGTGTGTTCTCCTAGTTCCAATATGAGGAAATTTCCATTACGCAGTGTTCAGTCGTCTGAAAACGGACCTTCGATTGCTTTTCACCGAGCTGCTGGAAGCTGAAGTCTTAGAGAGGGCTCTTATTCAGGATGAATCAAGGTTGTGGTGACCAGTGTGAAATGAAATCGCTCTATTCGTCAAATGGCTCGTGTTTTAGAGAAGATAAACCTATGTGAAAACCGGAACATACTCGATTCCAGAATAACGTTGGTGCTAGTTTATCACGAAGTCAGGCTCGAAATGTACTCTCCATTGTACACATCGTCCGAACTGAAGTAGCTCTGTCTGTAGGAAAGTGGCACTGTAAGGTTGAAACCGGGCATTTCGTCCACACACGACTTGTCCAGGAGTTGCAGGTTCCCTCCATTGCGGACGAACGACGCCAGCAATTTCATGCCACACGTCTCGCTCCATGGATCACCTGCAACCAGTTGAGTTGACCATGTGGAGCGAACTCGAAAGTGATCAGTTCCTTGTTGTCACCCTCTAGCACATTGAAGAAATATTCGCCATACTTGGATGGCGTCTGGGGGTCCAATTTTCCGCTAAGGAGCAAGACGCTCGCCTGATTGGGGATTGTCACCGTTTTGTTCCAGTACTGATCGCGTTTGTAGACAATTCCGTCCGATTCGTAGATACTGACGCCGAGTTCCTCGCAAGATGGAGATTTCTCTTTGGTGATAGTGCAATACAGCGGGAGCTTGGAAAACACCTTTACGTCACAGATTTTGGTGTGTTTGAACCGCGCCTCCAACTCGGACATGGACGGAATCGGCGATTCCCATTTCTCGGAGTAGACGATGAGGTAGTAAAGCAGATCTGATGACAATCGGTCGTCTTCGCTCACGGTGTTATCAGAGTCGTTCAAAATCGTGATGAGGCGATCCACAAGATTAACATCTTTCGGCGCACAACGATTGAGTCGGTGAACAATTGCAGGAATGAGCGAACGAAAGTAGGGATCCTTCAGTACAGTACCCAGCAGATACCGCAGACCAAACGATGGAGGATCATTACTTCCTGGCGTAGTGGCATTGATCATCAAAGCAGCGCAGGTCGAGCTTGGATCACTGTCGAACTTTTGAATCATTTCCTCAAGAGTATTATTCAGACTCTTCGACTCGAATCGGAGCTTGCATTCGCTGTCTTCGTCTCAGAGCGCAAGGAAATCGTCGCCCACTGCACCGAAATTTCTGGCCCAGTCGGACAGGTACAGAAATTCATTCGCCGGAGCCCCGAAGTCGTGCCAACGCCGTCTAGAACAATTCCAGTCACCACGGGAGGAGCAAAGTGCATGAACCGCTCCACCAACATTGTTCCATAGCTGACGCCATACACGGTCGTGTTGGCGCCATTCGAGTACTTTGAGATGAAAGTAGCAAGGTCCGTCGCAGCGGTTGTCATCGAGAACGACGCGAGGTCTCCGTACGTCTTGTGCAGATCCTCCGCGCAAGCAGCCACTTCGGATGGATCAATTAATGAGCCAAAGGGAGAGCCTGTGGTAGTGACTTGAGCTGCAACACAATCAAATCGAGTACTACGACCAGTGCCGCGATGGTCCATAATATAAATGTTTGCCGTTCCTTCTAGCTGTGAGTACAGCGTCCCCATGTCACCCTCCACTACAATATCCAACATCATAAATTAGTTAGCAAATCAATTGTTTTGGGATCCCTACAACCTTGAAAACTTACCTCTAGCGGATGACCAACCAGGACCTCCTTGAAGCAGCCACACGTTCGAAGCTGTCGCTGGATCTCCAACTGTAGCTGGCAAACGCTTAAAGAAAATCTCAACTTTCGGATTCACCGACTCGGGTGTTTCACAAATTCTGGGATAGCATAGCGGCGCGTTGTATACCGCGCACTCGGCCTCTTGGGTAACATTTCCCCCATTTCCAAAGGTGTAGTCGTAACAGGGATACCATCCGTTCAAGTCACTTGTCGAAGCATTTGTAGCAGCGGCTTGAGCAAATATCATCACTGGTGCGAAGATATGGCGAAGCTTCATGTTCGCAAGATTAAAACTTGAAACGTTAGCTGGGTACGATGGCTGGTAGAAAGCAAATTGGGAAATGCTGCTGCTTTTACTGCTCGAGTTTCTATTGATTTGTCTTGGTGAAGAAGACTAAAGCGTTGGGTTGTCGAAGCAAGAGCACATCCGAAAGAGGATCTACAGCGATTATGGTACGAGAAATGATTAGAAGTATTAATAATGGCTCTATCAATGCAGCTGTTGTTGCTAAAAACAACCGCATCGGGTTTGGTACAGTGCCGCACTATGTGTAAGTACCATACAAATTTATGTAGATCCGTGTTTTCATCCTTCGCATGCTTGCAATGCAGTAGTTAACCAAATACGAATCGCTATGTACTCCAAATCCCACGCTGGAAGATGTATTACTCTCTATACACGTAACCAAGTACAATACGAGCGGAATCTGCAGCACCCAACAATTTTTTCCAAATGACTGCAAGTATTTTACTGCTAAATTGCATGTAGGCGTGGATGTTGATCCGGCACTGCTTGTGCTCGTTGCAGGTGGACGCGTGCCTGTAGCGCACTGCTATTGAAGTGACACGCGTGCTGATCTGTGATTGGCTGGGGCACACGCGTTCTATGATGTGATTGGTGGAGTGGAAACGATCTTGTGATCTGATTGGACAGTTCTACTTCAACTAGAAGGATTTGCTTCGGGTGCAAGACGCCTGACCGGCTGTAGCCTCGAGCTTGTAGAGTTTGATCTAGAAGGAGTTAGACTGCAAGCCAAGGACGAATAGCAAGGGGAGACGTAGGGCAAAAATTGTTATGGACCGCAAAACGGATAATTCAATCAATTACTTCGGCATTTGCCTTCTAAACAACAAGTCCAACTCAACAGTGGACATTTATCTTCTGGCCACGTAACCTTAAGAAAATAATGAGTTCGTTCAATAATTATTAATAAATCGAGAAACTTGGAATTACCATGTCTTGGAGCGAAGACACAATCGCTACGGCCATCCCAGCAAAGCTAAATTACTAACTTTTTGATTGTTAAAAGGAGGAGACTACTCACTTTGCATTCAAAGAAATCTACCTTGTGCACCTTAAATTTCATGTTTATTTCAGTTGGAAAAGTTGCAGTTGCAAATAAAAACACGGCTTTTGCACTCAAGACGGCAGCACAATCGTTATTACTTCAGCTGGATGGGGCGGTGTACACGAATTGGAAATTGCTGCCGCTAGAATCGGTCCTCTTTAGCTTCTAAACCGCAACAATGTCAAATTCAAATAACCGCTCGCAAAATCGTCGTCCCAGTTTACTCACTATCAAACCCAAATTCAATGCTACCCTGTTAGCTAAGAAGTTTGAGAGCCACACGTAGCAACAAAGTTCATGTAGACATTGATTTATTAATATGGGAGCCTTCCTCTGGACTCCGTTCACTTCTACTTACACAAAACCACAACTATCACCAGTTTACTTGTAAAACTTTCCCACCACTCGGAAAACGCATTTGTCCACGTTCTCGGTAAATCGCTGCCACACACTTTTCCGATTCGATTTGGCTGCGAACGGCAAATCCCACGAATCTGCGAAACAAAAGTCACCACGTTGGGTAGAACTAATGGCAGGAGTGGTCTGCCGAGTCCAGTCGGCGCCTTTGGTCTTTTCGGGGCCCATGGACTGAGCGAACCGATTGATCGGTGACGAAGGGTAATTACTGAGCGATGAGATAGCGATGGATCCGCTGCGGGCTCGACGAGGTTTTCCACGTTGGGATTTGGCACGAGGCAAATCGTCATACAGACGCTGTTGGTACTTTGAAGTCAGGGGGTCCGTACTCAAGCTGAAACGAGCATCAGTGACGAGGTAATGATGCATCTTTGGACTTGATGAGACTTGGTAGGCAGCTACGCTTTAGATGGTAAATTAGAGAATGACGTGTCCGTGATGCAAGCCCAGAGCCACGTTGGACTTTTAAGAGCCTCTGTTGATACAGTTCGACAGAATGTAGTCTATCTAGCGAGGGAGGTTCACTGTGGTGGAGTGGTCGAGTTTGGCAAATCTAGAACCAAGTCGCTGCAAATGCACCGACTCGTTTAGGGTGGCCTTACGAACGATAAACGTAAGCTCCAACAGAGTCGGATTGTTGGAAACTCACAGCTTGTGGATGTGCAGTAGATTTCGCGTCAATTTTAACTTGGTTGCCACCCATTACGTGGACGCTGAGGTTTATATAGTAATATATCCAATAGTTTGATTATTGGTTAGTAACAATGCAAACTTTGATTTACGCTCTCATTTCGACAATGGTTTTCTTTGACAAAAAATATATATGATACAAGTAAGCATTGGTCTTACAGCTACACTGCTTGTAGTAAAGGTAAAAGAAGATGAAAGCAGAGTATAGCGTCTCAATAATTATTTCAGTATTTACATTCCCGCTATTGCGCCTACCATTGGGCTGCAAGGGAATTTTTACACATCTACCGTCAGCACTAGTAGTTTACTTGTAAAACTTGCTCACGACTCGGAACACACAGCGATCCACACCGTTGGTGAACCGTTTCCAGGCACTTCGCCTGTTAGATTTTGCAGTGTAGGCCAGATCACAAGACTCGGCAAAGTAGTCAACGCGACGACTTGACATTTCGGGGGCAGTGTGTCTTCTCCGGACGCTCTCTGTTGGTTTGGGTCGTTGAGGACCCATCGACTGGGCGAACCGATTAATTGGAGATGTTGGGCGTGTGGTCATTGACGAAATGGAGATAGAACCGCTGCGGGCTCGACGAGTTTTGCCTCGACACGAGCTGGTTGATAGTTGCGAGCTTTCCCACTGATGTTGCTGACTGTAAGGGGGGAAATTGGGGTCGGTGCTCAGACTGAAGCGAGCGTCCACGACGAAAAAGTGCGACATTGACCTCGGACGATTTGGTTTGAGTTGGTAAGTTGAGAACTGAAGTCGAATTCAATTGGAGTGGGGTCATCTCGGACTTGATGGTACAAGATCTCGCCTTTCGTGGTGAAATGGGATCTATCCAGCGACATGGCTCCATTTTTGTGGTATAACAAGAGCCAAACCGCATACTACAAGAGCCCTACTGACTCTTTCGGGTGGTCCAAATTTTGGCTTTCCCTTTGCAGTGATTTTATGGAACCAGCTACTTGTGGTCGGGCTCCACTGCGGCTTCCCATTTTTCCTCAGCTGATTCCTTGTATCACTTGGCAGCGATCCTGCCAGGAATTCATAGTTGACAGTGCCCCAGCTCTTACCTGTTTTGAAATCGCTGGAACTCCACAAACTTTTCCACCAAAAACTGCACGCAGAATGTAGGAACTCGAGGATACTAAACGCCATTGATAAAATGATATATAATCGTTACCTCTTAACTCTTTCGCACCAAGTTTTTCCTCGCTTGTTACCAGCTACCAGCACCTTACCACTTCACTCTACAGTACCATCTTAGTCCACCCCATCGTGGGGTTCATGTTTGTCTTCGCCCACCCCATAGTAGGGTTGATGTTTGCCTTGTGCATCGAGACGAGGACGTACCCCATATCCTTCTTCACCAGTTCGTCATCGTCCACACTCTCAGTGTCCGTGTCGCCATTATAGTCGTCCTCTTGCTTCATACACTCGAGTGGCAACTGCTTGAAGGCGAGTCCCTTGTCGGACAGGACCGGTTTCTTCCCGGCCTTGTACTTGTTGGCTCGGTAGGGCCAGCTGAGCTCAATGCGTTTGCAGTTGCGCTTGAGTGTGATGACGGACACTTTCAGGATATTGGCCGCTTGCTTCTGAGAGACGTGGAAGAGCGGACTCAGATCCTCGAACTTGAAGTCGTAGACGCGTCGACTTTTGCGCTGCTTCTTGGGGCCTTTGGAGGTGGGGGCTGCACGCTTCCGACTCGGAGTCTTGGCGTTCGGGTGTAGTGGGGGCAATGCAGCAGCCGTGACGGAGGTCGGAGCACACTTGGTCATTGGAGACGTTTGTTGGAGGCTGCAAGTTTGACAATGAGCCGTCGGAAGCGAGTCACTCTTGACCGCAACGCCTGATGGAGCGGAGCTTTTGCTTGGGTGCCCTTGATAGAAGGCGACCACGGGGTCTCACTACTACTCTTGTACTTGTCTGGGTGGAACGTTGAAGCGAATTGATGACACAAGATTTTACTTTGAGGTGGCGCAGCGTAAATGAGGCGGATTACGGACCCGCCCACTTCAACTTGGAACCCTCAAAGAGGTGGATATCGTAGCCATATACTCGTTAAGTGCGAGATAGAGCGCACAACGCCCGGACAGAAGTCCTCTTCGAGGCACTCGACGGCTATGGCGGCTGGTGATGGCGTGGGACATCACAGTTCGCCTCGCTGATATCGCGTGGATGGGCGCGAAGACTCGGGCACCGAGCTCCGGAGCGGACCAAACTTTGGCGTCCTGTGATTTTCGTATACCAAGCGCAAGACGGAGCGACCGCCGATGCGCCAAGCGACTGGCGGCCAGCGGAGACCGAAGCCTGAAAATTCGTGGATCGAAGGGATCGGATCGCCGAGTGGCAGCCACGCGATTGAGGTGACGCCCCCTTACAACGCGACTACCGAAGGATGTTCACAATGTGACGACGAGTGCGGGTTGAAGTTGCCCATCCCCGTCGCGGTGCCGACCCCAGATGTGAGATGGCTCCAAGCGTGTGGCTGGATGGGACTGCTACATGGAGACAAAGGAGGTGTATGTATTGGCAGATAGTTAGTTGGTGCTGCAGTAACTGCTGCCTTTGGCTCATTGCAGCGTGCCCTTGACCAGATCTCGGTAGATCTGCAGCGACCGAGCGCAGGCCGACGGAACGACGTTGGAGCACCCGCGCACGCAGGCGCTGCGCAGGTCCGGGAAGGGCGTCTCGTCGTCGTAGGCGCGGCACGCCTCCATGCAGCTCACGCCGTCCGGGCAGCGCGAGGCCGAGGAGACCTCGGCTGCCTCCATCGTGTCGCACACGAGCTTGGTGACCGTGAGGGAGCCGTAGGAGCACCCGTTCATGCAGGCCGAGTGGTGCGGGTCGCTGAATCCAGAGGCATCACAGACAGATCAATCAGCTCGGTTAGTCACCACTACAGGGCAAGAGCACTAGACAATCGACCACAGACGCACCGTCCGCAGAGCTTCCGACACGTCTCTTCGTGCCAACGAGACTGCACGCCTCGGACTCGGCACCGACCTCGGAGCTGCTCCTGGTCTGGTTGGGTCGGCGCTTCATGGATTGGCACAGCGGTCAGCACTTCAGGTGCCTCAACAGGAACCACATTCACAGTGGTGTCATTTTCCAGAGTGGCCTGCACGACTGGAGCCGCGAATCTCGCTTTCAACGCCGCAAGACTCTGGGCGTCGAGCGCCGTTCGGGCTCCTACAAAGACCCCTCCAGCCAGCAACACGGCGACCACAAGGCCGCCGAGATAGTTGGCGATTCGGCGGCAACGCCTGGCCGGCTCCATCTTCTTCCAGTATTCGTCGGCCTCGTCCTCCCAGATGGTCGAGCCGCGGCGTTCGCGCTCGGCGGCGTCGGCCTCGTGGCCCACATTGCGTCGCGTGAGGGCCATTCGCTTGTTTTCCTTCTTTTCCACTGGCTTTTGCAGGTTCCAACGCGACCGCGAATGCCCGCAGCACCTCGAGGTGATGGATCGGTCTCCGGCTTTCCGTGGTAGCGGAGACTCGCAGCGTTTGCTATAAATTCTCGTGTATTTTTGCAGGACGGGCGAGGATGAAGCCTATTTTCGAGGTCTTATGCTAGTTGGCCAACACTAGTGTCCCCATCGTCCTCGCAGGCTTCAAGTCGTCCGTTTAACAAGTGGGCGCCGCTCGTCGACACCAATGAAATTCGAACGCAAACGAGACTCGACTGGGCTCCGAGTCCCACGTCGCAGCCTAAGACGTCCGCGCGATGCCGCTCGATGGGCTCCGTTCGCGTCCTTTACGGGAATCTCTCGCTCCTGTTCCGACGGAACTCGACGATTCGACGAGTCCGCCGAAAAGATGAGCGAGATGGAGGAACCGGTCCCACACCACCTGGTAGATTGGACGCTGAGATGGCGATGTATTGGCCTGACCGACCTCTATGCGTGGCTCCTCCCCGGTGAAGGGGTGTTCAAGAGTTGACCTGGTTGTCGGACTGGACGGGCTGCAAAAGGCAACTCTACTTCGTGGCTCTGGGGTTGGTTAACCTTACACTTGCTGCATCCGGAGCTGTAGAACGTTTTCCAAGTCGAAGGCCACCGACATCCTCCAATTCGCGGCCATGGGGCAGACCATCCTCTTGTCTGGATCTCTGCCTGTCAGCTTAGACGTGAGCTCTTGAGCCCAGAGGGTGTCGGTACCAACCAGCATGAATCGCTACTAACGACTTGGTCCCTCCTTGCTGTCGAGACCCCGTGACCGGGTCAAGTCGAAAAGCTGCGACCAAGTCGCCATCTCTTTTCACTTTGCAATTCACCGCCAACGCAGCGGATCAACTGCTTCAACTGCTTCAACGATGTCTCCGATCAAAGCGTTCAAAGTGCAACCGAAGGCGCCGATGAAGTCCGTGACAGCCAAAGTCACTGCGGCCACGACGCAACGCAAGAGCCGACGCAAATACTTCTTCCCGCTCGAAACCCTCCAAGCCTATTCGCACTACCGTCAAGACGAAGCTGCCAAGCTGCTCAACGTAGCGTCCATCACGCTCAAGCGTATCTGTCGTCTCCACCGTTATCGGTGGCCATACCGCAGTATCAAAGCTCAAATGCGTCGTGACGCCATCGCCGCTCAAAAGTTGAAAGCTGCCAAGGTGCCAACGACCCCCAAAGTCTCCAAGTCGTCGGCCGAGAGCACGTCGGAGATTCTGCTGCAGCTTCAAAAGGTGCCGGTCACGGCGTCTCCGACGTCGGTCAGTGGGTTGTCGTCGCCCATTTCTCAAGAAACGACCGTGATCCGGTCACCAACGACGCAGTTCCCAATGCTTGAACCGTTGAAGCCCCAACTTCCTCAACTCCCACCGCTGACATTGATGCTGCAGTGGCAGAATCGCCAGTCGTCGGCAGCGAGACTTCGACCGACGCTCGACTACAAGAAATCGATGTACGCTGCGTCTTTCGACACGTCGGCACCAAAGTTCCCTACCGGACGATTGGCATCGCTGCTAAACACGTGCGAGACGGAACGACGTCGTTTCCCAACGGCAGAAATGCAGTCGACTCGGTACCAACACCCACTCTACCACTACTGCAGCTGAAAGTGACTTTCGTTCATCTTAATGTTTGTGTAAATTTTGAGTTAAACTGTTTTTTTCGGTGTGTGTGTGAATGACCAGCATGTTAAGTTTATTTTGCAACGTTCATACACACATGGTCTTGTTTCCTATATTGAGGTTGACTTGTATATTTGCATGCCTCTTGTCTTCCACCCTTTGTTCACTTATAATTTCACTCGCCGTCTCCAACCATGTTTCGAATCACCCCTGGAACGGTAGAAAATGAAGTGGAAGAAAGAGTCTTGAGCCAAATGTTGCCCGAGAAAATGGCCTCGCAGTCTCGACAGTTCGTGCCCCATCTTTTCACGACACAAAGTGCAGTCTCAGCAATTGAGTTGCCTCCAACATCGTTCGGACTCGTGTGGACGGTTGTCGTGGGTATACATTTACTGTGTTCCTCCTTCCTCGTTGGGTCTGCGGCGACATACATTTACTTCGCGAAACCTTTCATGGCCTATTACGTGCAGCTCTATTCGCCAAGTACACTTCGAAATGAAATGCGCTCTCAGAGTGGTGCAACTAGAATTCGAGAGGGTCAACTAGTCTTCCGCCGCCTTGAAACCAGAACTTCTCAAAACTCGAGTTCTAACCAAGTTATTAGGTTCCTCTCTAGCGGCCCGAAATTGAAACAAGTGTTCACAAAAACTACTGCGTTGGCGCGTGTGAAACTGGGCAGCAACAAGTGTTGCGGATCGATGCTCAGAACTGTGGTATTAGGATGGAACACGCTATTTTCTCGAAGTGGGTTGTTTGGAGTGGAAGGGCAGCACTTCCTTACCATTTTCATGTTGCAAGAAGTTCTCGAATTGTGCACGCAAACGTACCAAGTGTACAGGTCCAGTCATTTGTTGCCGCGTGTGTGGCTCAATTATCTTGTTGTCGCAATGCTCGTGACAAACGGCTGGTCTACGCTGGTTGCACATCACTTCTTGCGAGACAAGCAAGCCCTTGACAGGGTGGTTGTACTATTTGCTGATGCTTTCATCTCGATCGCGATAACTGTAGTCATACCACTCGCTCTCATCCTGCCTTATGCGGCAATATTGACTTACGAAACTATCATTTGATGGATCGGTGTCGATGTATGACCCCTCTTTCTTGGTGGTATGGGTGCTGGATATGCAGTTTACTCTGGCGTGTAGCTTTCAGACTTCATGGTCAAACTTCTGCCCCATTTTTCGATCTTCTTGACACTTGTGAGCTTAACGGATTTAGTCGCTCGAAAACAGAATTCAGGCATTACAGCGACGCCCACATCGATAAAAGTGAGCAGCAATGCTGCCGAGCCAATTATTACGAGACCGACACTCACAAAACCTGCAGTGTCAGGGGAAAAAATCTTTAGCTTGGGTCGACCACATCACACATTTAATTTTCTGTCTATGGGGGCTCGCAGTTTTCGCAGCTCATATCCACGCGAAGATTGTGTCGCAGTCAGCTGTTGTCCCTGGATGTCGAATATCTACGCGTCCATGGCTACTGGGTCGAATATCCTGATCAGGTTTAGTCGTGAACTGCGATAAGTATGGGGTCGACAGCATTTTCGAGCGTGTGGATACATCGGCATTGGCCTCATTAATATTTGCCCACTGTCCCGATCTAAACATGCCATCTCGCTATTCGGAGTTTACCAATCTGAACTCGTTGCAAGTTTACAATTCCTCTGTCACATCATGGGACAACCTGGAAAGCAGTACCTCAACCCCCCCCCGAACCTCAGTTCTGGTCGTGGTGCAGTCTCACCTTTCTGCGATCGCTGCTCAAGGTTTAGTGCTTCCAGTATCATTATCCGTTGTTCATTCTTGTGAGACAAACGTTGAAATGATTCCGGAAACCTTACCATGGCGCTTGCATCCGATGACAATTGTAGCGTTCGACAACAGTGAACTACGATCTGTCCCGACATCCCTCATGTCGTTGCAAGCCTACGCCATCTCACTGCAGAGAAATCAACTGGAGGCGGTGCCACAACTAGCTGCCATGCCTCCTGGTCAACTTGTGTATGCTCGACCAGCAACGGACCCAGAGATCCAACTATAATTTGCCCTCTTCAAGGCCATGTTTTCGTACGAGCTCGACTAATATTCTGAGTGGTAACGATCTAATCAAAAAATGAAGTTTTACTTTGCATAAGCTTACCACCGACCATATCTACGGCATTTCCTCCAATTGTTCAAGACCTCTTTGCTCAATAAATTCCTGAACTCGCGTTGGGTGGTACCTCACACGAGGATCGTGTAGTAGATAATCCTCCACCACATACTTGAACCGGACCCATTCAGGAAATTGCAACACCGAATTCGTCGTAAAGTAGTCGAAGAGATCCCCGAGCTTCACTTGAGCGTGTTGAAACTCGATTCTCTCACGAAATTCCCAGGCACAAGATTGTACTTCGTCATCCCACCTGGAGCTGATTTCACCGATTTTCTTGTTGTACAACTCGCCAATAAAGCTGAGCAAGGCAGCGTTGGAGTCTTCGACTCTGCAGATTTCGCTTTTGGCGCCAAGAACGAATCTCCAGTAGTAGCCCAGTTGTTCAGGGTTCAAAGTGTTGTACGAAATGCTTTCCTCCCACTTGAACCACCTTTCGGCGTTGACCACTCGAGTGATCGAACATGTCGTCGATAGTGCTCCTTCTTCCATTACGCTCTTTGCTAGGTGTTGAGATGAAACACTGAAAATTGCCTATTGGGCAAAAGAACAGCACAGTCTGAGGAAACGTCCTCGCATCTAAGAAATGACCATACCTTTCAGCTTCTGCTTTTCTTTTCTATATCCTCCCGTTCTGATAAAACATTTATTGAATTGTAGCACTGAATGAAGTTCTCGGCACTTTTAGCATTCAACAAAAGAAAAAAACGTACGTGGACTAATAGGATAGTCAGATCACTAGAATTGATCTCGCTAGTTTTCTCTGTTGGTATTTTGAAGACGTTGTCGGATAAGATTCAACCGCAGTGCTGATATCATGTTTAGTTTCGAAATGGAAACCACTTGGACGATTTCAGCGTGCACAGCACTTTGAAGACGTGCCGTTTTTGCTTGCTTTCCTAGTTGGAGGCCAACTTCACCCCCACCAGTACATACAAAAACTAAGTACACGAAAGCAGTATGCGAGTAGCATGGATGCAAGAAGGTGCTACCGGTAGGACGGACTCACGCAGCTTACCCCGACAATTCCTTCGATCGCCTTGGCAATTTGCTTCCGGTTTCCTCAACCAAGAAAGTGACTTTGTCGCTTTGGAATTAAGTCGACCAGCGTTTTCCTTTGCGTAGGTTGTGGTCGTTGTCACGCACCTCTGTTGTGCCATCTTCCTCGCTATCTCTGGCGTGACGTATTCGTTTCTTACAAGTCCCATCATGGAGTATTTTGCTCAACTGTGGTCGCCTACAGGGAATGACCACTACGGATTCTACGCGTGGGTTTTTGGCCTCCTGGGAGCTCTTCATGGCCTTCGGGTATTGCAATGTATCTACCGATCGATTCGAGAACGAAGACTTGTTTTCATTCGACCGACAACGAGACGGATGTCGAAATCTACTCAGCAACTCTTTGTCAACATGAAAAAAGTTTTTCCAGGATCAAACACACCCAAGAAACTGCATATACAGGTCGAGCGCAAACGTAATTGTCGTCTCGTAAATGTTGTGAAACAGACCTGGTACCTTCTCTTTTCTCGAGCTGGTTGTGCATCACTTTCTCCGTGGTTCTCAGGCGCTTGAACGGGTTCTCGCACTTTTTGTAGATGTTTTCATCTGCGTTGCAATGATCATGGGGGTCCCCATCGTGCTGTTTGCCAGGTATTTAGCAGCGTTCGACCTGAGTCACCAACGATTGAATGCCTCCGTCTCGTTTTATGACCCAACCTCGTGGCAGTGTTTCTTCTTAATACCAAACTAATTCTCGCGGCGGGTTTCATGGATTTCGTTGCGAGACTTATTCCACACGGAGCAATCTACGTGTCCCTCGTCAATATCAGCGGGCTAATAGCTCAAAAGAACCACCAACGCCCGACTGATTCCAAGAAATTAACGTCGGTGATGGTCCAAAGTGTCTCCGGAATGCCCAAGGACACCAATGCTGACAAACAACAACCTAAAAAATCCCCCAGCAAGGATCATAAAGTTGTTGGTTGGGCAAGTAAAACCACAAAAATGGTCTTTTGGGTATGGGGCGTGATCGTCCTCGCCCTTAATCTCCAATGCCAAGTTTCTATCTCAAACTTCTGCAGTCTCTGGCTGTCGAGCGTCTACCCGTCCGTGGCTAATGGGCCGGATGGCCTTGCTCCACTTTAGTTGTCGATTGCCATTTGCAGGGTACAACCTCTGTCGATGAAATGATTTTCGAGTTGATTGACGCTTCCGTTCTGAGTACACTCTCACTCATTCACTGCCCAGTGCTAACTATGCCAGCCGCTCTTAATACATGTGTACAACTCCACTGTGGCGTCTTGGGGTAGTCAAGAAAGTGTCAACTCAAATCCATATCTACTGCTTGCGGACGTTGTTCGGTCCCGCATATCATCAGAAGCAGCCGAACGTTTTCTTCAGCCGAAATCGCCCAGTTTTGCGGTACAAATCTGACAAAAGTCCCTGATTCCATGAACCTGCGTCAGAATATGGCAATTGTCAGCTTTGACTATAATGCGCTGACAAATGTACCAGCGTCGCTCTTGTCCATGCAATCGTATGCGGTATCATTACAAGCGCTGAAGCTAGACAATTTGTCTGACGACGCTCTCAAGGCCAGTCCTAAATACAAGACGTACCAGTTGTATCTGTACAAGGTCGAAGGTTCCGAGATGAACAATTGGGTGGATAAAAAAGCTCTCCCGTCAAAGGTGTCGTCCGCTTTTGGCCTGAATGAAATGTCTGAGGCTGCACGGCAGGCCAGCCCCCAGTTGACAAGCTATACGCGCTACGTGAAGAAGTATGACAGCATGGTGTACAGTGGTGGCTATAAGTTTGAGAAACCACAAACGGATGAGCAGTGGAATATCCTCGTGAAGGTTTGGGCAGAGGCAGATAGACACGACTCGTACGTGATGAAGCGGTTGGGATCAATACGGTCGCAGGGACATTCTACTCCTCAACTTTCCACTCTCACGTGATGTACGAATTTCCAGAAAGCATGATCAAGAGCCACAGAAACTACCACTACTCGCAAGACATTCCAAGATTTAAAATTCAAAAACAACTGGGGGTTTTTAGACAGCTTCCGCTCTCGTAAACTCCCAAACTGACGCTTCTGCAAGTTGTCGTAAGCCCCCATCGATAATAAAGCACCAATTCGTTTTATAACAGTGTGGGCAACATTTTAACCTTGTAAGTTGATTTACTTTATCGCTACAAACCAAGCACGTGAGTTATCAAGGGAACAAGTGTGCGGGAGATTAGCTAGAATTTATCTACTACTGTAGTACACTGCAGTTCGATTTAAAAGAGGCCGACATTGGCGAGTTCACAAACTGATGGTGGTGCTACGAATGGGGAACGAGGAACATTAATAATGGTTAGTACAGATACGCCAAAATAAAGGTAGACAACATCTTCCTAGTACTCATGATAGTGGCTGGGAAGCTGAAAGTATAAGTACAACGATGCATTTGTGTTATTTAATGCTGATCGTTGGGTTACCTACCAGCCAGAATTATATCTTGTTATACTTTCTCTTCTCAAAAAGGGTTCTAGGATAGGGAGGACCTTTATCGATAGGTGTGGAGGAGTGAAACTAAGCTAGGTCTATTCACTCCCAGGTTTTTGAGCGACTTTTAACTCTGATATTCAAAGGGAACCACCAACTACCGTAAGTTTCTTGCGCTTTGTTGTGTGGCAACACGTTTTGTTCCCTATCGTCTGTTGATTTTGTTGCGCCGACAATTCCTGCTGCATGCAAGAGTTGAGAAGTTTCAACAGCTTCGTTTAACCCCTCTGTTACCAACGTCGTAACTTACGACGTAGTTTGTTGCTTCAAACAGGGAATGGCTCGGAAAAAACGTTCCAATACTTTAAGCAAGCTTATTTCTGGCCGAAAAAGGTATAAGCTCGAGAGGTTAAATCAGAACATGCACAAAGAATGCTATGAACATACACAAAACGGACCTCAACTGGCACAAAAAGGTCTTTACGCCAATTAGGAGTAGTGATTGGCTGGAATGCTTGCGTTATTGCTGATTTCATAGTGATGTGCTGAACAAAAACACAACTGTACCTAATCTTTGTTCTTTCTGTGTGATTTCCTAATCTTCGTGATCCGACATCTGCGGATTGGTCCTGATGTCTGATCAGCCAAAGTCGTAAGTTTGGGGATTGCTCTCAATCGAGTGCACATGTACGTCGTAAGTGACCGCAAAAGACCCTCAAACTTTATACGTGACACAGCTTGTGTCCACGTGTAGTCATGGAAAGGACCTAGCAATACAAATTCCTAGTGATATTCTTCTTCGTAACTTACGACGTTCGTTAGCGCGTTCAGCGGCCCAATTTCCGGTAACAGAGGGGTTAATGATTTCACGCGGGCGAGTGAAAGTTGTGACACTGTTTTTCCTCAATACACTTCTGAAAAAAATAAAAACAAACCCATTTTGTATATCTTTTTTTTCAGTGGAAGCAGTCGCGTGATGGTACCGACACACACGTACAGTACTGTACCAGACGAGCATACTTCTCGGATGGTGAAACCTATAGAAACTACAAAGTGCATTAGTATTGAGCCAAATTCTCATCAATCATGAGTTCGGACGGCAGATAAACTAGTCATCTCGATTACTACAAGTGTATGTACAGTTGGAAGCGACTCGCAAATTTGCTCAGGTGTCATCACTTCGCGTTTTCCTCCTGAAAGCTCGCTGCTGAGACTTGAACAGCGACCAATTGGCCTCCTACAGTCCACTATGCGTTTTCTTCTGGTATTGCTCGTGACGGTGTTCGTCTGGAGCAATGTATTCGGGTTACCTGTTGATTCAAGTAAACGACTACTGCGAGCCGACAAACCGAACGACCAAGACGAAGAGAGAGGAATCCTGAAAAGTATCGAAATGGCGGTGAAGACGTCGTACTGGCCAGTATGGAGAAACCCAAAGAAGTAGTGAAGCAGCTACTGAAATTGGAGGGACTTACGGGAACTGCACTGACGTCCAATCCGAAGTACAAATACTACCTGAAATATTTGTACAAGGCCGAAGGAGTCGAGATGAACAAGATGGTGTATGACGGGGTGACCCCAAAAACAATGTGGGACGACCTGGGGCTCCAGATGATGCCCACTGAGAAACGGGTTAGCAGCGAAGAATTGCGGAAGTACACGTGCTACGTGGGGAAATATGACAGCAAAGTCTACCATTATGAAATCCCCGCACGCCTACCGACCACGCCGAAATGCAAGAGCTTGTGAAAGTTTGGGCCCACAAGGATAGACCGGAAAGCTACGTGGTGAAACGTTTGGGGATGATGGATGACACCTCGCATTATTCGCACGTTTACCATAGAATGGTAAAGCATTACCCGACTGAGGCCGAATTGAAAGGCCACTCAAAATACGGATACCTAGAGAAGTTTCGCGAGGAAAGAAGCGAATTTTTCTTTGGCCATTGAAGTCTTCGCGACAGGAACCTGGAAAGCCATACTTGCAAAAGTCATGGGTTGCTGTTTGAATGCGACACCATTTCATTTTACTACAGTAAACTTAGTGAGAATTTTACCATTTCGTTTCATTCTTTCCTGAATTCGCAATCCATAACTGTAATGATCATTGTGCATGTACGCTACGTGGTGCCGACGACAGTGAAAAAAGAAAAGGTTTCCCAAATGACCCAAATATATGAGCTTCTTACAACTTGAAATCGATTGAGCAGGTGGGCACACCCGCGCAAAATTTTAATTTGCGTTTACTTTACAGCAGCTCTGCTGAGTTCGGGTTCGAATACAAGAACAGCCCACTGCGAAGTACTTCAGAAGTAGAAGCTGCCGATCACTGTAGCACTTCAACCAACAGGCTCGGATATTTTTCGGGCAACTTACAATAACGTGCAGCTTTTATCAGCTGGTACCGCTAGCGTATGTAAATGAGTTCTCATTACGTTTTAATGAGCCGAAAATTGCCGATATTCTTTGGTAAAGTTAAAAACTCGACGAACTTGATCGATGTAAACACACGCTTGATTGATGCCATCGTAGAATATTGTGAGATAGATGGCTGCAAACCAACTCCCCAGTGCGAAGTCTTTTGCGAAGTCGAAGTGCTTTTTTCGCCGAGCTATGCTGACCGATTTTGAGTTTCTGAAGCCTTGGTATGCAGTTCTGCAAAAATTCTTGACAGCAAAAGAGCCCGCCTCGGTTCTAAAGCTCCGGCTTTTACTTCCCGTTAAATATGAATCAAAGGACAGGTTTTACGTGCGGTTCTCTGTGGATGAATGCGGTCGACGTGACGAAACTCAATTGCAAAACATCCGTGAAGCACTCGAACTTTTTACCGCCCTCTCATTCGTCAACAATCGAGCTTTCACCAAGTTATTTCGTCGCTGTCGACTAGACTGATATCACGTTTACCCTTCCTGGCATCTCTGCCTGACAAGGACGCTACCATTAAATGATATTGAAGCAATTCAGTCTCCTGTCACGTGAAGCACTCTGTTCGGATTTCCTTATGGTTCGTCGGGTTATTCATCGGGGTTTCACGTGGCAATACAAAAGTTGGAAACCATGGGCATGGAGGAAGCCGCTGAAAAGTATAAAGACGGTAACTGCGAGATTGACTGGATTGGTACCCGTTCTGGAACTCGAGTCAGAGGTACTCAAAAGTTTGATGGGTCTGCTCACACGTTAGGAGAATTATTGGCGGAGTTTCGGAAACTTTTTGATTTGATCGCTCCTCCTTTTGCCCAGCTCTACGCATTTGGCAATGAAGCGAGCGAAATGAAGCTCGTACAAGAAAATGAGTTAACGTGAAGGTAGACATCTGTACGAGTGCAGACACCCAACAACTGGCGGCAGCATTGAGAAAGGCAGCGACTTCAAACCTCTCACTATTCTTTGATTGTCTTCCGAGTTTAAACACACCACAGATGAAGCAAACTGTTGGAGTATTGTTGAACAATTTAATTTGTGATTGCTCGGAGAGCAAATCTGCCTCTACAAGGTACAGGAGGCATGGAGAAGTTCATTTGAGCTGCTTCCATGGATCGGATTCAGTATTTACTGGAACTTGTTCAGCAGTTGCCCAGTTATCCCCGGAGATAAACCTTTCACGCTTAAGTATGTCCTCGGTAAATTGCGAGCGGTGGACGTGGCTAACGTATGCACTGTGCTGTGGAGGATCGGAGAGTACGATACCAAAAAATGAAATTGCAGGAGGTACACGACAAAGGCCGATTTGGCTGCCATCGAAGCCGTATTGGAGACCAACTATCTGGAACCAGAGAACGGTTTGGTAGATTCCTCCCAGTACGGCTTCGTCGACATCGGACAAGGAGCGGAACTTTACCATGGCGAACCCTCTGACTGCAATGAAACACTTTTGGTTATATCGTCTGGAGGCCGTTGTCGAGCTCGATACAATCCTGGTAGTACAAATGATGTTGTAGAATTTGTCGTTCCCAAATACGGAGTCTGCAATGCAAAACTTGGTAGCGACATCCGCTTTACTCCCGATAGGCAAGATGGACTTCCAACAAAGAAGATTGAGCGGGTCATTGGGTTTGAGATACCTTCATGCAGAGAATGCAGCAGTGGTGATAGATCTACTGAAGTTGATCACTCGTGGTCTTCGTAAATTGACACGCGATGGAGATGAAGACAGCATTTATGAGGTGGATCTCACTGTACTGTCCGCCGCATGTCCAGATCTACAGAAACTGCGCGTGAATACTACTCATAGTAGTAATTAGGTGGTGAAAGTGACTGCCCATGACGAAGCAATGCAGCAGTGGCCTATCAAAGAGATAAAAACTTATGACAGCAATTGTCTGCCTGACTTGTCATTGTGTCTGGGGAATTCCAGCTAGTGAAGCTAGAGGTGTGGAGACCAATATACCAGCATTTTAATAAGGAAAATATGAAGATGCTAGAAGCTCACGACGGAGAATTTTACGTGTTGCAAAGGATAAACTTTCACTTCAATCAAAAATCGCGCTCGTAAGTGTCGTCGGGGCGAGTTGAAGGCAGTTCATCGGCTGGATAGGTATGTTCTTACTTTTATATTTCTTTTCGCTTCAACGCCTGCGCAACGAGTAGTGAAAATACACAATTGACAATATAAAACGTATATGCTGCAAATTAAAGGGTTCATATCCACCAATGCGCAGCAGCAACAAAGCGAGGGGTTAAAGTTAACCGTCTGATTTGCTTCAACCTTGCTTGTATTTCCGAAGAAGTACTCTGTTGGGAAGTATCCTCTATAGAACGAAACAGGGTGACTTTCGCCAGGTCACGGCAAACGCTCAGACGGAAATTTGTATGATGGTTCGTTCCAGAATTTCCGTTGTCAACTCTTCAGGCTCACGTAGCAAGTACTAATACAAAGCCTTGGCGTCACCTCCAGAAAATTATGTGTATGTTTTGTTTCTGAAGCCAATCCCAGCATACGATTCCGAGTATGAGTCTTTATCAGACTGAGGATACGATGACAACGGTCAAAAGCGCGCGTCATGTTCAGAAGTATCCCAGAAAACGTAGCGTTCTGGTCCATTATTTTCGGGATTGAACTCCCAGGAGCACATTTACTGCCCACTACCAGACATTATCACATCTACTGAAGACGTGAGAGTCCAAGAATTGAAATCGCATCCGTAATGAGCCGGCCGACTCATCAATCATGGGATCGGACATCAAATCGACTAATCCTCTCGATTGATACAGTTTGGAAGTGCATCGACGTTGGGACGTACGCCGAGGAGTTCTCACTTCGCGTTTTACCTTCCAAGAGCTCCCTGCTGAAACCTGAACAAAACTCAATTTGCCAAAATTCGGCATGCGTTTCCACCTCGTCTTGCTCGTGACGGTGTTCATCTTCATCTCCAGCAATGTGTTGGGGTTGTCGGTAGATTCAAGCGTTCATTCAACCCACGAAGAAAACAGTAAACGACTTCTACGAGCCGACAAACCAACCAACCAAGACGAAGAGCGAGGAGTTTTGAACAGTATCAAAATGTCGGTCAAGACGACGTACTGGGCGCAGATAGGAAGGACCGACGAGGAAGTGCAGAAGGCATTCAAGTTAACAAAAAAGTCCGAGAGCGCACAGCAGAAATACTTCCAGAAGTTTCTGTACAAGGCCGAAGGAGTCAAGATGAGCAATTGGGCGATCATGAAGTGGACCCGACGACAATCTGGAACCGGTTCAAGCTCAATCAAATGTCGTCTGCCGAACGGAAGAATAGAGACGCGATGAGGGCGTACAAGCGCTACGTGAAAAAATATGACAGCGTTGTTTACCATTACGGGGGCAAAGCTTCCCTACCAGATAATGACGCCGAGATGGATGTGCTTCTGAAAGTTTGGGCCGAAGCTGGCACACCTGAAAGCTACGTGCTCAAACGCTTGGGCATGATGGATGACCTCGAACCGCATTATTCGCACGTTTACCACAAAATGGTGACGGATTACCCGACCGAGACGCAGTTTAAGACCCACCCTGAATACAGCAACCTTTTGCAGTTCCAAAAGTACGAAACAGGCTGGTGAAGTGGGGTCGGTGAGCCCCTCACTACCGGCCTGGTGCTACTAAAGTCATAGGCACGTTTTTCAATGAACCGATACCCTTTAAGCCACTCAATCTGTTCAATAAATTGAATTCTTCAACAGCAACCCAGCGAAAGTTTAAATGCAGCAGCCACTAGTTCGAGTCAACGCCGATACAAGAACTGCAGAAAATACTAATAAACCGGGTGGAAGTGATAGATGGCTGGAGACCCCCTTCCCCAAGTTTCAAAATCATTTCTGCTTTCAGTGCCAGATGACCGAGTTCGAGTTTCTGAAGCCTTGGCATGGAGTCCTACGAGAAACATTGACAGCGAGAGAACCCACGGTGCCTCTGCGAACCACACTGATAACTCCCTTCAGGAGTAACTCAATGCCAGCATTTGGCGTCTTTGTGGATGAATTCTGTCGGCGTGATAAAACTCAAATGCAAACCTTACGCGAAGCGATTGAACTGTTTACTGTCCTCACACTCGTGAACAACCGAGCATTCGTCAATTTTCTTCCTAACTCTCATTCAGCGTCGAGTGGTAACTTCTGTTACGCTTATCCAAAGTGGTGTATCTACCTATCCGGTACTCTACCTTCGACTGATACTGCTGTAATTCAGTCACCGGTGACTTGGGGCACTCTGTTTGGGTTCCCCGATGATTCATGGGGTTACTCATCGGAGTTTCAGGTGGCAATACGGAAGTTGGAAGCGATGGGGATGAAGGAAAATGCTGAAAAGTATGGACATGGTAAAGGACATGGTACTTTTGAGATGCATTGCGCAGGGATTCGTTATGATTCGCGAGTTTATTGCGGTCAAACCTTGGCTGAACCTGCTGATACGTTAGGCGCGATACTGGCTGGGTTTCGGAAACTTTTCCATTTGAATGTCCCTCCTATTGTCCACTTATATGCTTTTGAGAATGGAAGAAGTTTAACGAATGTGTGGCAACAACAAGAAATACCTTGTGACATCGTCATCGTATCCATATCACGAAACGCAGAAATCCAAGGATTGGTGGCAGCATTGAGTAAGACATCAACTTCCGATCTTTCACTAAATTTTGAATGCATTACGCTGGACACGACACATATGAAGCGGAAAGTCGGGGTTTTGTTAACCTCCTTGTTTTGCGATTCCTCGTTTAACAACGCTATGCCTATCGCAAGGCTAGGAAATCATAGCAACGTCAAGTTGAGATGCTTCAATGAATCGGACATGGTGTTTGCTGCAATTTGTTCTGCAGTTGCCGAATTATCCGCCGAGAGAAATCTTTCACGACTACATTTGTACTCTGCAAAAAATGAGCGGTGGTCCTCCTGGCTCACGTATGCGCTGTGCTGTGGGAATTCGGAGAATACGATACCCAACATTGAAATTTCGAGGGATACACTGACAAAGGCCGATTTGGTGGCCATCGAAGCCGTTCTGAAGACCAACTATCCCCTACCAGTAAATGCGAAAAGTTTGAATGTTGCACAGTACGGCTTCGTCGACATCAGAGAAGGAGCACAAGTTCATCTCGGAGAATCCTTGGACAGCCATGACACATTTTCGGTGAATTCGTGTGCAAGTCGCTGTCGAGCTCTATACAATCCTGGAAGTACTGGTGCTGATACCGTTGAAATTATCGTTCCTGGATACGGAGTCTGCACAGGAAGACTTGGCGATGATATGCACTTTACTCCTGATTGTGACACGACAAATCGCAGCACCACGCGCAGCCTTCTTCGCTTCCCGAGATTCCCTTTCAACGTCAGTGACGTCTCTCTGGAACTCAGGACCCAATCCTTGAATGCGACGCGACTGACGAGTCACAACACCACGACCTCCGTCCCCGCGTCCAGTCTTCCTCGCACCGCGTCCTGCCGGCATTCTGATGCAACCAGAAGTTGACGGACACTTCAGCACCTCTTCTTCTGCGGTAGCACAAGGAGAGGACGCCCAGGCGTCTCTGGTCCAAGATCAGCCGGCTGCTGAGCCACCAACTCAGGACGACCAAGATTCGTCCAAGGAACAAGGTGCAGCGGCTGCGAATTCTGGAGCAGAGTTGGCTGGTGTCCAGAAGGAGCTTGCTCGCGAGGGCGGAGCTCAGGCGACTGTGGGAGGCGCCGATACGGTTGTGTCCCCGGAGGTTGTGGACCTAGTGTCTGGATCTTCGGATGAAAGTGTCGTCGAGATGAAGCCGGAAGCTGTACGAGCCACGGAGGAGGCAGGGATCCAGAATTCACTTGTGAATTCTGGTACACCAGTACCTGCATCCAGAATTTCGGCACCAAGTACGGTTGAAGCGTCCATTCCGACACCTGAGACTGTTGTCAAGAATGAGGTTGAGAGTCCTGCGCAAGCTGGGAACGATGATCTTCGTCTGGACGGTGAACGTGCGGTGATGTACGTACGCCGTGAGGTCGCAAGCTGGGCTGAGTCCCCATCTGGACGTGTTGTTCCGCCGGACGTCGATTTCGCGTGGCCGACACCGAGGCCTGACGTGGACAAGTACTTCGACGCGGTGTTCGCGACGGGAGACTACCTCCGATGGCGGATGTCTCTGAATTCGCCGGACGAATCCTGGATTTCGGAGTTGAAGCCGGTTCGCTGGGGTGTTGGCATGGCCCAAGATCTCGTTGCGATCCAGATTCCTCCTGTCATGCTGACGACACGCGAGTGCATTGCCATCCTGCAGACTCTGTTGTTCGAGGCTGGATTCGAGTTTCACAATGTGATTCCAGAGTGGTCCAGCGTGCAGATATCCAGGATTCCTGATGCGTTTGTACGCGCAGTCACTGGTGACTTGCAAGCCTGCCTGGGTCTGGAACTGTTGGAGTGGAGTCTGGTCATCAACGGAGTACGGTTCAAAGTGATCCCAGTCCAGGATACCAAGTTGGAATCCAAGATTCAGACTCGACCGACAAGGTTGGCGTATCGTGGTGAGGATGAACACGGTGATCTATTGATGACCGACTACGAGACCGAACTTCTTGGTCGAGAATTCGACTTGAGATTCAGGGACACCGGACTCAGAGTCAAACGAAGTCCTCGGGGATCGAGCGAAGGCGAGCCACGAGTGAAGCGCACACAGCTACTGCCACCTCGGCCGTTGGAGTCGTCGACACCGTCTGCGCTGTCGACACCGTCGTTATCCTCGCTCCCTGCGTACAAGTCGTCTTCAAGTCGATCGCAGTCACGCGTGGAAGCTCAGAGTGCTGACAACCAAAATTCTGGTGTTCAGGATTCGGAGGCTCGAGACATTGTGCCCGCCACACTTCCAAGTGTCATTGGCACGTCTGGATCTTCAGATGAGAGCGGGACTTCAGGGACAATGGCTTCTCGAGGGAGTTCGTCGTCTTCGTCACTGATGTCGCTCGGGAGAAGTGCGTCCTCGCACATGCCGTACTCTGGAGGAGGTGCCCTGGCGCTCATTGTGCAAGGTGTACACTCTGGCCTGCTACCCGCGGGACAATCGCTGGGAATCCGAGTGACGAGGACTGTGCTGCCTCCCAGGCCTGCGACGTTGCCGGAACAGGCCGATGTCGAGATGACGGAAGTCGTTCAGCAAGAAGAGAAGACTGCATCCAGGATTCAATCTCCTGAAATTCTGGATCCGATGGCGGCAACTTCAATTCCGCCGCCGAATTCTGGAACACGGACGTCTACTCAGGAGCTGGACGATGCGCGAAGTGAGCACCGAAGCTCTAGGGGCGACACAAGGTCGAGGCACTCCAGAAAATCCAGAGTGCCCTCAGAATCAAGCCGCTCGTCGTCCAGGTACTCTGGATCGAGGTCTTCTGCGAAGTCTGGGCCAGCTCAGATCGAGCTGAACATCATGAGGCACCAGCAGGAGTGGCAGGCTCGCATGGAGCAAGAGCAACGAGAGTTTCTCGCAAGAGAACGCTTGGATGCCTTGGAGAGAGAACGTCGCCGTGAACAACGTGATCTGGACGCTCGTCGCCAGGTTCAGGAGCTCACAGACCAACTCGTACGGGCTGAAACTGCACGACTGGAAGCGGAGCGACGCGCCCAAGACATGGAGGCTCGCCAAAACAGGCATTCATGCTCCAGAGTTTGGAAGTCTTGCACTGAATTCAGTGCAAGCTGAAACTCTGGAGCATGAATGCCTGGAGGCCGCGTACGCAGGCCACTGGCAGCAGCGCGAAGCGGAAGCCGATGCTGCACGTGCTCAGTGGGCCAAAGGTGTTCAGCAAGGCGTGATGGCAGAAATGGAGGTCCTGAGGAAGAAAGTCCAGGAGCCACTATGTCGCGTGAGCGTGAATCCGCCCAGAATTTGCAGAAATTTCAGGCTGGACAACTGCGCGATCTTCGTGCAACGTTGTCCCAGATTCAAGCACTTCGTGCAACAGAAGACCCTCATTCGGCAACTTCAAGGGATCCTGACCGGTCGCCTCACCCCAATTCAGCAACCATGTACCCAGTATCCAGTGTCGCAACTGGACATGTCGCAAATGTCGCAGATTTGGGAAAGGGGGTGAGTGGCCAGAAGAACCTCGACGAAGCCGCAGCTGCACAACTCAGGGCGACCCTCCAGCAGGCGCTTCCAGCAAGAAGCTCGACTGCGGTGAAGCAAGTGAAGCGAGAGCATGGAGCCCGGGAAACCAAGGCTGCCCATGGCGCGCAGACGACTACCGTGACAGCGAGCAAGGTCTCCACGTCTAAGGTGCAAGGGAACCCTGGAGGAGAGTGTCCGCCACCTGCAGGATCGAAGAATTTTGGCGCGAAGAAGCCCGAATCCAGGAGGAACAAGCGCAAGAATGGCAGTCTCCCGTCGGATCCTGGATCAAGCGATGATTCCGACAGCGACGACTCGAGTTCAAGCGACTCGGACTACGATTATGATGATGACGATGACGGGGACGGAGCGGTGTCTGCCCTGAACAAGGACGGCTCGACGCTGTTGACGTTCAGGCCTTACATCAACTCGACTACCCTCTCAGAGTTCGACACGAAGGCTGAAGTCAGGGACCGCGTACACTGGTGGGAGAAGTTCACGAATACTGCGGTCCAGAGTGGCTGGTCGTCGAAGACACGGATCCAGGAACTCAAGCTGAAGCTCTCTGAATCCTCACGAGACTGGTTCAACCAGTTGCCGAAGCATACTCAGCGTAATTGGAAGGAACTCGCGTCTGCGTTCAGGAAGAAGTACTGCAAGACTCGTGCGTCGAACTCAGAGCGGTATTTCATGATGGAGATGAAGAATTCTGAAACGGCACTAGAGTTTTTCTACCGTCTGAATGCTGCCGCCGACAAGGCTGACGTGGACTTCAGGAAATCGCCGAAGCGTCTGGAGAAGCACATTCGCAGGTTCATCACCAAGTTGAAGGACAACCGTCTGAAGATTTCGCTCCAAGGACAGCACTTTCAGTCTATTTCTAAGCTGGAAGCTGCGCTGGAGCAGAGTGAAGACGTCTGGACTCGTGGCGACCAGGATGCCGCTCCCAAGAATCGCGACTTCAGAGCCGACAACATCCCACGAGGACGTTTCCCTCCAAAGCGAAGTGGCCAAGCTTTTGTGGTCCAAGATGCGAATTCTGGAGACACGGAGGATGAAGACGCCGAACATATCGCCCAAATTCAGAATGTGTCCGATGGATCCAAGATTTCAACTGTGAATTCTGATTTCAGTAATGAGATTCAGGATCTTGATGGAGGTATCCCTGGATTCTCTGGTGCTGAATGGACTCAGACGTTGACCAACGAAGTCTATCGTGTGATGGATAACATGGGATGGCGTCCACCTCCGCCGTCACCTGGCGGTAACTCTGGACGTCGTGAAGGATCCAGTTGGGATAAGCTTTGCGACAAGTGCGGCAAGTGGGGGCATTCTGAAGACAACTGCTGGAAGGATCTCAAGTGTGATCGGTGCCAAGGAATAGGACATCCGACTTCGAGATGTCGCCTGGAACCGTGTATGAATTGTGGAAAGTTGCATCAAGGGAAGCCATGTGATGACTGGAAAACGCTGGATGCGGTGAAACAACTCGCTCGCCAAGGTGCACTTAAGGAACTGCCGAGCCATATCCTGGAGAAACTCCTGGATGGTGAAGCCAATTCTGGGTCGCCGTTAAACCTCTAAGCCCGCTGGATGGGGATCCAGTACGCGCCGGGCAGAGGAAGACCCCAGAGTTGTGTGTTCTAGTGTATGTAGGCCCTGAGCTAAGGAGGCGACCCCAAGATAAGCAACAATGCATGACTACTTTGACTCAAGATTCGAATGCGTTCCCTGACTACCTGGATTCTGGTGATGCGAATCCTGACTCCCGAGATGAAACTGTGGAGTACAAGTTGCATCCTGGACAACGTTATGGTTGGTGGACGGATCACGATGTTGAGAAGGAGAAGCGCGATGTTGTGATGGTACACGGCGCAGTGAATGATCATCGGACGAAGATTCTCCTGGACACTGGTGCGACTGTCAGTATTGTGAGCCTCGACTTAGCGCGTAAGTTGGGACTCAAGATTCAGACGCACAAGCAAACATTGGTGTCCGGGATGGGTGGTGTGCCGACGTATATTGCTGCAAGTGCACAAGTCAAGATTACTCTCGGATGGAGGATAGTCTATGTCCTTGATGTGTGGGTCGCCAACATCGGTGAAGGAATCGATGTGCTTCTTGGAGTCGGTTTCATGTATGCCGCTGGAATTCGGATTAGCGTTCGTGAAGGCCTGGTGAAGCTCCCTGACGAAGAAACGATCGTGATGTGTGGATGGAATCCAAAGGAATACTTGGGATTGGATTTGCCGGTGTCACCTCGAGAGCCGGTGCGGCTGAATCCTGGAGAGAGCACTGTGATTCGGATCAACTATTACCAGTCTAACCCACAGCGAGAAGTTGTGTGGGCTGGACGAGGTGATCGCTGGGTCACGCAGATAATCTATGGTGCAAAATCCTGGCCCACAGCTGTGCGAGTGGTTAACATCTCGAACAAGGGTGTGTGGATCGACCCCTGGATGTCTGTCGCTCGAATTGTGGAGTATGGTTTCTATCCGACTGCCGGAAGATACGTCCGCCCTGGGACGAGAGCTTACAAGGACTGGCAAGTGCTCATCAGAGAAAGCACGCTGTCACCTGAATCCAGGAAGAAGGCTGAACGGCTTGCTGAAACTCAGGTGTATCTCGAGCCACCGAGCGTGGAGACCCCGGAATACCAGTGGCCTACCAAGCTGATGACTCGGTCGAGTGATGGCTCGGACAAGATTCACCTGACTCTGCGTAGGCGTGACCCCAAGGAACGACATGTGCGTTTCGCCAAGGATGTGGCTACGCAGACTGGTGGGGATCCCGAAGCCAACACTCCTGTATGCGATGCCAGTGTGGATACAAGTGACCTTGCGAGTACTCCTGACAGTGTCGCCGCTGAACCCGGATCAAATGACGAGCTAGAACCCGAGTTCACGAATTCTGGTGACGGTCCAGGTCAGATGACCCTGGATTCGGACGATGATTCTCTGGAGGACGAGTGCCAAGACGATGAATTTCTGGATTTGCCATTGACGGGGATGCCGGGCACTCCGGTGGAGAGACTCAAGCAGGAATACGATCGCTGCATGAAGATCACCACTGAAGACCTTGACCTGGAACCTGCTGTCTATGTGCATGAAGGAAGTGAGTTGTTGTCACAGCTGCGTGACCAATTGGTAATACTCCCTGAGTTACAGGACTTGTCTCCCGAGTGCAATATCGATGAAGCAGACGTTGGAGTCCCAGGAAAATCTACTCCTGAGATGAACCAAAAACTAAGGGGAATTCTGAAGCATCATCGCAAGATTTTCCTTGGTGACGGCAACGCTGCTCCAGCACCTGCTCGTGGAGTCGTCTGTGACCTGGATGTTGGAGACGCAAGACCTGTCGCTCAGAGAGCACGTTCTGTAGCCCCGCACCTCATGATCAAGGTTTACGAGCTCCTGAAAAAGCTTTTGGAGAAAGGACTCATTGAGCATTCTGAATCTGAGTGGGCTTCGCCGATTGTGATTGTCCTGAAGAAAAACGGTGTGGACATCAGAATGTGCATCGATTATCGCTTGGTGAACGAATTCATTAAGTTGTCTCATTACCCTTTGCCTCTCATTGACGACCTGCTGATCGGATTCGAGTCGGCCATGTGGTTCATGAGTCTAGACATGGCAAGTGGATTCTGGGCAGTGCTGATGACTGAGAGAGCCAAGTGGATCTCTGCGTTTGTGTGTCCCTTTGGACATTTCCAGTGGGTCAGGATGCCCTTCGGCCTGAAGAACGCTCCGCTTGTATATCAGGCCATGCTGAACAATTGCCTCTGGGGTTTCGTTCGCTTGGATCCTGAGGAGGAGGCGGAAGTGGATCCTGAAGTGCTTGAGTTTCTGAAGCTGGATCCGGCTGAACCCAGGAACTCTGGTGGAAATGATTCTGGATTGCGAGTCTTGACGAATTACATGACAGTGTTCCAGAGAAACATCCCAGCTCCGGCTCAAATGGGGCCAGTACTTGGTCGAAGTTCGTATATTGATGACATCGCCCATGGTGCGCCCACTTGGGATCAGCTGTGTGAAGACCTGAACACGCTGTTATTCAGACTTCGCTACTGGAACATTTCCGTTAGTCTGCCCAAGAGCGAATTCGGGAAGCTCACGATTCCGTACCTGTCGCACGAGATCAGTGCCGAAGGTATTCGAGCCAAGCCGAAGATCGCCAAGGGTGTCCAGGATTTGCCGTTCCCGTCGACTCTTAAAGGGGTGCAATCTTTCATGGGAAGTCTGAATTACTACAACAAGTTTATCGAAGACTTACCTGTAGTTGCCGCCGCCTTATACGAGCTGACGGATGAGCAGATACGTGCAGGGCGAGACTTGTCAAGGGCCAAGGAAGCATTTGAAATCCTGAAGCGCAAGATCGTCTCGACCCCACTGCTCCGACATCCTGACCACACACGACCGTTCGTGGTAATCCCGCATGCGAATGCATGGGCAGCCGCGGCAGTTTTAGGTCAGGAATATGATGGAGTTGTTCATCCTGTGCGTTTCACTGGACGTGTCCTGAACGACGCGGAACTCAGGTACCACCTCGCTGAGAAGGAAGTCATTTCTGTGCTCAGAGTTCTGGAGATTTTCAGACCACTGGTTCAACACAGTCCCAAGATCATCGTGTATACACGGTACTCGGTGTTGAAGTGGGTCCTGAATTCCAAGTCTGCGGATGGACGACATCTCAAGTGGGGCATGAATTTGTCACACTGGAACCTGGAGATTCGCAAGACGCAGCGTGACGAAGACGGGCTGCCTGCCATTCTGGGTGCGGGTATTACCCCCAGAGAACACTTGGACGAAGTCGCTGAAGAGCTGATTCCAGCCAAGGGGCGGGTCAAGCCAGCACCTCCGATTAGTATTGAGATGCTGGAAGCCGAATTCGAAGGATATGTTCTGAGTTTCGACGGTGCTGCGAAGTCGAGCATTCGCCAAGGTAGTTGCGGATGCATTCTGTGGAGACTTCCTCGGTGGGTTGCTCTGGATGCGAGAGGATTCGTTCTGGAAAATGTGACTGTGAACGACGCTGAGTATCATGGGTTGTTGAAAGGACTTAACATGGCGTTGGAGCATGGAATTCAGGATATCGTGGTAGTTGGTGATTCCAGGATTGCGATACAGCAAGCCCAGGGAACTATCAGCTGTAAGCAGCCCAATCTTCAGAGAAGGCTTGCAGAGTACGAGGTCCTGAAACTCAAGTTCAAGTCTATTAAGCTGGTACATGTCCTGCGTGACTACAATCAAGCCGCTGACTACCTGACGACGAAGACTCTGGCGCTAGGGAAATCCTGGAAAGTCGAAGATCCCAGTGAGTTTACTCACCTGCAGTTAGTATCCAGAATTCACGAGAAGCTGATGAAGCCATACGAAGTTCTGGATGTGGGAATTCAGAGTTTGAACCAGGATGTTGATCCCAAGGATCTCCCAGGAACTGACTCTGCCCCGCTGCCTACGGCCGCCAGAGTGTTCGCAGTCATGACGCGTGCTCGTGCGCAGGAGGAGGAATCTCATGATGTGCCGATGAGCCCGATCGAGTATCAGGCTGAACGCTGGAGACGAATCAAGGTGCACCAGGATAGCGACGTTTTGTTGAAGCAGCTCAAGGATTTCTTGAAAGGCGATGTGGGGAGTTTCTCTCATGCCGAGTACAAGAAGTGCTCCAATCTCGCTAAGGATTTCGTGCTGGACTCTAGAGACATCCTCTATCGTCTGAGTGCTCCCACCAAGGGGCGACCTCGCGACATGACGGATGAACCTAGGCTGGTGGTGCCTGCAGCTATGTACTCTGACATGTTGCACTATGCACATGAAGATTACCAGGGCGGTCACCAGGGAATCACGAGAACCTACGAGAAGCTGCGCTCCGAGTTCTATTGGTTAGGCATGTACGCTGACGTCCAGAATTTCGTTCGAGAATGTGTGGACTGTGCCAGCGGCAAGGGGCGCCCGCCGAATCCTGGACCCTCGCCTGGGAACATTGAGCCCAGTCGGCCTTTTGAGGTCGTATCCATGGATTTCGTGACGCATATGCCAGAGTCGTACCGAGGGAACACCTTCTTGCTGCTGTTGCAAGATATGTTCTCAGGATTCGTAATGTGTAAGCCGATGAGCTCGACGACCGCTCAGGATGTCGCTGAAGCGTACGAGGAACAAGTTTTCAGGAGATTTGGAGCCAGCTCTCTGTTGCGGCATGATCAAGATCCAAGATTCATGAGCGAAGTTTTCACACGCTTCCGAGAACTCTTGGGCAGCCGGCAGAGAGCGACCCTGGCGTACCGACCTCAGGCGAACGGGCAGCAGGAACGCTCCGTTCAAACTGTGGTGAGGAGTATCCGTGCTTATATCGCAGAGGCAGACCAAAGCGACTGGGATGACCATGCCGAGCGCCTGATGTTCGCTCTGAATACGTCGTTTGACGCCACACGCCTGGAGACACCTTTCTTTCTGGTGCATGGATGGGATGCACACGGTACGGTGTCCGCTATGTTGGGCCCCAGACCGTCGAGTGTCCAAGAACGAACGGCTTATGAGTGGCGCCGGAAGTTGCAACGCGACTACAGCTACGCGCAAGCGTGCGCTGAAGACCTGCAGAAGAAGGCAAAGCACATGCGTTCAGAGATACAGACTCAGAAGTGGCAAGAGTTGTCTGAGAGATTGAAGTCTGGATTCGCTGTTGGAGATGCCGTGTGGCTGTATATTCCTAAGGTTCAAACTGGCCTAAGTCGTAAGCTCGCCCACATGTGGCACGGGCCGTTCAGAATTCTGGAGATCCACGACGACTTCCGCGTGAAACTCAAGGTCGAGAACACAGGATACCGCGTTAACCCTTGGGTACACGTAAGTCGTCTGAAACCCAGGGCGTTGTTCCCCAAGAGACCAACGGTGGATGTTGACTTGGAAGATGACGATGATTTTGACGCCGCTTTGCTGCCTGAAGACAGTTGGGAACCGGACAACCAGAATGACGAGTACGAAGTTGAGGAAATCCTAGATTTTCGCTGGGTCAAGAGGACTCGGACGTCGAAACGCACCAGAGAATATTTGGTGAAGTGGAAAGGATACGATGAGACGGAGTGGATACCCTTGGCACAGTTGAACTGTGGCGCGTTGCTTTACGAGTTTAATCAGAGCGCGCGTGCAAGGGCTCGTTTTCAGTCTATGCAGGCTGGAGATGATCATCCAGGACCTTAGTGTCCTAAATTCACGATTACCCAGAATAACATGGTCCCAGAATTTCAATCTTGAACTCTGAAGACAATGTAATCCTGGATGAAGACCGTCGAAAAATTATGATTCCTCTACATGACAAGACTGAAGAGAACGAATTGACTGTGATTGACTATGGAGTTTAGTGACTTATCGCCGAAAACGACAGAGATGTTTGAGTTACGTGTGATTCTGAATATTGGGTGGCCACCAACTGTGAAATCGAGATGTGACCGCGTATTCTGGGCGGTCGGCGTGAACCAAGCATCAGAGATGGGTTGGGACCGACAGTTGAGGAGACAGGGTGCCACAGAGACTTGAATCCTGGGAGCCGGCACAGTACAACGGCAGTGTCGTGCTCGTTTTCTCGCGTGAATTTGCATTTGAATGACCTGGCCATGATTCGCCAGCTCAGGGATTTTTCCTCTCTGAGAGATCTTGACCAGGAGGGGCGGCTGACACGAAGTGCTCTCGAAAATTTGGCTGTGACACACTGCCGTCATAAACGATGACCGAATATTTACTATGGAGATTTTGGATGTTGTGGATGCAGTGGCCTGGCTGTACCCGTGCGACATGGAGTGACGTGTGGGATAGGGGTTGATTCCTGGAAGGAAATCACGCCTGAATGCAGATGGGCCCAAACTGGCCAGAAATACGGATCCTGGATGTGCATATCCAGGATTCCATGAAGTATTACGTCTGCCTATGGACTTTCCCTTACGATGAGTGCCTAAAGCCTGGCGGAAAGTGCCTCTGGAGAACGTATCCCAGGGTGCACCTCATCTTGCTGTATTTCAGAGCGACTTACGACTTTGAATCCAGAATAACACCACCCCCACTACCCATGATCGTGCGCTGGAGGCCCATTAGCCACTACACACCCATTATTAGGGAGATTTGATCACGACTACGAAGTGTGCGAAGTGGAATCCAGAATACAAGTGCAGGAAACCAGAATTACAAGACATGTCGTCAGGATACCAAAATCTGTCGTCAGAATTTACATGTCCCTGGATTACACCTGTGAAAACTGTGGAGCCCACAAGCATTTCGCCACTTCCAATAGTGAACTCAAGTGTCTACAACACCAAGTCACCTGAAACTGCTCAAGTGTCCTGAATATCAAGTGAATTCAGAGACCAAGAGAGCCAGCGTCATCAAGTGAAACGCAACGTCGTCATCAAGTGAAACGCAAGTTGAACTACAGCCAAAGCGTCGAATCAACATGTTGAGTCGACACTTTTGGAGAGATTTCGAATGAAGCTGTACCCAGTATCAAGACCATACTCAAGAGAAGACATTTGCACCAAGACATAGTGAAACCAAGATATTTTGACCTGATTTGTACCCAGAAGGCAAGAGAGATAGTCTAGCCTTTAAACTGATAACAGAGTTTGTTTTTCCCCGTAGCGCGCAAGTGGAATCGGCCTAGCTTGCCGAAGATACGTTCCGGGAGTCCCGAGACTGCGACCGCGACACACTAAGGGCACTTCGGCCAGGACGGGTCGTCTGTGGCAACTCCACCTTACTCAAGTCCAAATTAGGTGGTGACCAGAGGCGCTCCGAGCGGACTGGGTTGACCCACCTATTCCATATCCTAGTTGGGTCGCTGGTTTACTGGTGTTTTGCCCATTTCATATTACGATTAAGGTTCTGGGTGACTGATTAGCGGTTGTCCCCTGAAACTTGTAGTACTAACTGCTATGTGGATCGATTGACTACGAATTCTGATTGTTTCCCCTGAATTCAGGGGTGGTGCGCGTATTGTACGAGTATTCAGGTTGGCTAGGCGCCTGAATTTAAGACTCGGTTGAGCCTAGATTAGCGACCCACCGTCCGAGGGTCGAAAAGAATAAGTGACGGCTAGTTGTAGTGTATATACTCTGTATTTGTTGGTTTATTTTGGGTTCTCAGGTACATATTGGGAAAGTGTATTTCTGGGACCCGAATTCTGAGTACCGAATTCTGGAGCACTGACATTCTGGATTTGTGATATCCAGATATGTTGGTAATTTGGGAGTCGGTATTCAAAGGGGTTACATTCAGGTTGATTTCAACTTGGATTCGCTAACCTGCCTTGTGTCGTTCTGGTTACATCCTGTGGTGGACGTATATCCAGTACTACTTCTGAGGCAACACAGTTCAAGAACACCGGTGAAGTGCCGTTCCGTCGAAGATAAACGAGCCGATAGGGATACACAAGGTACTCACGCCACCAAGAATCCAGGAATCTCTCGCTTTGCGGCGGATATTTCTGGAGGACTTGTCGACCCTCAGTCTTACACTCTATTCCAGAGTGTAATTCTGGGCCACGCTATACACCCCTGGGCGGTAAAAGTTCAACCGACTTCGCCACAGCGGCCTCACGTGCCAGCTGCTCCGTGTGTGTGTGGCAACCACTTGCATCTCTGCGTTCACTACGGCTTCATGTGCATTTTGCTTGGCCCAGAGAGAATCATGTGACGCACGAACAGCTTCTTGGATCTGCTGGTGGTGCGCGGCTTGAGCTTGTGCATGTGACTGGGCTTGATCGTGAGCGTTGGTGGTGATGAGGTGGTGGAGCCTAGCTTCAGTATGTGCTTGGCCATTTTCCACGTGATTGTGTGTGTACTGAAGTAGCTGCTGCAGAACAACCCCGTGTTCTTCACTTCTACGTAGAGTCTCTTGAACAGCACGCGTGAGGACGTCCGTGTCTCGATTTTCGCTCAAGAGGGATGACGTCCTCACTAAGGGAGATTTGCCGATTTCGCCGAAGAATCTGCTGCCCACCATTTTGCGAATGCACCATCCCTGTTAGAACCTCTTCGATGACCTCTTCGCTGGGCTCTTCAGCAGGGAACGGCACGAGTTCGCTCATGCTGCTTGTAGAGAGGGTTTGCTAGAGTGTGCTGACGCGACGGAGAAAAACTTAGTGACTTCTCAGGTAGGGCGTCGTGGTCTTCAATGATACCAGATCCTCGTGACAACCTCCTGCATCCTTCCAAAAGAGCCGCGTACTTAAGTTGCAGTTTCACGCCTTTTCACGTAGCCAATGGCTGCGTTGAAGTTCAAATCTCTAGGTGCGCGTCTCCCACTTATGTCTCGGTTTGGTTCGATTCGATTCGTTTAAGTTAAGGCCGTAGTGAACCAAAAACCCTCGCAAACCGCGATTTTGAGGTTTTGGCGGTTCGCCGCCGGCTCGTTCAAGCCGTGAACATTATCCCGCCAGTACAAGTAAGGTTAGTACTACTGGTTGTGGCGAAACAAAACGCTCTAAGGTCCCCGCTTCTGGCACTATCAACCACGCATTTCTAAATATTTGTTAATGGTGAGGAATTGGTGGTCAAATGAATGGCGGCCGTCTCCACGCGGTGCACCATGTTTAGCTTCCATAGTACTTCCATCCGTGTCGGCATGAACTGGGATCCCTCTGCTGGGCTTACCTGGAGAATCAATGCTCGTCGAAGAGCGTTGGGACCTCCAGGTCCAAGTGCCGGTCAGTAGTATTCAACGACATCTCCAAAACAAAGTCTTCGTAGGGAAGCTCCGATACAGGTATCCCATCCATACTTTACAGACTTCAGTAGCTGCTATTTAGCTACACGGCTATCGGCAATCGTTTGCAGCCTACGAAGTACTTGTGAACGCCATGCTTCTTCGAGCAAGGAAAAGTACTTGTTAATGTTGCTGTTGATGACCACGCTTCCGAAACAGGAGAACCACTTGATGCAGTTGCTCCTGGGGTGGCGAACAATGCGAATCACTTGCCAAGCGATGCTAATGGAGCGGTTGGACGAGTGGCTGGACTCTCGGCGCGTAGTCCGTGATCCTAGTAACTGGACGTGCAGGTTTGTAATGGGCTCGACTATTTCTATCTCCCCAAGTCGCAACTATACCGCTCTTGTCGCTCCCAAAATCATAATTATACTGGTCTTGTCGCGGACAAAGGTGAGTCGCAACCTTACTGGTACTGGCGAGGAAATTACTGGCGATTAAGTTTGAAATTAGACTATTCTTATCAAATGCCCGATTTCCTTGCAGATTTCCCCCTGTTTGTTAGTTTGCACAAACCAAAGTCAAGACGTCAAACTGCTGTGTACAGAACTGATATCTATAACGATTTTCATTTTTAGAAAACTGTTTCCAATTCGTTTAATTAATGCTCAGATTTAGAGTAGGTAAACAGATTATGAGGGTACAAAATTGATCTCATCAAATCTAGACTAGCTAGAAAAGGGTACTTTTATAACGTCTTGACTTTGGCTTTCAAACACAAATACACACAGGGAAATCTGCAAGCGGTGAGCAAATGTACACACGCGGTACATGTAGTCGAGGGGCTTTCGACAACCATCCGATGACTCACTTCAAGTGGTTCAACCCACGAGCTAACGGTGTTCAGTTTACCCATTCAAACAAAAGACGAGCTTCCTAGACAGCGCACTGCTACCAAAACCAAAATCAACACTACTCGTCTTCAAGTTTTTTTTTGCCCAGCAAGCTCTTGGCTAGCACAAGTCGTCGCAGCCTCACCAGCGAGGGCTGGAGCAGGAAGCACTGGACGCACTGGGGGTGCTCGTGGATTGGCGTCAACCTTGCACGCCGTCGGACTGAACGGTTTTGGTGGTTCCCGAACACTGGAAATGCACGGTGCTAACTGGTCGGCTCGTCACGGTGCTGTTTTGCTCGTTCGCCAGAGCGCTCTGTACAGCACAGCAGAGCGTACTGCTGTCCAATTGGCTGGAGGCTGGAGGGCGGCGCGGGGCACGCTGCTCACGCTGCAGAGCACCGCCGCATGGGCAGCATGCGTCTGGACGTCTGCACTCGCAAGATCAACTCGAAGCCCAGCGCATCTTAGTCGAAAGCTTATTCCAACTGATCATGTGATTCATGGGGCCATATTGCCGTGTGTGCGCGTGCCACCAAGGCGAGAGCGCCGCTCATTGCCTCCCCGCAGTATGAGTTCACGATTTGAATCGCGTTGTCTCCACTCATTCGGTCCAGATCGGTTGCCACGGGATTCGCCAAGTTCAGCGCGCACGGGGCGGACCTCATGCAGGCATCACCAGACTACTTGCAGAGAAAGAGCTCGCAGTACTGGTAACTTCACTCTCGGCGTCGTTTGTTCGTTGGAGCCTCATATCTGTGAGCTGGTACTTTCGAGGTGCCTAGTGCTCCGTGCCCGAAGCCAACGACTAGGCAAATTTTGCGGAGACCCCGCCATTCGTAACCCGAGTATTGCAGTGTTTGATCTAAGGCAGCCCGCACGAACGAAGTCGATCTACGCAGCGACACCAGACTCGCTCTCGGTGGGGACGATTTCGTCTTGAGACCACGGAAATAACGGTGTCATCCAAAATTCAGCTGGCCAGATAATCGCCAACGGGGGATGCATGTTGTGGAGAGAGGATGATTTCTGAACCAAAGTACTGTAAAAATGTAGGTCCTTCTATTTGGAGCAGTATATAGTGGTTAGGGTCGCTTCGCTCCTCAATTGCGCGGCGTTTGCACCGCCAACTTCGCTTCGCTCGTGGCGGGCAAGGATCCCGCGCGGATTAGATAGAACCTACTACTTAGACATATTCCTCCGGCCTAGGCGCCGTCCCCTGACAGACCTCCGCTGCGCTCCGGTTGTCAAGGCGCCTCTCTAAGGCCTCAACGGGCCTCTATTGGGGTCACCTAACCGCGATTTTAGTTCAGAAGTAAGTATGCGAGTTTATTTTTTAGGTTTTCTCCATGTTGTGGAAGGCCGTAATCAAGGCCATCGTGGTCAAGATTCATACGCTGAGCGATCGAGCTGCACCCGCCAAGGCGAAGCTCCTAGCCGACTGGTAAACTGCAGTACTGTTCAGTCCACCAAGAGGATACCAACACGGGCTCACGCTCTTTACCCGATGGATTCGTTCATAGCGCGAATGAATTTCCAGGTGCGCGTGGGTAGCCAAATATGTGGGCCGCGCGGCACAACCTGATACTGGCCACTTCAGCTTGTTCACGCCTGATGCTTCTTAACCTTCATGGCGAAGACGCCAGCGCCATACTTGCCCCAACGCCGTTGGTGCTATCTGTTTTGGCGGTGCGCGCGTGGCTCGGAGTTACGCGCGGGTGACAGGAAGCGTAAGACACACGCGAACTCCAGGCTGCAAAGGTAACGGAGATCACTTGGGCGCTGAGCTCCCTGCGTCGGACGCCCGAGACGGAGCTCCTTGGTGACGCCTGTCGAGCACGGGGTGCGGCCCCGAAACCACAAGAGGTGACGCTGAAACCGCACGAAACCAGATTTTCGCTGATACAGCGCCGCCGGTCATGGCAGAATCCGCGCCGAACGAGCTGGGCCCGCTGCGGGCCGGACGCAAAGGCAGCTTTGGCTTGACCACGTTGAAGTGGGCTCGTTCCGCAGTGCAGGTCGCGTGTGTGTCATCTGAAGATCCATCATCTTATCCACACGCAATGGTGCGACGCCCGCGACGCCCGGAACGGCCTGTCCTTCGATGGATGGGGCTTCCTTCGGCGGCGCAACGAAGCTGGTAGCCACAGACCCCGTCACTTGAGAGTGGAGTAGTCAGGCCCGAAGCGAGCCGCCAAAGCATGTGTCGCGGGGCGCTTCTGGGTGGGCCTGGCGCCGAGGTGGTGGCCGTCTGCAAGTCCGTCGTGGCGGTGCAGTTTATGCTATAGCTCGAGGTGGACCTACAAAGGCCGCGGACCAATGGGCGCCGACCTAGAGGCGCGTGCAGCCATGTTGCGTCCAGTTTAGCGGCCACGGAAGGGGCGCGCGGCCCGGCTCTGCAAAAGTGAGTGTTCAAGCGATCTTTATTTTTCTTATTCCAACTTCAAAGGGCTCAAGTCCTGGGCTCATTTGTCGCCAGTAGACCGCCCAAGCAAGGCCCGCGCGCGCCGCGTCTGCGGACTAAGACTTCGACAGGCGATGGCGAGTCGGGCCGGTTGGCGCCAGTGCCGCTCCTGTCAGCGCTAATCAGCGAGGCGGCCGTGCGTCCGGACCAAGGGGCAAGGCGCGCTCTGGCCCGCGGCCGGAATCTCGCAGCCGAAATGCTCTCGGCGCGGTCGGTCGGAGCGGGTCATTCGCAAATCCACTCGCTAGCAGTCAAGCCGCCGCGCCCGCACTCCCTCGCCCGCCATGATGAGCAGCATGCCGTTCCCCGCGTGCGCCGCCGCGCCCCGCACCTTCAGCGTGCTGCACCCGCTGCACTGCGGCCCGGCCGCCTGCCACCGCGCCGGGTTCAGTGAGCTGCCGCGCCCCATGGCCATCAACACCTTCACATCCACGCCGCCCACCGCGTCTCCGATGTCGTCCCAGCTGGCCTCCCCCACCACGACCGACATGAAGGCGCGCGCGCAGCCCGTGGCCAGCCCGCAGAAGAAGGCCCGCAAGAGCCGCGTCGTGTTCGACTTCACCACCGAGGAGATGGCCAAGTACTTCCATATGTCCCAGCGCGAGGCCGCGCAGCAGCTCGGCGTGGCCACCGTCACCATCAAGCGCAACTGCCGCCGGCTCGGCATCGTGTGGCCCTACCGCCTCATGAAGTCCAAGAAGAACGCCATCGACTGGTCGGTCCTCTCTCGTGAGGACGCGCAGCGCATCCGCCGGGAACGCGCGCTCGAGCGAGCAAAGGCCGGTCGTTCGCCCTCCAGCCGCAGCCGCTCGTCTTCGGCGTCTCGCTCGCCCACCGCTGCGGATGCCGCCAAGGCCATGACGATGCTCAGTCATAGCAGCAACGTCGAGCTCACCGAGGCTGGTCGCGCCTTCGCTCGACTGCCGCTGGACTGCATGGACATTTCCTGCTAGAACCTCGCTCCATTGCTTCGTGTCCTCGTCCGGTCTTTGAGTGACTTTGTGTACTATACTATAGCTGCGTGTTAGAGCCCAATGCACACATATAAATGGGATACACTTTCTACAACATCCACCATGCTTTCGTTCCTAGCGCTGCTAGTATCGCGTAGCAAACCACGGCAACGTAGCATCATAGACTTGTCCGTGCTGTTTCTCCCCGAGAAACAACATCCGGACCAAGTCACGCGCATTCAACGGGCTCTGCTGTAGAGATACCGCCACTCCACTCGTGCAAGTGCGCTGAGGGTGCGAATGAGGTGGCGTTGCTCCGTCGCGCCTAGACAAAGGCGCCTTTGAGCCGTGGCGTGCCACTAGCTGCAAACTGGCGAAAAGTGACTAACGAGCTCGAATCGAAGCTTTGGGAGCATTTTGTGGGTCGTAAGGCTCCGCTACCGGACAGGCGAGGCGGCCATGCTGGATTGATCCGCTCGCGCTCGCGGTGAAACAGAGAGATCAGCGCGTTCTCTTCTCGCCCTCTTCCGTCCTAGGTCATCCGGCGGACTGCTTCTAGCCTCAAGGCTCTGAGATCTGCCTTTGCCAGGGACATCCACCGAGCTCGTCGTGCACGAGGATTAACGCGACACGGGCGCAGACGAAACTCGCCACGGACTGCGACGCGAGCCCGCCAATATTTGGCGCAAGGGCGGCGATGATTTATATGAGCGACGCACGGGCTCCTCGCCAGGGCAACCTCAGACGCGGCGCCGACGGCAGACGAGCCGGGATCGCGTCCGTGCCACTCTTTTCACCTGTTCATCGCGTTGTAAAAGGCAAGAGCCGCTGAGCCGCATCCAAACCATTTAAGCGCGTTTCATTCTTCTAGGCACACGCTTCAGTTACAAGAAAGAGCGGGTCGAGCTGCTCCAGCTAACAGGTCCTCCTAGCGTCCACCACAACAGTATGTGCAATGGCGGCCTGTCACCGCCAGTGGAGGCTTTCAGCTCCGGCTTGAATCGGCATCCTCACTGCTCCATCACGTGTTTGACACGCGCGACCCACTCGTCGTAGTGCGCCTCCGTCACAGCTTGCAGCAGGATCCTGGGCCGCACAATAGAGAAAGAAGAAGTTAACACAACGATGCCAATCTGCAGAGCAATACGAAGTCCGAACGTACCTCAGCTGTCTCCGTTTGTTGCCCTGGATGAAGATCTGGTACAGCCGGTCTAAAATCGTGGCGCTGTCCTCCTCAGCCTGGCGCTCCTCCTTCGACTTGTGCGGGAGCTTAGCCTGCAGATCTTCGACACACCAAACAACGCGCTCGTACTCACCGCGCACTAGATTCTCCCAGACCAAAGAAGCTAACTGCTCGTCGATGCTGTGTTTACTGTCATCGGACGAGGGTGGGTGAGAGTACGATGAATCGTCAAACTGCGGGTGCTCCCAATCGCGGGCAACACGCACCACGTGCTGAGCAAGTACCCATTCCTCCTGGTCAACGCATTGCTTCAGTAACTCTGCTGCACTCTCCATTCGCAGAGGTAAAGATGAGCCCGACGCGGTCGAGCATTCCTCTAGAATGAGAAGGAAGTTCGCGGCCGTCCGCAGCTCTGATCGCTGTTGGCAAATCGCGAGTAAGTCCATCGGATCTCCTGCAGCGGGGAACAGCATCTTCAGCCGTGAAGGTTCGCTCTTGCGTGCAACATGCGCAACAATTTCACAGTATTCCGCGATATTAACCTCTGGCTGCTGTTCTCCATCTCCCGGGCGCAGAAGTTGAATACAGGTCTGCAGTTTTTCTTCTGGGCATCGCTTAGCGAAGCATGCCTCAAGCATGGAATGCAAGAACAGCTCTTGCGTCGGTGTTGACAAGGCGAATTGCTTCCGAACCCCATCCAGCAGTAGACGTGCCCAAGACAACTGCTCGTTCTGCACGAGGAAGCAAAGCAGTGTGTGGAATATGGGTTGCACGCGCGCAAATACGTCATAGCAGGGCAGAAGTACGCCCGACGGTACATACACATCTTGTGACACGCCCAGCAGTAGACCAAAAACTTGCTCGGCGCCTAGCACCTTCACGTCAAAGTCGAAACGCAGCATGCCATCCTTTGCAGAAGGATCGTCCACCGACGTCACACAACCACGCAGGTTTGAATAGCCATCCTTGAGAGGCATTCTTCCCGTCCCAGCACCAACTCCAGTACCACTAGACAAGAAACCATCCAGAGCAATTCCGTATTCGCCGATGACTTGCTCATACAGCTCAGCAGTGGGAGGCGCTGTACCAAATTCAATCTCATACGTTTTTGCACGCAGCGGGTCGTGACACGCTAGGAATGTCTCCAGACGACGGGTATCCTGCTCGAATGTTTTCGTATGGGTCATGTAGACTCCGTCCAGCAACGGGAGCCATACTTTCATACCTTCAGGACCGTATAACCCGTAAATTAGCCGGCATGGCGCAGGCCACGACGCACATGCCTGCGGGGTCACGAACAGTCTGGCCATCGTACTCACATTTGAACACAATAGACGCTGCGAACGGTTCTCTGGGTCCCAAACAATCACATCACCTCCACTGTCAAGGAAGGCGAAACGCGGCAGTACTTCTTCGGGTGTATACTGGTCGGGTACTTCACCCCCCACAAGCATATTTACAAAGCTGGAGAGCCAGCCTTCGTCGTCCTGCTCGTGCTCGCGTTCTGCCTGATACTTTCGTAGTTGCTGTTCCCGTAGTTTTTCGTCTTGTACGTGCAAAAATCGGGGCAGGACAGCAAAATCTATAATAGAGTTTCGCCTGCAAGTACCAACAGGCTGTGACTCAACCACCCTAGATGGCAAATTCACTTGCCGCTTGAGTTGAACCTCCATTCTGAGATCATTTTGTTTGATTGTGCCTCCATGTTTCAATTCGAAACACCACAGCTCACTTCTGGAGACGCAAAACAGATTATTCTGTGCATTATCGCTATCCATGATGAAAAAGCAGTCGTCAGCATCATCACTAATCGACCGACCACCGAGTGCTGCTGCTCCCCGACTACGGGCAGCATTTTCGCCTTCGCGTGCGAAAACAAGCCGCTCCAAAATCGATTCTTCATCTAAATGGTTTCTTGGATACGCCTGCAAATGTAATGACTGGTGCTTTTCACTAAACCGCGTAAAATTCACCACGATTGTATCCTCGCCCACCCACAGCAACGAGTACACAAACATATCTTGCTCATCATTTACGTTGCCAAACATTCTCCACTTCCCCGTCACGACATTTAACAAACAAAATCCTTTTTGGCCAGCAACTGCCATATGATTTCCACTGGCGCTTAGCGCCACGAGACGCAGTGGGCAGCATTTTTCGAACTCAATAGGCACACTCCAGTTAACACACGAAGTTACTGCACAAGGGTCGTCAAGCGATGGTGCCGCCACCAAGCGAACACTCCTGCTCTCAAGCAAAGACAGTCGAGATGATCCTCCTCCAGAGTGAGGTACAGTCTTGGCGAAGTCAAACTCAGCAAACGCCATTGGCACCTGCTGTCGCATTTTAACACGCTCTCGATGTGCGTGCAACTCCCTCAGCCTTTTCTGTTTGGCGAGGTAAAGTTTCTGTGCGAGTACCGCGTTGCCAAACTCAGTTATCACGTTCAAGAAGTGGTTTGGATTCCACACAGGAAACAGCGCGAACAACAACTTCACATATTTGTGTTTGGCAACACGAGATGAGGTGCCCTGGATCGCTTCCCATCCGTCAAACTTTGCGCGCCGTTCGAATTCCATAAGCGGGGGTCGCTCTTCTAAATCACAGTCTCCATGTAGTGCTTGCATGCGCAGAGCATATTCTCGAATACAAAGATTTTCATCTTCCAGTATGTGAATCCCGTGCGCATCCATGAATTCGGATGAAGACAGCGCCTCGACAGCTAGCGGGAACACTTGCTCCCACTTCAAGCGCATAAATGTAAGCACTACTTCGTCGTTGTCCGGGAGCTCTTTAATCTCACTCACAATCTGCTCAAACGGAAAGTTGACAACCTTTAGGTTATCATTAATGCCAACAAGCAAATCACCACCCAGGATTTGGCCGCAAGCTTCCGCAGGACCAACCCCACCATCACGCGCTCTTTTTGTAAAGCTTTTGTCGCTGCGAACCCATGCACCACAACGGCCAGGTGCCCCAGACAGCGACAAACATAGGCCGTCTTCCCCTTTCTGGACTTTTGCCTCTATCGTCTCGAACAAGTTGGAAGCCTCCGTCAGCTCAACGTCTGCCTCTTCCTCGACCTCTCTTAAAATGTCATCCTCCGGAAGCTGCACCAATTGAGTCGACTGCTCTCCGCGAGGCACGACAATCAAAGAATTGCTCTCCTTCGTCCACGTAAAATCTAGCACACCGAAAGCGCACACTTCCTTAAGACTGTACTCGTCAATCTTCTCTGGTCGCTCCTGATTATGCTGGGGCAAGCTCGACATCAAGCGGCATCCATCAGTGGAGAAAAGTGAAAATCCTCGCAGCCCGTAGCCCACCACAATGCTTCGTGCATCATAGGACCACGCCAAAGCCGTCACACCGCCGACATCGTCCGGCGTGTACCCCCACGCCACAAGACTCAATTCCCGAATGGGCTCAAGCGTCAACGCTAATTGCATCTTGTCGTCCTTCTTGCTCCCAGCAACTGCATTTTTCATTTTCCCACTTTGCTCCACATTCTTCAGCGACAACCGGAAGAGCGAGACGCCTCCATCCGACCATCCTAGAGCCAATCTTGACCCGCTCGCATCCAAACTTGTGGTCGTGCACCGCCCGTTCCCCTGCGTCTCTGCGTTGCTGTCCCTCTCGGTATTAACCAGCGACAACAACTGGTCAATGCTCTTTTTAGCCGGCGACAGCAACATGATGAAACACTTCCCGCCTTCAAAACTGGCAACGAGATATAATGACGTAATCTGCGATGCCAAGTCGGCCGTCGCACTCGAGAGTTCGTAACAAGTCGGAGGCTCCGCGTCCTCGGCCACCGCCAAGTGCGTGCGGACGTCGATTTTCCAGATCTTGGTGGAGCTGTCGGCCGTGCTGAACCACGAGCTCTGGCCGTCGCTGGCGTCCGCCGCCTCGGCCACTTCCACGACGCTAATCATGCCGCTCGCCATGCCTACAAAGAGGTACTTGCTGCCCGGCACAGCGCTCATGCAGGCCGCGACGTCCTCGTAATCACTCTGCGACGCGCCTTGGTTCAAAGGGTAATCTTCAACGAACTTGGCGCCAAGTTGAAGTGGCCTTGAAGTGGGCCCATCCCCTTCCGCACTCTCTTCGCTAAACGACGGCTGGTCCAGCATGGCGTTTGCTGCGTCCTCCGCAGAGTGATGGTCAGCGCGCACTAAGAGCGCGTGCAGCCCCTCGAACGCGTAGAACTCGACGGATTGCGAATCTTTCTCCACGACGGCGAGTCGGTCCCCCGAGATCCACGCGGCCCACAGCTGCCGTTGCGCACTCTCTCGCACGCGTCCATCGGCGTCCGTCTCGCCCTCTGATTCGCTGTTAATCTGCTCCAGGAGCTGTCCGCCGCGTCGACAGCGCGCCAAGAGCCGACGCCTTGCGCCTGGCAGCCCCGGCGACGACGACGCGCTCCACAGCGCCACGCGGCTGGACGTCACGCGCGCGAACACGCGCTGCGACGGGTGCATGGCCAGCGCCACGTCCTCCAGCCGCTCGCGCCCCGCCGACGCCGCGTAGGTGCGCGGAGGCCCGCTGCAGAAGAACATGGGGGCGGCTACGTGGTCGAACGTCAGAAGTCGATGCGGAATGACAATCGTCACCTTTTGTCTGGAAGTTCCGAAATCTGAACTCGAAGTTGAATCGTACAGAAACCAAGGTGAACGCAAACTTCCAGTTTCGACTTCCAGTAAGATGGTGTTGTGCACACGATTTGTGTAACCGTGGTGTGCACAACGCCGGACCGGTGGTTTGACTCACTATCCCATTGACGATGCTGAGCGCAGTGCGAGGACGGATGATGGCGGCGGCCAGACGCCCGCTGGTGGGCCGCGCGGGGCTCTCGTCAAGCGCGGACGGCGCCAGTGGCTCAGAGGCAGAGCAGGCCATGCACCAGGCGTTGCAGAAGCGACTAGAGGCGGTGCACGTCAAGGTCACGGACGTGTCGGGCGGCTGCGGCTCCATGTTCGACATTGAGGTGGCGTCCGCGCAGTTCGCGGGCCAGTCGCGCATCAAGCAGCACCGCATGGTGAACGAGGTGCGGTCGGCACTGCTCCTATTGGTGTGTAATTGCTGCTGTTGACTCGGTTATTGTCTGTGTAGATCCTCAAGGAGGAGATCAAGAGCATGCACGGCCTCACGATCCGCACCATGACGCCCGAGCAGTTCCAGAGCAAGTAGACGGCGACAGCAACGGAGCTGTAGATGCAACTGCATACTGCTGACTACCATTGACGCAAAATATATAGAAACAAGCGGCTTCCCACCGCTCGAAGCGGATGAGAAGCTCGAATGTGGTGGGGTGGGTGATACGTGCATGTTTAGAGGGTTGTCGCAGGAACAGCAACGTGTGGACGCTGCGCAGTCTAGGAGCTGGAGGCGTACTTGGCGATGCCCGCCTCGTTGATGACGCAAATGTGGTCCAAGTCGCGGAAGATCTCGTCGTAGTCGAGGCAGTAGCCGATCACGAACTTGTCCGGGATGTTGAAGCCCACAAAGTCGGCCTGGAAGCCGCAGCTCTCCGGGTTGCGCTTCTCCAGCAGACTGGCCACGCGCACCGACTCGGGCTCGTACTCCTGGAGCATGGGCACAAGCTTGGACATGGTCTTGCCCGTGTCGATGATGTCCTCGACTAGCAGCAGGTTTTTGCCCTTGAACTTGGCCAGGTCAGCGCCCGACACCTGCATGTTGCCCGTGCTCTTGGTGCCTTCGTAGCTCTTGACCCTGATGAAGTCGAAGGTGAAGGGCACGTAGTCGCACTTGTTGTACTTGTGGAAGAGCCGCAACTTCTCCACGAGGCTGTGGAAGAAGGCGCTGCCGCCCTTGAGCACGCACAACAAGTGCAGCGTCTTGCCCTCGTAGGCGTAGCGAATGTCCTGCGCCAGTTTCTCCACGCGGTCCTCGATCAATCCCTTGGGGATGAGCACCGACTCGATGCTGTTCAGGTAGTGGTGGGGCACGAGAAACTGCGACTTGTCGTACGTGGCGTCGTCCTCTAGGTAGATCACGCGCTTCGGGTCGTGTGAGGCCTAGAACAAGCAGAGCGTTAGCTGGTTGGAAGGAGAGAGGAGGGGGATCCAGCCACCTACCGCCATGGTGAAGATGCTATTGACGTGGTCTATTCTATTGTGACCAGTCAGTTGGAAGTGCAGACATGTGATTCGAGAGGTTCAGTAGTCGATTGGGCAGGTTGTCTGAATGTTGCTGGATCCACAACACTGTTGTAGCTCATTAACTTGTATCCGCCGTACATCAAGGATCATCGATCGATACGACATGCATGTAGTACCGTAATACAAACGCGAGCATGAATTTAGTGTGCAGAAACCGCCAAGTTTAGTAGCGCAGGTATAATACATGTACATTACTACGAAGTATTTGTTAGGGAAATAGAGCCACGAGGTGAGCAACCCAGTTCGCTATTTGGCTTTTAGAGCGAATAAGAAGGTATTGCGATGTACTAAGTTTACTAAAGCACGGCATTAACTTGGTGATGACGCGAATATCGGTGCTTGCCGTGACGACATTTTGATGATGGCCCAGAAGGACTACACTGTTGCCCTTTGAGGCCATCATCAACAAGTTAGACGATGCCGCTGTACCAATAATTGGTACAGCTTCCGGTTGTATGCAGTGCCCCTAACAAATAATAAACGATTGACGATGACCCAGGTCATTTATTACAATGTGTTCACAAATACTATTCACAAATGCTTCACAAATAAAAAATGGCTGATTTGAATTTGAAGGTAGTAGCAAGCCTACATACTTTTGATAATGTACCGAACTGTCACTTGTCCCGAAGCCATTCGAAGCGAAGTGTGAAGCCAGCACCTGAAAGTAGCGCTAATCCATTTTCTGTTAGTCTTCAAAGTACCGAGGCAGGTAGGAGACTGGAGCGATGACACTTACCGAGGTGAAGGAGCTCATACTGCAATAAATTCAGGATTTCGACACAAAGACAGGTCTGCGCTGCGTAAAATTGTGTTTCAAGCACGAAAGTTAACTGGTAAAGTGGTGAAAAGTCGAACTTGCGCTGGATAAACATGCTGAAGAGAGCGAGAGAGCCAATTTCAAATAATGTAAACACGAGGATATTCGTCGCAGCTTGTGTACTCCAACTGTCAGCGCCACCAGGGTAATAGATGATGCTTGGTAATTGCTGCAATATCGACTTGAAAGCCACGAAAACAAGCGGAACAATGCACTCGACGTACTCGACCAACACAAGATATTCACAGTGAAACAGCAGTTGCAAGCCCTGTTCAACAATCGACTTCGATTTGTGAGCATGCCCGCTATTTGAAGGGTTTTCCTGTATAATTGTAGTTGGTAGCGCTGTAGTCTTTAAAAGTTGCTCGGTGATATTTGGTATAGGCTTCAAACCAGGTCTGACCGATACGCGCCGAATGATCTGCATATGAAGCCGTTGTGGGCCTCGATTTTGGTGATTGCTGGGTGCTGTGCTGTAAGTTTTTTTCGTGTATACACGCCTGACGCTTCCAGTGCGAGAAGTTGTTCTTCTTGCTTTATTGTGAGTGGGTGTGGTAGGCATGCCCATAGGCGCGTGCATTCTAACGAGGTCACGTGGCAATCGCGTGGGTTCCGGGCTACATCTAAAATAATCGAGAGCAAGTCGACATTATCTGATGCTGCAGGTGTCATGCGCTTTCAAGTTGCACGTCTGCCACCGACAAGCTGCACCAGAATATCTGCATTCTCTCGAAGCTCGCGAAATTCCAGCAGCGACTGGGCGATATCACCAGCAATAAACAACATCGACAAATACAGGGACCCTGATGTGGACATGCACACGGAGATGAACAGTGTGCTAAATAAATCCACTGACATCGCAACAAGCTGGGGCATACAATCTTCCAGCTCCCGCGTTGCCCTCACAACGACTGACTTAGTAGCAAACCTCCAGACAGGCAGAATGACCACCACGGCACCTCGATAAGTCACCGGAACGCTGTTATAAAGGACCTTGTAGAGAGGATATACAACGCAAAACGCCATGTATGTCACAAAGAAGCGCTGGAACCTGTCGAAATGGGCTTTCACCGGCGACCCCTTTGTGAACATTGCTTTACCCAAAACAACTCGAAACATGATCGGCATGAAAAACATAACTGTGATGGTTACAAGCTGCGTCATGAATGGGACCGGAAAACCAATCGATCTTGCAACCAGGATGCATGTCCCCACACTACCCATGGTCGCTCCCACCGCCACCAAAATGCTTTTGAAAACAGTGAAATTGAGTCCAGGGATAACACATCCGTTTGAGCGTTCCCTACCAAGCCCAACATCGCATGCATTGTTCCAAAATGAGCCCAAAAGACCCAGTTAGCCATCCATCCCTCCGAAGGTGAACATAGTGGCAAACATTCCAATAGTATGGCCGATGTCAATGCTGGGGTCGGAGTAAGTATGCACACCATGACCACACGTGTTCGAGATGTGGTCTTGCAGTAATAATCCAGGCTCTCAAGACGCTCCACGGAGTACGAACCCTGACGGCCAACTTGGACTTCGTTCCATTTCTTCTCGAGTCGTCTCCACAGCGAGGATCGTGTATTTAGCTTGTTCACTAAAGTGGTCAGCGGTGCTACAGTGGGCGACATTCGACGAGTACACTTTTGCTGGAGAGTTAGCGAGGAACAGCAATTAGAAAATAGCGAGCCAATCCATGATAGTGTTAAAGCTTACCCGTACGTTGTGGAGCAGGTTCCTTCCACGTGAAAGTGAGTGATTTGCCGATTGCTATCAACAAGTATCGCCTCAAAGGTTTTAGCAACAACAATTCTCGAGCGCACCAATTACACATATTGCTATTTTTACTTTAGTTGGCATGCGTGGATGAAGACTGTGATGGAAGACTACGATTCGTAGTCTACGAAGAAGGTAAGTAACTTTGGTAGCTCCGACATGTGGCTAATGATTGAATTCAAACTGTTGCTTCAACAAAGCTTTTAGCGAAGGAAACACGATCTGCGTCCTGCGGTTGAGCCACCAACAAGTAAGTGCTGGCACTTCAGTGGTGGGCTCGCACAGACTCGCACACGTTGGCCAAAAACAAAAGCGGGAAGTCCCGGTCGACTTGGCGCAGATCCAGCGGTGGTAGGTCTGCAATCTTGCTCCGGAAGTCCTGCAGCTGAATCGCCAGCATTTCTTCGGGACTTCGTTGGACTTCTTCTAGTTGTCGACTTGACGGAACTGTTTTCGGTCGGCTCGCCTGCACCCTCGAGCGACGTGGCTGGCAAGCAGCTTGAATAATTCTGGCCTGCTCTTCTTCCAGTTCTTGCAAATCGACATCAAACTCTTCCACCGAAACCGAGCGTAGTGGGTCCTGCACCACCGACGTCGTGCGTGCCATACGCCGCTCCTTTAGGTCGGCAATACGTCGACGCACAGACGCTAGTTGTCTGTAAGGCCACTTGAATATGCGGTTGCGTCGGCAGATACGCTTGAGTGCCGCCTCGCAGACTCCGAGTCGCTCGGCTGCCTGGTCAAACACATCTCAGAGTCGGGTCCGTCATTTTCGCTGTCACCAAGTACCAGATATGGCAAAAGGAGCTCCAAACATGAAAACTAAACTATCATCCGTCGTGCAACTCGATTGAAGAGTTTCGTCTACTGAAGAGACCGACGCTCACCGTCTTGAGCGGCAGGTGGTAGACTGTCTGCAGTTGCTGCACGTTAAAGTGGATCCTTGGTCGGCGTCTTGAGTGCGAGGGTCCATCGTCTTCTGAGCCACTTGGTGCGGTGTCCTCGTCTTCTTGTTCCGAGTCATCGTTGTCGGCGTCACTGAAAGCTGCTGCGTCTTGGTCACTTCCACGGCTGCCGTCAGGAGCGGTTGATGCAGCGTCGTGTGGCCAGGGGGAAGTAATAGGTGGACATGAAGCCTCTTGATGCCGAGACGGTGTCGACTTCATGCTCTGTTTCCTAGTCGAACATGGAAGTGAATGGCCTTGTTGAAAACAGGCAAGCTGGCATCTGTGATATTTTGCCGGTCAAATAAGAAATCTCTGGTGGGCGCTGTACTGTCGGGCGCTATTGTGTGGGAAGCTGCAGCTCATTGAATGGTTGCAAATATGGTCGCAGCAGAACTTGACGCCTTGTTTCGTGAAGGACTTCGATGAAACGCTACGCTTGAGAACCATTTATTGTGCTGGGATTAATACTGGTAGTGCTTCGGAACGAAGTGTACGAACCGCCCAACAGGGATTAATTCGATGACCATCGCCATAGTGTAATGCACTTAACCCCAGTCGACCCTCTCGATAACCCTTTTCTATCTTGATTGTGTACCACACTAGGGCTATTGTCCTGGTAAGAATTGATGATATTGTGGGTTTCAATTCTGCCGCGATAATTCTGTCGTAATTCTATTCCCTTATCGCCTTTAATTATGCCCACAACACATTTAATTCCACTCTAATTATGGGCTGTCCATTCCGCGGCCGAATTAGAATGGTGATGGTGAGCTGGTTTAGGCTGGAATAAAGCTAATCCCGCCTGATTCAGGATTATGCAAGCTGAATGGCGCAGAATGGCGGGTTGAAAACCGCCATTCTGTCGTTATCTCTATTATTCCATCGTAAGGGCTGATCGGGGGAGTTAGGGGAGCTCTCACAATCTTAGGCATAATTAGCCTTAAATAGAGGCTTATCGTCCTTTTATGGGTCTAATTCCGCCTGAATTAGCAGTCCACCAGGTGAAAGGCACCTGGATTGGGGGTCCCATTCGGAACTCTAAACCTGTAAAAACCTATATCGACATTTAGATATTTAGGGTAAAATCGTGCGTAGAATCCGAAAATGAGGTCCGTTTTGGCCAATTCGCAGCCGTTTTTAAGTTATAGCAGCTCAAAGCTTACCATTCGCCAGTCAGAAACTTTCGTGAATTGGGTTGCAGTATATTCCTGTGGCTGATTGGCTCCAACCCAATGTTCATATGGTTTACAAGAGAAAATGCGAGTTGGAGATTGTCCATTCCTCAACTTGATTTTAACAGATGTATCACGATCACAAAAGAAGATATGCATTCATAGAGGTACGTTAGCTGTAGTTACTGCTGTAGATTGCAATCTGGAGGCTCGAATATAAAGTTACACAGTTAACCGATATATATATGTTAATGATGAATTCTCTAAAAATGCCGGGAAGACTGCCTCGGAGTTCTCCTTGCAGGCCTTTATGACGCGCACCACCGTTGAATCCTTCATCCCAATGCACCATTCGACGGGTTTTCTCGTTCAAGTTCCCGCGAAGCACGCCTCCTTTTAATATTTTTCAAGAAAAGTGTAGCATTGGACTACCATTTTCGTCTCGATGATTGTGAGTTCGTGATAGTCTTCGGTCCGCTCCATCGTCACTTTGGTGATTGGAACTGCGGTGGGGCTCTTCATCGTAGAGAACACCACAAGCTATCTCTTGGTTGCTTTTAGATTGAAAACGGACACGTTGGTGGCTATGTGATGTTTAGTTGTGGCCGAGCTCGCCGAGCCGACCACAAGGCAACGGGATCGGACCGAGAGGAGAAAGTTGACGGTGGTCCTGATTGGCCAGCGAAGTTGCCGCCCACAGTTACCGCATTGGAGTGACTAGGACTAATTTAGTGACGAAGAGTCCTCAGCCAAAAACCAAATATACTACCGACCGAGGACTAAAAGTCAGGAATAGGTCAGTTTTGGTCCCTCTGTGACAACCACACGAGGGCACATCGTAGGTACGAATTCGTACCTATATGGGATTCGGGATATCCTACAGAGATAGGTTTCACACTTGATATTTGTATAGGAATTTAGGATAGAGTATAGGAAGATCTAAGAGGGCCTCAGGGCCACAAATGACAGAGCAGAATTTTCCCCCAACCTAACAAGGGTCAAGTCCGGCTAAGGTAAGCCTAGCTGGCTGACCGTAGCGACTGGATACACTCGGCTGAGTGGATGCCTGCCGACGAGCTTCAGGTACACTGACCAAGAGCTCGTCCTGGTAAGGCCAAGAACAGAAAGAAGAGGGAGAGATATTTGGCCGATTGTTACAGCGTTTGTACGTTGTATATCTGTATTGGAAGTGCGAGAGAGCCTTCATACATACTTACGCCGAGGTTTGACCTCGGCAGCCCCGCTTAAAGCCTTGACCGGCCCGTACCCTTCATTCTGAGGGACAGCGAGGGTTAGTGCGAAAGCACTAGGTACATCCTAGCTTCGCTCGTGCTAGTGGTGTATTCTATTTGGGGTAGACCTACCACGGACTCTGTGCACATTCCAACCCGGTGTAAGGGATCGTTCCTGAGCCTTCAGGTCTGGTTCCAACATATTCGCCGACCTTTCGAGGGAAGCGTGTGTTGTTGGCGGGACTCATCCGACTAGGACGAGAATTTCATCGCGTCCCTACACGACAGCTAGCTGTGCTTAAATTGGTAGGCGGTTACAAATCTTGGTACCATCAATTCTTACCAGGACAATTCGCGAGGCTGGGATAGGAAATGAAGTGTGACATCATTGCATTATGTAGGGGAGAACTAGGGCTACGCGAAGGCTGAGATAGAAAATTTGCAAATAGCTCTCGCATCTCCTGCGCCTGCTTCGCAGCCGCAGCATCTGCGCGATCTTTCGTTCCTACATGTAACGAACATCTATCAATCTACACCAAGGTCAATTTGCATCCGTCTCGCCAACCTGGACACGACCCGTACACAAAATTACCGGTATACCGGTCACAAACAAACTCCTTGCGCACGCAATAATCCTGTTTGGGCTGGCTATTCAGCATCTCGTTGCTTCCTATCTCAGTATAACTAAGCTACTTCGATGTGAGGTCTGTCTCTAGCGTTATGGACAGTTTCGTTAGTACCTTCGACTTACGAGGTCGATCAGGTTCCTACAAACTCCACCGCATCACCTGACAAGGCATCGTACAGTGGTACCTTGCTCCATGCTGTGGCTGGTATTACTGGTGCCTCGATACTCACAGCTTCAGCTGTCGAGACTATTGCAGCCCACCAACCACGATGGCATTTTTCACAGAGCGGGATGCGATCGCAATCATTAACCAAATCGGAATTTAAGTAGTATACGTCCTCCTCGTCGGAGTAAACTTGACGATATCGCCGAACCGTTGCTTCCGAGGGCCTCAGATGGCTGCTCCTATACAAAGCACTTAGACGTAGTTAATATTTAGTTTTGAGCCGCAAAGCGCATCGCCTGCGTCTGCTTCGCAGCTGCAGCATCTGCGCCGGGAAGATTCATCAGCAGGGCTGTCCTTCTACCCAATTCATATCACTGATCCAAAGTAAAAAACTGTAACTTCATTACACAAAGAATTCCTCCATATTAACGCGTTAGATAAGCGTTGCATTTTCAATGGAGCTCGTAAAAATGAAGCTTAGCACCGATCCTGGAACCGGTGCGGCCATCCCGTCGAATTAAGGCTTTTGGAGGACCCAGTTGTCACCGGTACCTGAACCGGTATACCGGAGCGGCCATCCCGTCGAATTAATCCTTGTCTATCAGTACTAACGTACTTCCTATCCCAGTAAAATTGGTCCTATAGGAGAAAAAAAGTGGTACACTATAGTGAAATCAAGGTTAAATGGATTTATTCCCCGCTACGAAAAGGCCGACTGGGGATACTTACCGTATTTCGCATGTAAGGTAAATTGCCAATTTATGTAGCCCTTGCCAGTATAGTAGCCTCTCTATTTTCAGCCAGTAACGATGATGTACCCATCATTTTACAGATTTGATCCGCCAAAAGTAAAACAGCTGCTTTTGGGCGAAAGCCTGCAGCAGTTAATATCCAGCGTCAGTCCAGTTCCCGCCAATTCCAAGCCACCCGAGCACCCCGGACCAACAGCAATGGCGACGTCGCGCACACACTACACCAAACGCAGAACGGGATGCCGCCGTCCGGTCGGTGCTTGCCGGGGCTAGCATGAAGAGGACCATCAAAGAGACCAAGATCCCGTACAGCACGCTCAAGAAATACGTGGCTGCTGCGCGCAGAGGCGCCCCCGACGAGCCAAAACGCCGCGGCCCGCCGCCAATGCTGCCACGGGAGACAGAAGAAGGCATCCGAAACTGGGTGCTTTTCAGATGCTGTCCCGACGCCTATAAAACGACCGATACTACTTGTCATGGACGGATGTTCCTCGCACATTTCGATGCCAATTGTTGACATCGCGGATAGTCTCGGTATTATTCTCGTGTGTTTGCCGGCGAATGGAACCCACCTATTGCAGCCCCTGGATCTGGCAGTTTTCTCGCCTTTCAAGACCAGTCTGAAGAACCTAGTGGACCAGCTGCTGCCAAGTATTGGCGAGGGAACTGTTGACAAGCAAACGGCGTTGGGGGTTGCGGCGTTGGCGTGGAACAGTACCTGTTTGGGCAGCAATATTGCTGCTGGATTCAGGAGCTGCGGTATCTTCCCGCTTTCGCGCGTGAATATGCACGAAAAGCTAGCCAAATTTGAGCGCAACGGATTGCCCTCATCACAACGCAAAACTGTTTGAGCTCAGGTTTCGGATATCGTGCAGCGCGACATTCTTTTTGTGCCTGCTCTGACACCCAAGACACGCACGATTAAACGTAGGAAGACTGGGGTGGGAAATTTTGACGCGCGAGTACCTGGTAGAGGAGAACGTTGCAGGCTCCAGTAGCGATAGAGGCTCAAGCCCTGGACGAGTCAGTGATGGAAGCGTGGGTGTAGCCTGTTACAGGCTGCCTGCAGCAATCAATAAACTCTCTTGAATGCTTAGGTTATACAAATATGACGCTTGACAGGATTCGGTTCCCCTAACCGCGGGGCTTCGCTGCCGGATCGAACAAGCAGCTGTGCATAGTGAAACTGCAGCGGGGCTGCCGTAGTTCTTTCCTTAGAGGAAGCGTTAAGGTCCACGACCTTCGTTCTTATACCAAGAACAGGTGCGAGCCAAGGGTAATCCGTACCCGGCTCCTAGAGTCTTATAGGAACCTTAACAAAGGTATATAAACTCTACTGTGTGTTTTCCAAACTGAATGTATTAGTTTTAAGGGCGGCCGGGCCGCCCTGGTGCGAATGTCCTACCCTAACTATCTTCCATACTAATACCTAATCAAATGCATACTTGTGGCTCTGAGCCACGTACTGACTCTTGTTATCTATCGAGTACTGAGAACTCCTTTCTGTTATCATGTGGTCACACCACTTAGTGTAACATACACCAATGTAGCCAGGTTACGTGTAACCCCGTTACAGAAACTAAGTCAACAAGGCTACTAAACTGGCAAATACGTAAAACCGACCGCACTCTCAGCCCAACAGACACAAGACAACTGCAGCGCTTAACGCGTAAAAAAATCACAAAAATACGTCTGCGTCTCCTCTTTCCGATGGCGCAAGTAGCTCGTCAATCGGAACGTTCGTTCTGGAGATATCGACAAAAATGTGGCGGCTGTGCACAAGGGCTACTAAATTGGCAATTTACCTTAGACCGATACCGCCACTTGAGCGATACACCCCCTGAACAGCCAATCATTGATCAGAACTAAGATACCAGACAATCGCATGTCAAGCGATACATGGCACTAATTCAAAATAACGACTATCAAATTTAGACATTTAAGCGTCGGAATCGAATGGCTCGTATCAAGCCGAAAGGGAGACCTCGCCCAGGAGGACGCGGTCGGCACGTACAGCAATGCAAGCTCAATGCAGAACCCGTTGACAAGAAGCTAGCGGTCCTAGCACTGCTTAAGAGGACGAAGACTATGCGGGCCACCATTTCTCACTTCTATCCTAATTTTGCAGCCTCATCGTACTAAAGCAAGCGCGTTCAATTTCTCCGCTGGCGTCGCGAGCAACCAAAGCTGGAGAAAGCGGCTAGCGCTCAAAAGGGAGAGGACAAGAAGATCCGAGAGGTAGGGACTTCCACCATTCTTTCTACGGAAACTGAGAAAAGCATTGTTGTGTGAGGGAGTAACCGTCTCAACGAAAATGCTGACTATCAAAGCTCACGGAGGCCGGCAACATCACGGACAACTTCCGTAAGTTGCTGCGTAGTGCGAGCTACATTGCATCGAGCTTGCTGGTAGATCAACTAGAGAAACTATCCCTACCAGAACGGCAACCGTTAGATGAAAGAACACGTAGAGACGTCGCCGGGAAGAGGCAACTGTCTAAAGATAGAGTTTTTTTTCTCCATCTCCTAAAAAAACGTTTTTGAAGGGGTACCTATCCCTCGCAACATGAGGTGTATCCGTCTACATGCGAAATACGATAACTCAAATTAATAATTGGGCGGTAATGTTTACTCTAAATGACTGACCTAAGGGTACCACTTTTGGGGTATTCTCATGGTGGCGATAGGAAGCAATGCTTTTTGAGCCATACGTGATTCATTATACTAGTAAATAGCATATTTGAGGCGAAATGAAACTAGTTAGGCGTTCGCGATGGCCGTCGTTCTCCCAAAACGGCACTTTGAGACGTTGCAGATTTTTTATTCTTTTCCATTCGAAAATCAGAATGCCATTCCAGGATTTTGTGTTCGCGCTGTCGAAGCGGTGTTTCGAGTGAAATCTTCCCCTGAAACTAGGGTTACGCGATGGCTGAGATAGGTAAACCGTTGATAAAAAGGTAGCATTGAGCAACAGTGTGTCACAGACAGAGTAAATATTGCATCAGCCATATTTTAAGATAACACAACAATAACATTTGTGAACGCAGCAACCCGAATCAATTTCATTTTGTTTATACACAGCACTTGCGCATCTCCTGCGCCTGCTTCGCAGACGCAGCATCTGCGCAAGCTTTATATCAACATTTGATCCTCCTCTATGTCGAAGGTTTTAGGGCATATTTGCACTTACTTACAAAACAAACCGCGATGAACCGGACCACACGCTTTCTCTAACCGGTGTTACCGGACCACACGAATAAACCTCCTGGGGAGGCAGGTAGGCACCGATACCCAAACCGGTATTACCGGACCACACGAATAAGCCTTTTGGGGAGGCAGATAGGCACCGATATCCAAATTGGTATACCGGACCACGGAATTAATCTGTGTTGGGCTGTGCTATACAGCAACTTCGTTGCTTCCTATCTCAGTATAATGACTATTTGGTTCTCAGTAGCTGTTTTCCCGCTCGTACTGACGCTCAAGTTGCAGGCATTTGACGAACCTATGGACGAGTTGCTCTTGGTGCTGATTATTGTTGCGTGCATTCCTTTGTTCTATGCCCAGCAATCCCGACGCAAGGCAGAGCACGACAAGGCTGTGAGGCTCCTTGGCCTACCTACAGCGGATGGGCAGCGAATTGTTTAGGCCATACATGCATCAAGGAATAGGCGCTTGTTTCGCGATCACTTTCGGATGGATGCTGCAGCATTCGACGAGCTTTTTGAACGTTGTCGGCCATGTATTCGTGATACTGTACGGAGTCAACGAGAGTTCTTAGATGTCGCCTTGCACTGGATCGGGAATGCTGCGACTTGTCGTTCTCAAGAGGTGCTTTTCGATTTGGCTTATTCAACGATACATAAGTACCGAACACGATGCGTTCGGGCGATTGTACAAGCTCTTAGTGGGTCTCTGGAGATTCCTAGTTCTGTGTCTGATGACTTTATTCAGCGCTATCTATATTATGACCAAGGACTAGGCGCCATTGACGGCACGCATTTTCAAGTTGAGGTCGCACGCGAAGACATTATTCGCTACCGCAACCACAAAGGCTGGATAACGACGAATGTCCCCATATTTTGCGACTGGAGGATGAAGGTATGCTTTGCAGTGTGGGTGCAGAATGAAGTGCCCACGATTCAACAGTGCCACGTTGAAGTCGATTGCTTGAGCTCCTTCCAGAGCATTATTACGTACTGAGCGATGCTGGATATGGTCTCCGCAACCAAGTTTTAACTCCTTATCGCGGTGTGCGGTATCACCTTAAAAAATGGGCTCAACGGAGATCCGGTCGGCCGCAAAATGAGAAGGAGCTTTTCAATCTCCGACATGCCAAGGCGCGTAATGTCATTGAACGAGTGATTGGTGCCGTAAAGCGCCGCTTTAAGGTCCTTCGTTCGCGCATGGACTTCGAGCTTACGATGATCAAGACCGTTATATTGCGTGCATTCTGGCCCACAATTTTATTCGTGACTTTTCACGCCCTCGGCGTGAATCACGAACAATCGGGGCAGGGACTCATACGTCGCATGCTATACATTTCGTTTTTGAAAGTGGTGAAAACTGGTGTAACTGGATGTCGTCGGCTATGTGGTCCGAGTATGAGCAATTTCAGTGTGGCAGCTGTGACAATAATAAAATTAGTGATACAGATGCAGTTTCGTCAGACCACACCACCGGTGGTAGCGAGAATTCTGGTGACAGTGACAGATCGAACTCCTCTTTGACTAGCTGACTTTAATGAGCCGATATACCAACTTCAACTGGTGATGGAGTAAAATAAGTTGACGCGTCGTGATGCAAGTGCTCGAGTGTGCAGGTTTTAATGCACCAACGCTATTGGCTTGGCTCCATCTGGTGAAAAGTAAGCCGCGCCAAAACATTTTTTCTTCCGGTAATCATACGTCAACTACGATGCTAATTAAATCCAAAACTGCATCACGTAAAATTGCTGTCCTCGTGTCCTCGTTTGCGATCAGCTTGAACTTATTCGCTAGTCATCATATGCATGCTTCATAGAGAACGTTACTCACCATGAGTTCATCCTCGTCGTCCTCCGATGCAGCAGCGACTTGCTCAATAATCTCAGCGTCATTCATTTCCTGATGCAACCTGAAGTCAAAGTACATCTTGGTGGTCTCCAGCAAGCCCGGCAACGCTTTGTCCTCTTTCGTTTTCATTTCCTTCTTGTTGCCGTTGCGTCTGGTTTTCACTGCACCGTGTCGAATGCGCATTACGTTGTGGAGACGCTGCTGGTGGCTTTGAGGCGGATCCGCCAAATCAACGTCAGGTTCGGAATGCATCTCGTTCTGATCATTTTCATCATCCGAGCTTGCTTCAATTGCGCTGTCCTTCTCGGATGGTGTCGGGTCATTGGTGGGTGGCTTGCGGCTTTGCAGCTTCTCGACGAAACTCTCCGCGCTGTTAGCGTCTTCTCCCCGTAGCACGGGAATCACCTTAAAACAATGCATTAATATGAGCAATATGTGGTGTCGGGATTCGCCCGAAGCCGCCGCCGCCGCTGCCGCCGTTGCTTCTGAGTCTTGAGTGCCAAGATGAGGGAATGTGCGACCAAGCGTTGATTGGCTAAAAAGATCTACCGGAGTGACAGGGCACTGACCCGAGGGAGCGTGGGTTTCGCAACGGTCAAGCAAAGGTCATATCCGGCCGGTATCCGGACAGCGACCCCTCGCTGAACCGTTGCCGAGACCTCGGTAGTTTCATAATAGCCAGGTTCACATTAGATATTTGTATTGATGCATAGGAAAGCATAGTATAGCGATAAGCGCCCGCAGGGCGCAACAAACAGAGCAGATTTTCCCCGCGATCGCACAAGAGCCAAGTCCGGTTACGGTAAGTCACCGTAGCGTCTGGTCCCGCTTGAACGCCCGGATTATGCCTGCCGGTGGACACGTTGGCTGAGTGAGCTAGTGTTCGCCCGTGGCAAGCCCAAGAAGAGAAGAAGAAGAGTGGTTTGCTGCCTGAAGACTCGAGCCCGAGTGTTCGTTCGACTGCGGAGTGACAGATCAAGGCCTCCCCAATATCTACCCCCAGCCGGTTCGCCTTTGCCCCGGCACCCTCGCTCAACGGCGAAAGCCCTGGACCCTTCCTAACTGAGGGCCAGCGAGGTTACAAGAGAGAGTGAGAAGAGAGAGAACGCGTGAAAACAGGCTAGTCGTCGTTCGTGACTAGCGCTGCGCTTGTCTCCGAAGCCGACATGTTGAGCAGGGTTTCGTCCGTTGGCGAAAAGTATACTTTATTCTGAATCCACGGAGTTTCTTTGGACCCCGTGACCGCGGGGGATGCCGTGCGCGTCCAACGCGGTAAAATCCAAACTGGAGTGTATTTTTGCTGTGGCTGTTAGACTCCTTTAGCAGAAGATCTAGCTACCGCTCCTCCAACTAGGTTCCTTTTGTAACAGACCCTACTGCCGCTCCTACAGCTGCAACGGCAACCACGACTCGGTTGCAACAACTGACAACTGCTAGCCAGTAACGCTGGCGTGCAGATTAAACGACACTGTCGTCGTGAATCAGAAGCGCTACCTGGAAACGCTTCACATGCGAAGACTACGTCCTGCCTCGTCGGATAAGGGGAATCTGTGGTAATGTAAGATCTGTGGTGATGGAAGTTAACAAGAGAAGACGTGAGTAGATTTAGGAAAGATCTCCTCCTTGGACACGTAACGCTGTGATCGCTTAGGACTACGGATCTTCTTAGGAAAGAGGGCACTCAGGCCAGGAGCTAATGATAGAGAGATCACTTTCCTATTTCCAAAGCATCACCCAAGTGGGCTACGACATACAAGCGCCGCCGCCTCGACGATGGCGACGAAGAAGGCGTGTGGGAGCTGGCAGAGCTCCTCGCCGAGGAGGAGGACAAGGCTGGGACTTAAGCACCGGCGCTCAGGCTATCCGCGTCCAGCGTCCGCCCCGCCGCCGTCCTCTCCGTGTACGCATACAATTCGCAGCGCTTCGCGTGCGCGCTGTGTGTATACACGGCAGCCAGCTTCGCATCGCTGAGGCGACACCGAAACTTGCGCCACCGGCGTACGCGCTCCCTCGATCAGTTTGCGGCTGTGCATGTGTCACACCCTTCACCTCAAGGGTGGCTGCAGCAAGACACGCGCAAGCGTTCACTACCCTCCAGAGCAGCATCACTGCGACTCCACCAGCAGCAGGGGTATTGAGCCCCACCGCTGGAGCAGGTAACGCACCCGCTGCGGCGACCACTTCCACGCCAGACTTGCCCCGCCTCGACCCCGACGAGTTCAGAGCCCCCCCCCCAGCCACCCCGGCTGAGCTCACTTGCCTCCTACAGCCTGGTGACGACAAGTGCCGGTGAGCAATTGACGATCGTCCTGCAGCAGCAGCTCCAACAACGACTAGAGTCACGATGGGGCCTACCTCTCACCGGTGCAATGGACAAGCCCCGATGGGCACAGCAACAAGCGCCGCGTCCGACGCGCTGACGACGGGCTGGGGTCCGACACTACCCGATGCAGTGGTGGAGGAGGAATGCGTGGCGACACTGCGGCCCCCAATGAAGACGTCGCAGCTCGACTCACCGAAGACGTGGTGTGAGCCTGTCGATCCAGTGTGACTCCCGTGGAGTGCTCCAGACTCGAATCCACTGATTGCCAAAACTAAACGATTATCTACACCACAGGGGGTTCAATTAGACGTACACAAATGGCCTGCGTGAACTTCACAATTATAAACACTTCTCGGTACTAGATAAAGTATCGGTGTCTCGTCATAGCATATCCCCGTAAGTCTGCATGACTTCATCAATGAGGTCAAGACTCGTGTTCACATCTGTTGCCACCAGGATTTCAAGATCATCAATGTATTGAGTAGCTTCCGTTCTTGTGTCAATACTGCTTTCAAACAACAACGCCAACATTTAGTCTCCCGAGTTAGCAATTCCACGCTGACTGCCGCCGTCGATACATGGTAGGTTCTGGGTGGTACCTCTCAACGTCAAACGCTTCACAAATATATTGCGGGTTTTACGAGCGTGTCGGACAAATTTCGTTGATTAGATGCCACACGCGTGCATCTCCAAGCGTAGCATCGAAAGTCAGACGACAGTTATCGAAGTGGGCGCCATGCTCGATTTCATTCCACGGACTCATAGATGTGGTGACGCCTAAAATGGCATGTACATAGTGATGCTAATCCACCCGAAAATGGATGAAATAACCACGAAACAACAGCATGTCGCCCATTTGCAACCTATTCTCGGTTTTGTTGGACACAAAAACCATGTGAAGGTTGTAGCCAAAACCCGTGAACAACCGTGTCATCCATAGCTGCGATGATAGGGGACCCCAGAAATAGTGACATGTCCGTCGAGTTTAAGTTGTCCCTTGTTAGTGCACAATTGCGATGCTTTGGCTGATCGGGAGCTCCTCCAAGCGACTAAAACTTACAGTTCACGTCATCCTCGCGAAAGAATGTCCGAAAGTGTGGCTCCAGCATTGTAAAGCAGCGAAGAGCGGGTGTATTTGGACATACAAGCGGGCAGGCACATAGTTTGGGTAAGCTTGTTGATGGGTCTTCATCTGCCCGTGGCAACAGCGTGCTCTGACCTTATTGACACGATGTGGCCGGGGATTTTTCCCGCAGGCCCACCCGACTTACTGAGTGAGTGGTTAAGTGTGATTAGGCCTGAAGAATACAGTGAAGGTCAACTTGGGACGTGAGTGTGAGAGTGTATGAGTGTGGAGTGAGTGTGGATGTGGATGCAAAGTCAAGTAAAGGCCCACAGGTTTGGAGGTGTCGGCTGGATGAGGCCTCATCCAGTACGCATAAGAAAACGCTCAGTCCGAACCGCCGAGTCATGTACGGTAGGAGAAGCCCGAAGGCGTGCAAATGTGTTCAGCGAACGTATCCTGAACACTGCCTGCTTTGGCTTGACTAAGGCGCCAATTGTACCCACCAGAAGACCCACGCATAAGACCTACATCCTCGTGATCCACAAGGAAGGCTAGAACCAGATCGTGTGCAGTACCAATGGCGATGTTGTTCTGAATAAGTACCAAATGAGGTACTGCATGAAGACATACTGGCTGAGGACCGCACTAAATGAGTTGCGCCATCCAGTATGATTCCGCCATGAATGAAGTTGTACTGCACTAGTGACCAAGAAACACCACAAGTCATTATGAAGGAGTCCAAGTCGAGTGCAGACTGAATGAGCCGATATGTCCAGTTCGACGAAGGGTCGCCAAGACATTGCGTTTCAACAAGATCTGCTGCACGGACTATCGTCACCAAGTGATGTGTGTACCCGCCTAAGAGTCGACGTCAACGTTCCCCAAACTCAAGACAAGGTAAATCAGGAGTATCCACAAAGGGGAAGCAGAGAGCAGAGCACGAAGACAAAAGACAGTAGAAGATAGTCAACAAGAACAGATAACTAACATTAGATCATAGTTCAATTTGCCAAGAACAAGACACGCGCCTTCGACCGAGCTTCGCTGGGGAGGAGACGACTGCGTCCGAGTGCCGCGTAAGAGGACAAGCTTCCCAGACAAATTCCTGGGGGCCCGAAGCGCGGACGTTCGAAGCCCACCTGTTCGTAAGACTGGTGTGTGGCTCTCAAGCCGTTCAAGTCGAGATCAGAGCGAGGACCAGTGTTGTATCGTACCTGGGTTGATCCGCCTGTTCCACATCCAAATTGCCTGTGCGCCTCATTGAGTGAGCACCCATTTCATATTAACTCTGCGGTATTAGGAGGGTGTAGTAGTCACCCCTTCAATTGAATGACTATTGTGTGAAAGCTAATTGTATTTGACTGTAAGATTGTCCCGCATTCGGTGCGGGTGGTGCGCGTGAGTGAGTATTCACCCAGGACTGACCAGTGTCCTGGGTGAGAAGCTCCAGCTAGACTGGTGACAGACCCCCCACCCAAGGGTCTATAAGAATAAGTGGTGGCTGCATATAGTAGTGTATATCTGCATTTCTCTGGTTAGTTTGTATATCTGGGAAGAAGGTCTGTCGAGGTGGGCGTGTACCAAGGATGCCCACTCAGTCCCCTCCTGTTCATTGCAGCACTGGCGCCACTCATACGCCGCCTTGAGCAGCTCGACGGTGTCGGCGTACCGCTGGCCGCAGGCGTGCGACCGTGCACTACGGCGTACGCCGACGACCTGAAGGTGTTCAGCGACAGCGCCACCGGCATCCGTAAGTGCCATGGCGTTGTCGCCAAGTTCCTGGAATGGACCGGACTCCGCGCCAACCCCGCCAAGTGCGCCAGCCTCGCAGTGACGACAAACGCCCGCGGCAACCCGGCTCGTGACGACAGCGTGCGCCTCGAGATCCACGGCGACGCCATCACCACCCTCAGCCTCCAAGACAGTTACCGCTACCTGGGGGTGGGCGATGGCTTCGACCACGTGCGACACCGCCTCCAACTTGAGCCCAAGCTTCAACAGATCAAGCGGGAGGTGGTGGCGCTGATGCAGTCGGGACTGGCAGCGTGGCAGGTGGTGAAGGCGCTCAAAGTGTATGTCTACCCCAAGGTGGAGTACGCGCTTCGCCACCTGCGACCGCTCCAGTCCCAGCTCCAAGGCTTCGACCGCGCAGTGGTCCGTGGGTTGCGGCATCTGCTGCGCCTACCCCCGTCCGCCACCACTGAGTTCATCTACACGCCGACGTCGGGTGGCGGACTGGGCCTGCAGTCGCTGGTGGAGATGCACCAAGCGCTGCAGGTGGCGCACGCGTGGCAGATGCTGCACTCCAAGGACCCGGCAGTCGCCGCGGTGGCCAAGACCCAGGTGGGGCAGGTAGCACGCAAGCGCTACCGCCTGCAAGAGGAGCACTGGCGCGGGCGGGACGACGAACTCGCGCGGCTGTTCCTGAACTCCGAGCTGGCCACCTCGCCCCACGCAGAGGTGCTCCGCCGCAATGGCGACATCGGGTCGCTGTGGGTGGATGTCCAGCGCATCCTGCTGCACAACCACCTGAGCCTCGAGGCCCGCGACGACGCGGACGGCCAGGACACGCTCGGCCTTCGCGTGCCGCACCACACCAAGTGGCTAGACCACAAGACGGTGTTGCGGCACGTGAAGTTGCACATGAAGATCCGCCACCAGACCCGATGGAAAGGGATGGTGGACCAAGGCAAGACGGTGCGTGTCCACGGCGACCTCGGGGCGAAGTTCGTGACGACGGAGGCGGGCCTATCGGATGCGGAGCACCGGTTCGGCATCCAGGCCCGCCTCAACCAAGTCGACACCAACTCGGTGCTCAAGCGCAGGCGCCTCCGGGCCAATGCGGTCTGCCGCGACCCGACCTGCTCCTCGGCGGAGACGCTGCCCCATGTTCTCAACCACTGCCCGTCCAACATGGACGCCATCAGGCAGCGTCATGACGACGCCCTGGAGCAGATCGGGTCCAAGATCCGCGGCGCGCTGGACCGAGCCAAGTCGCCCGCAGAGCTCCGCCTCAACCAGACAGTACCAGAGTACACTGGGGCAGCTCTGCGGCCGGACATCGTGCTGCGCAACGAGGCCGCCAAGTCGATGGTGATCGCCGACTTGGCGGTCACGTTCGAAGACCAGGCGGCCGGCGCCCGACACTCCTCGCTGCAGCTCAGCCACGACTACAAGACGCTCAAGTACCAACCGATCGTGACGGAGCTGCGGCACAAGGGGTGGCGGGTGCAAACCGCCGCCATCGTGTACGGGTCGCTGGGCTCGGTACAGCCCAGCAACTTCAAGACCTACACGGAGAAGCTCAAGCTGCACAAGCGCGAGGCTCGACAGCTGGACCTTCAGCTGTCGAGCCACTGCATCCGTGCCAGCCACCGCATCTGGGGCTGGCACTGCCGACGACACCGCGCCCGACAAAGGAGCGGCACTGCCTCGCGAGCGTCGCGTGGGTCTGGGGGGCCCCGCGGCGCGCATCGCAGGCACCGGCACGGCGATAAGCTGGTCTTATGACCGACAGGGCACTACCCAGGTAGGGAACCGCCCTTCACAAACCCAGGAAGATACAAACACCCTCCACTTAGTGACATGCATATTTTTTAGCCTACATTTCAGTTACGGAGAGGTTACTAACTGGTAAATACGAACACATACTCTGTTCTAATCAGTGTGAAAACTGGTTTCCCGGCTTTTGCTGGGTCTTTTTCACATTCATTTTTGGACACCCCGACTTCGGCTGGCTTGCCTGTCGTCGCTGGGACGGTCTCCGGGGGCTTTCACTTTTCCCCCGCGAGGCCAACTACCTTGTTCTTATCTACCTTTCTTCGTTGCGTCCTCCTCGGTCTTCGTTGCGTCCCTCGGTCTTCGTTGCGTCTTCGGTCTTCGTTGCGTCCTCCTCGGTCTTCGTTGCGTCCTCCTCGGTCTTCGTTGCGTCCTCATTTTGGTGCCTTTTCTTTTTGGCCAATCAGATCGCAGTATGCGCTGGTTTTGGCCAATCAGAGACCGCTCGCTGTCCTCGGACAGCGAGGCGTCCACAGCCAGCCAATCCAGCCTCGCCAGCGACGCGTCTTTCTATAGCGCGGCCGCTGACGAGCCGGAGGTGGCCGTCGCTGACTGGTCGGACTTTCGACCAATCAGCGACGAACCAGGGGTGGGGGTACACACTTCCGCCCCCGTTTTGGCTTCAAGCTCGGCCCGAAATGGGCCTCCGGAGGCCCCACGCGCGGAGCCGCTGCTCGGCACCCGCGGGAGCTCCGGCGCTGCAACTTCGGGCACGGGCACGGGACCCGCCGCGCCCATTGCACCCCAAGCGGCATCGCGGGCCGAGCCCGCTGGCGCCCAAGCGCGCACCCGCCCTTCGGCCTCCGCCTCGCGTCGTTTCGCGGCGGCGCCAGGCGGCCCGCGACCCACGGGCCCGTCCCACGCCCGCGGGACAGAATCCCGGGCTTTTCAGCCCGTACGCTCGGCCTTCTCCGCCGCCGACACCGCGGCTGCCGAAGATGGCGGCGCTGCCGCCGGCCCTGGCGCGGCCCCAAGACCTCCGCCGGACCCCCAAGCGCGCCGTACGGCTGCCCAAGACGCCTGGCTCGCCCCTCCCGCCATCCGCTTCGCCCAAGACCCCCCAGATGATGTGGCACGACCCGGCAGGGTGGCCGGCAGGCTGCCCGAGCCGGTCGTGCCGGGGGCGGCGCTCGTAGCCGCCACGGCTCGCGCCCTGGGTGCCTCCCACGGCCCCAGTGACCTCGCAGACGACTCCAGCGACGACGAAGACGCGCTGGACGACCTCGCCGCCGCTGCTACGACCCTCCAAGACCCCGCGAGTGCTGTTGCCCCACCCGAAAGGGCAGGCGGCATGCTCGCCGATGATGGAGCACCAGCAGTCGCTCCAGCAGTCGCTCCAGCACTCGCTCCAGCTGCTGTCGCCGCCTCCTATGAGGTGGTGGCGGCAGTAGCTGCCCATGCAGCACCCACCGCTGATCGTGCCGCCCCGGAGCACCGAGGGCGCGCTGCGCCGACGCAAGACCAAGAAATTCTAGCCGGCGCGCCCACGGAGCCCATGACGGGCGATGCGATCAGCAGCAGGAGCTGCAGCAAGTTGACGACGAAGCATGGCGACGACGGCGACAACGCAGGGCGATCAGCAGCCGCCGACGACGCCGCCGCCGTCCCCATGGACGTGGACCAAGGTGCACCGGGACCTCTGTCCCAGCCCCCTCCGCCACCTGTTGGCGTAGAGGACCCGGTGCTAGCGGTGTACGCGCACAACGCTCCTGCATTCGATTGCGCGTTGTGCGCGCACGCGGCTCGGGACCTGGCGGCACTTATCGCCCACAGGCGCACAGCGCATCGTGGCACCCGCTTCGTGGACCACTTCCACAGCGGGTGCACGTGCGGCATCGGCTTCCAGTCCCGTGCAGCAGCGACGAAACATGCCAAGACTTGCGCGCAAAGCGCCTACGCAACTGAAGCTGCTGCACGCGACCACTCCATGCCTTCCGCAGCGCGTGCCCCCGACTCTCGCGGCGTGGGGCCAACACGACCTACCCAGGCCCTCGCCGTGACGGTGGTTGCCACTGCGACAGCCGCATCAAGCGACATCGCGGTGGCAGACACCGTCCCCCACCAGAGCGCCGTGCCACCCGCAGCTGACCAAGCCAGGCACCGTCACGCCCCCCGTGCGGTGCACACTGTCCCCCCCCGAGTTGCGCATCGGAGGCAAACGCCGCCGACTCAACAGCCCTGTTGTCGACCTCGACGTCCTGATGGCAGTCGCGGAGGATGTCCTGCCGCCCGAGCTCACGCTGGACGACGCGCCAGCCACCCCACCTGCGCCTAGGCCCACACGCTGGGGCCCGCGCCATCGCGCCGTCGGCGTAGCGGCCATCGCACAATTGGTGACCGGCGAGCGAGCGACCGCAACCCAACCGACTAGGCGAACTCCACCGGCAGCAGCCCCGGCCCCACGCTCTACACGATGGGGCCTCAGCCCTCGTGCGATCGGAGCTGCCGCCGTCACAAGACTAGAAGCCTCTCTCGACCCAGTGCCTTCGCCCAGCGTGCCGCTGCGGCCCGCGGGAACCCCGCAACGTACCTCGACGCGGTGGGGCCCGCGCCCAATCGTGACGATGGCCAGAGCGGCACGCCGGACACCAAGACCGCCAAGCCAGCGACCAGCGGAGACGCCGCCCCCAGCACTGGCCCCACCTGCGGCTGAACTCCCGGCAGCGACCAGGACAGACGTCGACAGCAGCCAGGACACCTCCCAGCCGTGGGTGTTACGCTTCGATGGCGCCTGCCGCCACAACCCAGGACCGGGTGGCGCCGGCGCAGCACTCTTCAACCCCAGCGGCTCTGTGACGTGGACGTGCTCTCATTACATGCCGAGCAACAGCGAAACCAACAACACCGCCGAATACACGGCACTGCTGCTCGGCGTGCAGAGCGCCGTCCACCACGGCGCATCTCGACTGGACATTGAAGGTGACAGCAGCTTGGTGATAGCCCAGGTCAAGGGCACATTCGCGTGCAGGAACGCGCGGCTCCGCCAGCTACGCAACCGCGTGCGTCACACGCTCCGCTCTGTGCCAATGTACAAGCTACGCCACATCGACCGCAAAGCCAATGCCCACGCCGATCGCTTGGCCAACCGAGCCCTAGACCAGCGTCGGACTAGCAGCGAATGCGGGCCTCATAGTTCGTGCATGGACTCCTGTTACGTCGCAGCCACGGCACCAGTGGCACAAGGACCACCAACATCAACAGCACCACCTGACCCCAGGGCCGCTACAGCCCACGGTGCACGAGAAGGCGACGCTGACGACACAATGGACGACATCGAAGCCGAGATTGCGGCGCGTGACGACGGTGAAGCCTTCCCAACCTTGCCAATCGGCCCAGGCTCATCCCCAGCGCGGCAACCTCGGCTCCGACTGCGCCAGCTCAGTGACGAGGAGCGTGACGCAGCAGCGGACGCCCTGCAGGAGCTTGCCGATGCCATGGCCAGTAAGATCACCGACGCTGACAGCTGGTCTTCCGGCGAGGGCTACATCAATGCCATCCCGGACCGCATCCGAGAGGCGCTACAGCCGTACGCTACGACTCCAACACAACCAAGGCACGCCAACCAGCAGCAGCACCGACGTCCGCCACGGATCACGCGCAACCAGCGCGAGCACCGTCTCGACGAAGCACTGGACGATATGGACGCCACGCAGCAAGCAACCCCGCGCGATCAGCGGGCGGTGCATCGGGCGCGCCGGCGCGTGGGCCGCGTACGCGCCTCGATGGCTCAACAGAAGCTGCGGCAGGCGTTCGCAAAGGACGAGTCCGCGTGCGTGGCCAAGATCCTGGCCAGTGCCTCAGCAGAGACCGCAGTAGAGGAGCACCCCGAGACCTGTCCAATTGACGCTGCCACGCTGCACGCCCACTTCACCGGTACCAACGCGCCACGGACGAACTTCGACTACGACGCCACCGGCGGTGATGACTTCCGAGCCGCGCTGGACGACTTGCAGCCTGCGACCGTCGCGACCGACGCGTTTGATGCGGAGCTGACGCTGGACGAGGTGGAGGACCAACTCACGCGCACCACCAAGACATCCAGCCCCGGACACGACGGCATCGGCTACGACATTTACAGCCGCTTCGCCGCGCAGCTCGTGCCGCTGCTCCTCGCAGCGTACCAGTTCTGTTGGCACCACCGACGGGTGCCACGGCTGTGGAAGGTCGGCATCGTGCGCCTCATCCACAAGAAGGGCGACCCGAAGGAGCCGACGAACTGGAGGCCGATCTGCCTGCAGCCCACGATTTACAAGCTCTACAGCGGGCTGCTGGCGCATCGGCTCTCGCGCTGGCTGGAAGGGAACGATCGACTGCCAATAGCGCAGAAAGGGTTCCGGGCGTTCAACGGGTGTCATGAGCATAACTTCGTGGCCACCACGTTGCTCGACCAGACCCGCCGGCAGCACCGCAAGCTCTACCAGGTTTGGTATGACCTGCGCAATGCCTTCGGCTCCATACCTCAGCAGCTCATGTGGCGAGTCTTACGACACCTCGGAGTGGACGACAGCTTCATCGCCCGATGCCAAGACATCTACCAAGACTCAGCCTTCGTGGTGGCAAATGCGATGGACGGTATGTGACCTCCTCATCCAGTCGTACACCAGTGGTTCATCCAGTCGGTCGAGTTCATTCGGTGCTCTGTACATCTCGATTTTTGTATTAACAACTCATTCAGTCGGTGAGATCCTCAGGATATTCCGAAGGTAAACGATACCTATAGAGATTGACACAAGGACGCACACGCTATACCGGGTGGGGACTTCCGTTTCTCATTTGGTAGTCCAAGACAACCTCATTCAGTATTGAGGTGCCTCCTGGGCGCGCTATACAACCCCCTGGGTGATAAAGGCGTTCAACCGCCTCGTGTCACTATCAGTTGTAATGCATACGCGGCTTGAACAGCCAAAGATCGAAGAAGAAGAACGAAGCCTTTTTGAGCTGTAGCTTTTCAGGCGGCAGTCTGGAGCGTTTCTGGTCCCCACCAGTCCGGGTAAGCGCTAAGTGTCAAACAGCGTATTTGTGCTGGTGGCTCACACCAGTGCAGGCTTACACAAAGCTACCGTATTACACGAGTTCTCAGCAACCGCGTGAAAAGGTCACGTCAAGTATAAAAAAATAAATGAAATGTGATAAATACGTTTAACATGCTAGATTTGTATGCACTTTTTACGGCTGTTGCATGAAACTCGTGGTTGCAGAGAACTCGTGTAATAACTGCTACTTTCTCAGCTGTAGCTCGACATTTGCGGAGGGTGCGCGCGACGATCTCTCTTTTCTTGGTGGAAAAACGTCAATCATTGTTGTGTGATTCTAGCAAGGTTATCAGAAGAGTGTGACGAAGCAAACCCCCGTCCCACAGATAGAGCCCTACCAAATTTGACTAGCTCTTATCCGAATAGCGGATGAACCTTCGTTTGTCGAGACTGGTGTGGGCGATTGAGGACAAAAGTGCCGTTTGTCAGTACCGGTGGGGATGCTCTAAGTTATGTACGTAAGGGATGCATGGTACGGACAGTATGCATGATACCGAAGCTATACTAGAGAGGCCACTAGTGAGAATGGCGCTGTGCTGTACATATGTCTTTTGGAATTAGTTCCAAAAAGACGGACGTCATTTGGGATCCCCTATTTTAACTCTAAACCGAACGACTTAAGGGTACCGGAAAGGCCCCTTTTCGTGACACAGTCGACATTGAGTTTATGTTATAAGAACAACAACTGAAAATACTATATGCAACAACACTGCCTATGATCTATCATTATAAATTATGGCGCTCTAACTCGCAGTGACTGTGGAGATATAGCGAGCAGCAACTCGAATTTTGATCGGTGCAACCCGCTGTGTCTTCACTATTTGGTTAAACAACGTTACGATTGTCATTTTTATGCTCAAAATATATCATTTTCGCTTTATTGAACAATTAAAATCGTTTATTTTTTTCACGATCGATCCACACACGTCCTGACTCGCTCAGGAGATGTTCTGCTGGTCATCCCAATGACAATCGGGCAGGGATTCCCGTTGAACGCGGAGCAACTCATCATGAGTGGGCCACTCAAAATCCGTGGATTGCAAGGGCGCGATCGACTCAAGCTCGGTAATCGCCTTGATCAAGAGAAGCGGAGCAGCAGGTCCCAAAAGCTCGCTGCCCCACCGGGAGAGCAAATCCCCCAATGCATTCTCATCACCAGGCACATGCTTAATCTTGTAATGGAAAAGCGTCAGGGTGAATGCCCATCGCTGATGTTGGTCAGCTTGAAATTGGGTGATGCTGGCCTCGGTCGACTGCAGGTCAAAGATGAACTGGAGATTTCGGTGATCCGTATACAAGCGGAATCCACCTGGTCGGAGAAGGAGATAATTGAGACGCTTGCAAGTCTCCGCGATGCCGAATGCTTCTTTCTCTATGATCGCCCAGCGTGAGCTAGCGCCTTTGAAGCTCCCACTAATAAAAGCGAGTGGTCGCAGGTCCTGTTTCTCCACTGGCAATCCGAGCTGCTTCTGCGACAGTTGCAGCACCGCAGCACCCCAATGGTACATGCTGTCATCCGTATAAACAAAAACGGCAATGTCCGCCTTGGGATGTGCTAGCGGAATCATTTGAATGAGTGTTTCCTTCACGCTGGCCACCGCGGCTGCAAGCTCCTCCGACCATTCGACGTCTGATAACTGTACGGGTTGAAGCTTCGTGTTCTTTCGGCTGCCAATGGACCGGGCGACTAAGTTTAGGATCTCATCCAGCTTGGTCGTCAAATCAGTGAATCGATGGATGCGTTGCCGCATCCACCCAACGGCACACAAAATTGCTAGAGGTCTCCACCATTCGTGGTATTTCCATGTCAACCAGACCTCGCACCCGTTTTGGCGAGTGTGAGACACCTTCGGCTGAGATCACCTTACCTCACCACGTCGCCTGTCGCATGACGAAATGACACTTGTGAGCATGCAGCTTGTGCCCGTATTGTTCACACCGATGCAAAAATTCCTCCAGCACATCCAGCAGCTCTTCAGGCGTTTTCGCAAAACCTAGCACGACGTCGAGCCTTACCAGATCCTTACTATACAGCAGCGGGCCTTACGATGTCTTCCATCGTCGGCTGGCAATAGGGGAGTCACTAGCGCCCATTGGCACCCGCGTAGGTGTCATCATCCCCAACTTGGTTATGATGGTGTAAATTTCTTGGGAGTCGCCGTGGAGGGAAGCTGATAGAAACAGCGAATGACGGCAGCATCAAAATAGTAGTCGCTTCCTTCCGCTTTGCTCAGGTCAGGTCAGACTCCAGGTCCGGCATCGGCCAAGCCAAAGCCTCCGTCAGTCAGTGCATTTGCCGCTCTGTGATCAACCGTCATACGCAACTCGTCGCTCTTCTTGGGCACGACGCGTGGAGCCGACGCCCAGCGGCTATCTGGGTTCATTTTCACCAACCCGGTCTTGAGCAACTGCTGAACGTGATCTTCGAGGAACGTCTCGTACAGCGGAGGGTATCGTCGCAGCTTCGCCTTGACTGGACGCGCGCCCGTCTTAAGCCGGACTCGGAGTGGAGGCACCTTGACAGGAGGATCGTCCCCCAACTCTACGCGGAAGCAGTCGAAGTAGCGTTCCAGCAGCCAACTGAGCCTATCATACAGAATCTTGGGTATGTTATTCTCGGCCGCCGCGGTAAGACCGTCACTGAGAGCGGCCTTGACTTTCTTCCGCTGGTCCGTTTCCACAACGGGTGAGGTTGCAACTTTGTCGAACTCGTCGTCACTACTAGGCTCTGACTCATCACGCAGTGTTGAGGATGCTAAAGACTGGATTTTGGTCAGGGGGAGGCTGCTGTTGCGCTGGGACCCAAATGCCACGTCGGAGTTTTGGCGCGCGCTGACGAAAGAAATCCGTCCGTTGAATATCCCAAAGTGAGCATCGTCGGGCGGTCAATAATCATCGTCTGCCCCGCCTCTTCCTCGTGAACCCAAAACGCTAGCCCGCGAAGCACTAACGGCCCCACCGAGGTTTCAACCTTCACCTCTGGCAGGAACACCTTACGCGTTACCCGAATTTGACTGTCGCCGACAGGATACAATAGCGCCGGCGCTTCCATAGTCTTTACTGCTACCGATACTCCACGGTCTGGTAGGGCCTGGGCCAGGCCGGCGCCTACCACGGAATCATCAGCCCCGGAGTCGAGAAGTACGGTACAGGGAAGAGGAATTTCCATAAATTAGTAGCTCCCTACTGATTTTTTCCCGTGCCACACCAAATTCTTGTTTTATTAAGTACTAATTTCTAGTTCGGTAAAATACAAAGCAAAGCTATTTTTGTAGGTAATTTTCGTCTAAGCAAATATACCATCTCAGCACTTTGGCTGCGGTGTCCCAACAGCTATGTTTAATGGTGCATGGGCATTTGGTAGGAGTTGCTCGAGCATGTTGTTTGTCGCTCATTGTAAATGTAGAAGTGAATACATTGGTGAGCTTAGTTCTTGTGATCTCTACCTCTGCGCACGTTAGATTTGTAATTTCTCTACTTGCTGCAGTTGCAAAACTCCTACTGCTTCGCGTGCCAGGAGAGGTTTTTAAACTTATGCCCAGTGCTCTCGTTATGGGGCAAAACCCCTGCAACGACTATATATGTGTAGTCATAGCTACAACAGAGCATCACAATTCAATTTTCCTGCCCGTGTTCGCGCCTTAACATCGAGTCAACAAGGCAGGCGTACTGATGAGCAAGAAAAACAAGAAGACATTTGAGGTCATACCTTTCACCTTGGAAGAGGGGCACCTGGTAAAAGCGGCGTCACTGTGCTTACTATGGGCGTGGCGAGTGATTTGCTAGCTCGCCTGTGTATCGTGGCCCATGCAGGAGCTAACGTCCACCGTGGCGAACGAGCGACTCTCGAAACCTTGCGTGATCGTTTTACGTGGACCTCCATGGACTCGGATGTTCGATCGTTCTTACGCTCCTGTTTGCACTGTATGATTATTGGCGACAAGTTGCATCCCCGCCCGTTTGGCGAGGCTCTGCATGCGACGAAGCCGAATGAGGTGATTCATTTTGATTACCTCTCACTCCCAGCCAGCTCTGAAGGCACTAATGATGTGCTCGTCATCAAGGATGATATGTCAGGTTTCGTGGAGCTCGTCGAGTGCGGGGCCGCTACGGCACGTGAAACGGCAGGCACCCTATTGGATTGGTTCAAACATTTCGGTGTGTGCACTCAATATGTTTCTGATCGGGGTGCCCATTTCAAAAACGAAGTAATCGAGCACTTGCGGCGTGCTGTAGGCGGCTCCCACTATTTTGTCACGGCCTACTGCCCGTGGGCCAACGGGACTGTGAAGGATGTTAACCGCTTACTTCTCCGGTGCCTTGAGACGATGCTCAGCGAGATGCGATTGTGCCAACAAGATTGGCCGGCGATCCTCCCAGTTGTCCAAACAGCTTTGAACCATATGCCGTCGGACCGACTTGACGGAGTGGCTCCGATTACAGCATTTACTGCGCTACCAGCTACGGCCGCTCTCGCAACGATCATCCACCCTCGCCTCGAGCGTGCCCACGACATTGAAGAGATTATCTCCGGCCAGCGTGCCCATCTCGAGTCAGTCCAAGCCGCGTTGGAAGCAATGCATCGTCAGCTCTCCGATTCTGTGGACCGTCGACGCCAACAGGCCCGCGCCAGGCACGGCCGACGCTCTGGCGTTGATATGGCTAATTTCGGCGTTGGAGCTTTTGCTTTGGCCGCCCGCGTCACCCCTCGCGCGAACAAGCTCGCGGTCACGCGGCTTGGTCCTAAACGTGTCGTTCGTGCACTTTCCGACCATGTTTACGAAGTTCAAGATATTGTTGCGCCGTTCACGGTGACCACGCACCATGCTTCACGTCTGCGCTACTACCAGGACGGATTTCGTGGTGTTACTTAGGACATGGAAGCGCACACTTTGCACGTCGCAGGCGGACACGTCGACAAGCAGTTCCTACAAGTTCGTCTGGGACCTTCGACGCATCAATGGGAAGAGAACTTGGAGTGGTTGGATCGCGACCCTGAAGAAGCCTCTGGGAGCCCGCTCAAGTCATGCACAAGGACGCCCAAGTGCTTCTAGAGCGCTATGTGAACCGATATCCTGATGATCCGCTTGTTCAAGCGATGTCGACAGCTCTCGCAACCCGGACCGCGGCATCGAGGGCTCCTTGGCGAAGACGGATGTGATCTGCCCGCCAGCGTTACTGGCTAGCAGTTGTCAGTTGTCGCAAACTTGGTTGCCGTTGCAGCTGCAGGAGCGGCAGTAGGGTCTGTCACAAAAGGATCCTAGCAGGAGCAGGAGCTAGATCTGCTGCTAAAGGAGCCTAACAGCCACAGCAAAAATACATCGCAGTTTGGATTTTACCGCGTTGGACGCGCACGGCATCCCCCGCGGTCACGGGGTGCGAAGAAACCCCGTAGATTCAGAATACCGTTGCTGCGTTCAGCATCGACCTCGTAAGGTCCGGTATAGGTAGGTGCGAGTTTCGCTCTTCGCGGTCGTTATTCGCCAACATTACCATATCCCCCGGGGCATACCGTGAGTATTACGCCCTGCGTTTTCTCGGGCAGTGGTCCTTGCCACTTGGGCTTCTTTTCGCTCTTTTTGAACTTTCCAGTCCACCGCGTGCGGGACGTCGAACCACATATCACGGCCAAAAGTGGTTTGTGCTGGACTGCACCCCATCACGGTGTGGTGGTGGTGGGGGGGGGGGGGCTCGGAGCGCGTACGCTACCGTCGACAAGAAGTTTCCCATTCGGCCTTGGTCGTGATTGTTTCGATGCGCAACTTCTCATTGATACATCGATGGACCCGCTCGATGGTCGAGTTGGCTTGAGGGTTACGTGGTGTCGTTGGTGGTGCTTCAATTCCGTAAGAGTCTGATAGCTCCCTAAACTCGCGTTTAAAATTCTCTTCCGCCGTCAAAGATGCACCGCTTCGGTGGAGGATATATGTTCAACCATACTTGATCGAGAATGCGGGCAGACTCTGCGCTGAATGGGTCGTTATGTACCGCGAGCTCGAGCAACCGCGTTGTTGGACCATGATACGGCACACGATTGTTGCTTGCCAAGCGGTCCGATCGAGTCTATAGCGATCTCATTCCATGGTCGGACCTCCACTATCTTCTGTGGTATCTGGCCATGTGAGCTTGGCAGCGCTGGATCACCATCCATACGGTGTAAAAAAATAGCTGCTTTGATCGACTGAGTCGTCACCGTAATACATGGATGGGTCAGCCACTCATGGTATGTTTTCATGATTGGGGACTGCAGTTGACATGGTGCTACCACCCTTCCTTCTTTTGCCGTCGTAAGAATTACACTCCACCAATTTCTCTCCGCACAAAGTCTTCCGTCGGCTCCATTCTTGCGTCGCCCTGATGGCCGTCGAGAACAACTCCGTGTTGTCCACACTGTTGGCCTCAATCACCGCTACTTCTGCGGTTTCAATTGGTAGCCGAGTCAACGCGTCCGCTGCCACATTGTCTTTACCCTGGATGAAGATTAACTCGGGACCATACTCTTCTATTTCTAGTCTCCATCGTAGCATGGTCCAGTTGTTGATATTCTGAAACGTTAAATTGCGATGATCGGTAAATACACGTATCTGCTGCCCCCACACGATCGGCCGGAATTCACGTAACATCAACCGGATACTGAGGAGCTCCTTCTTCTTCGTTGTGTACTTTTGCTGGGTATCATCACACTGTTGGGACTGGAACGCCAATGGTTTTCCTTCTTGCATTAAGACACGCCCGAGTTGGTACTCTGACGCGTCTTTGTATATGGCGAAGACCTTGTCGAAGTCGGGGTATACCAATAGTGTCGTTCTACCGATCATAGTCTTGACTCCGTCAAACGCCGCTTGCTCGCGGCGGCCATACCGAAATGGCCTTCTCGGTGATGTAAGTGCCGTGAGCGGAGCTAACACGTTGGATCGGCTTGGCCACATGTCTTTGTAGTAGTTGACCATCCCAATAAATCGCCACAGGTCACGCATGTTTCTTGGTCGCGCTAGCCGCTTGATTGTCTCCAGTTTACGTTTCCCTTCCGTCGAGATACTGTACCCGAGATATTCCACACTTGTTGAGCAAAACTTGCTCTTCGCTGCATGTACCACCACACCTGCATCCATTAATCTTGGTAATACAAACCTCAATATGCTGGAGGTGTTCATCAGAGGTGTGTGAAAGTATCAACACGTCGTCCAAATAAATTCGTACATACGTGAGGTCTCCCAAAAGATGCGTCATAACCGCCTGAAATTCGTCTGGCGCCGTGCTAATACCCATCGGTAGTCTTCAAAATCGATATTTCCCTCATGGAAGTACGATTGCCGTACGATACGACAATGGCAGAGGCTGGCGGCCAGCGTGCACCTTAGTTCACGTCATGGGGGCCGCGGCGACGTCACCCGCGGGTGAAGCACGTCCTGCGTCGTTGCGTCATCGCCATGCATCATTGGCATCTTCTGCTGCTGATCGCGTCGCCTGTCGCTGACTCTGTGCGTGCCGGCCAGAATGTCGTGATAATGGGTCGGCGCAGCGCAGCTTTGGTGCTCCGGGTCGGCGCGATCAGCAAGAGGTGCTGCACGGGCAACTACGGCTGCCACCACCTCATAGGAGGCGGCGACAGCAGCTGGGCTTAGCAGTGGAGGTGCTGTCGCGAGCGCTAGTGCTCTACCATCGGCCCTGCCTGGGCCCCCAGTTCGGCAGTCAATTTAAAATATTTCGTGAACAAAATGCAACGTTTCGTTATCATAATATTTGCAATAAATTTTATGAAATATATAGTAAAAATGATGTTCTGCAATTGGGGGTGTTGCGGCAAGTGTGATTCAACACTGGAAGCGACGCGATAGAGCTTTATTTATGAACCAGAAAAAAACTTAATTTTGTACTGAGGGCCTGAGTATTCAGATTCGTGCCTCCTGAATTGAACGTTTGCACTGAAAATTAGCCTGCCGACCAGTCATAATCATCTACGAAGAATCCCTACCAATCAGAGCGCTTCGCCTCGGGTGAAACCGCCCCGCCCCCTCCACCTACGCGCTTTTGCATCACCCAACGAAAGCATGCGCAACTCCTACAACTGGCGCCTCCAAGACAGCCTGCGCGGCGACAAGCTTGTCAACCGCCGTCTCGGCGCATTCCCTCCCACGAAAGTGCTTGCGAGTCAGCTGAAGCGGTGCACGGTGTGTAAGGTGAACTACGACGAGCATCTCATGCGCTATCGCATCTACGGATGCGGATCTGAGCCATGCTTAGACTCCGGCGCTGCGTGCAAGTTTAGGCTGAAGACCATGTCCTGCGAACATTCGCAGCTTTGTCACTTTACTAACACGAGCTCCATGTTTCGACGGGCGGGCAGAGCAAGAAACCAAAGTTGTCGAGAGCGGTTAAAGCAACTATCCAGGACCTAGTTCTGCGAGATGTGAAGCCAGCGCGCATTCGAAACGAGCTAATCGACAAACTCACTCAGACCGCAGACACTTTGCCGGCTCTTAAGCAGATCCAGAGCTTTGTTTACAACTACAAGAGAAGCAAGCTTGCCAACACTGATTTGGTGGAGGAGATGGTTGAGATTGCAGCAGGCTTCCCATTTTCGGAACATCTACCTGATACTACTGGCTTTACGTTTGGATACTCAGTGGATGGTGATGGACGTCCTGTTCTAGGCGATGGTAGCGACGAAAATCCGTTGGTGATTGGCGCAACTACGAAATTTCTTTTGAGGGCTGCAAACCGAGATCCCAGTAGATTTGTGTCATATGGATGCTACGTTTAAGCTTGTACTACGTGGGTACCCTCTCATGGTCTGTGGAATTTCTGATTCAGCGCGACAATTTCATCCCTTGGCGTTTTTCATTACATCGCAGCGCACAGCAGTGCAATATGTGCACGCTCTCCGGAGTCTGATGAGTTTGTACCAGGGAGTAGTTGGAAAACCTCTCGCTGTCAGCTACTTCATGGACGATGCTGAAGACGCTCAATACAATGGATTTGAACAGACGCTAGCACTACATACGGATAACACAAATCCTACCCATTTTATGTGTTTCTTCCACGTGGTTGAAAATGTCAAGAAGCGCCTCGGTGGACTGTCAAACAACGCCAAACATTTAGTTTATCGTTACATCTACGAAATGCACTACTCCAGAAATCCACGTGAATTTGCCGAGGTTGTCAACAAAGCGGATTTTGTGTGGCGTGCTGTACCAGAGCTACAACGTTTTACTGACTATTTTCAGAAGATATGGCTAGAGAGTCGATACAGCAAGTGACAGTGCTTCTGGTGTCCACCTGGTTTCGCTAAGACTAACAACACTGTCGAGCAATTTAACAAGGTGATCAAGCGTGACTATACTTTGAGAGTTCGGATGAAGCTTTGTGCACTGCTTCAAAAGGTCATCAGCATGGGCTAACAAGCTGTTGGTGACGCAGTCTCGCCAAAGCGTTCAGTTTCTTCTGGGTAGTGCCAGTGGATCTACACACGCGTATGTCGTGAAAAGTTTGATTCACCCCTTAGAGAACGCGAAGAATGCGGAGCTCACCACCGCTCGATTGCATACACCAATTTCGCTACTGAACCACGACCAGCGCTTACCCTGATTTCGAGAACGAAGCGACTACTGAAGGCTAACAAGCTGTTGGTGACGCAGTCTCGCCAAAGCGTTCAGTTTCTTCTGGGTAGTGCCAGTGGATCTACACACGCGTATGTCGTGAAAAGTTTGATTCACCCCTTAGAGAACGCGAAGAATGCGGAGCTAGGTGAGCGGAACAACCGTCGGATGGAGCGCTTGGGGCAACCCCACGGAGGATGGACAGTCGATGTGGTTACCAAGACGTGTCCCTGCAAAGCATGGTTTAAGTACGGGAACTGTTTTCACCTGTTAGCAGGTCTTAGAAGCGCGAATCAATCGATACACGGCTGGGCAGGAACAGCACGTAGATTTGTGAATCGCCGGGTAAAACGAGCTAAGACCGACGAGAACTCTAGGGGGGACGACCAGCGGTAGTCTCTCATGCACTCTGTGTAGATTAGTTGAAACAACAGCTGATGCAAACTAACGAGATCACAGTTGAATGACTCAAATCTGTTCTGACTATTGCTTGCACGAGTACTGCAACTGACATCCACGGTTGTTCATTGTACGAGTTCGGTTGAACCAGAACCGCGGCTGCGTTGTAAGTACATGACTTCAACATGACAGATTTCCGCTAAATTCGAAACCATGCTACATCTGACGAAAGTTGCTCTGAACAATGTGTAGTAAGCATGTAAAGAAGTCGCATTGGTTTGATCAAATGCTCATCGTTCGAAAAAATAGAGCCGCGGCTGCATAGAGAATGCTATTTTTTCGCATTTCTACCATTCATTTTCCAGACATATTTAATGCATAATATTTTCTAGACACGACTGATGCCTTATTGCTTCTGACACATTTTAAAACAGTTCGTCAAACAAGGTATGTATAGTTTAAAAAACTCGCTTGGTGCAAATATAGAGCCGCGGCTGCGTAGAATACACAAAAATATATCGTAGTGTAAACACAACATGTCTGTCACGACAGCAGCTTCAAAGCGAAAAGCTATACGCTGGATACGCTCTTGCAATATGGTCTGCCACATGGTATAGTACTAGATAAGAAGTGAGTTTGACGCAAGTTCAGTGATTTAGAGCCGCGGCTGCGTGGCACGTAAAACTCGTAATTTTCTGTGTTGTTTTGCACCTTGAGATACGTAAAATTGTTCTGACCATATTTCTTGCAAAGATTGGAATGATTCAATGGCACCTGAAAAGTAATTTGAATACAATAATCAAAGCCGCGGCTGCATAAAATTCAAAATGACAATGTTTGTATTACTCGGTTACCCTGCCAGATTTTGCCTTCTTCATCTCCCGCAAAGCGCGCATCTTCTCGTTCTTACTTCGATACTTGTTCCACGTCGCATTGGCACGTGATCGAGCCTGGATTGTTTTTTCCTTTGAAGGTAGCTCCTCCATAAAGATCTTCTTTTTCTTCCTCGAAGTTTTCATCTTCCCAGTCGCGCCCTTCCATCACGCAAAACGCGCTGAGCAGTGCTTTTCAAGATCGTTCAGACGCGCGCTCCGAACCTGATGCAAATTGCGTAGCGTACTTGTAGGACTGCTCTCGATCTTGTGCCAGTACAATGACGTCTCCCCCCCCACCCCCGCCTTTGGGACGGCGGTGTTTCGGGCAGGAACCCCATTAGTACCGAGTGGTACACCAAGCTGTTGAGGTAAACGACATCACCTGGACGCTGGACTAACACAGCCGAGCCGCTTGTTGTCAGCATGCGGTTGAAGTAGTCGACCTTGTTGCCCCACTTGAACGCTGGCTTGATACTCGGAGCGAAGAAAACCCAAACCTTAATGCACTTGCAAGCGCACGGCGGTATGTAGCTGACTACTCGTGCATGGTCAACATGAATCGCTGACTCCCGGTTGCCAGATTGCAGCCAATTCTCTGGGGGGAACATGTACGCTTCACCCTTCGGGAACTGTAACTTGGAGTAGTAGCCGGGTAGATGAACGGTGTAGTGGACCAGTGGGCACTCGCGCCCGGCCTCCCATTCTTGGTGAACTCCGTCCGCGATAAACTTTAATATGCTCGAGGTTTTGAGCAAGCTGCGAAGGTGGGTGGCGTCTCAGGGGAGCTTCGGGAGGCCACGAAAACCGGCGACATCATCACAGCCGTCGCGGAATACCAGCGTGGCGGCTTCAGTTTTGACAGCGAAGCTCCAGGAGAAGCCGCCGTCTACGTAGCGGTCCATTGATCCTGGTAGCCGCTTGTAGATGTCGTGAAGGCGGTACGTTTTGCTTCCGTAATCTCCACTGCTAACTAGCGCACGTAGCTCTTGCAGCAGGTCGTCTTCGCCTTGGGAGCGACGGGTTCCCTGTAGTGTGCCGGGGCCAGAAGGCGAAGACGCGTGCGGTGCCTGGGGTGCTGGCTTTTTGTCGAATGAGAAGCCGCTGCACCCCTACCCACCAACTGTCTAAATGTTAGTATGTCGGTCAAAAGTCAGTATAAGGAGTATAGATTTCAGGTTTTGTCAAGCGACGCGCATCTAAGCTTTTATGTGGTGGCAAATCAATCGACATAGTGTGTTTCGCAGGGAATTATACATAGAACATACCTAAATGTGTTGCACGGCCCTTACCACTGCCCAGAATATTATTTAATCTATTCTGTTTGCAAATCAATATTATGATGTTTGACGTTGTCTCATATTGTGCTTGTAAATGCTGACGACAGGTGCCGCGATGAGGTGCCATCCTTACGCTGGTTAAATGCATAAAATATTCCACAGCAATGCGACATATTTCATAATTAAACATACAACTCTATTCTCCTAATATTCACAATACATTTATGAAATATAACGAAAAGTTTTTCTGCAAATACGGACGTGCGGTATCGCTTGTGTGATTCAGCATGGGAAGCGACAGTGCATCTATGTTCTTTATGGGTCAGCAAAGAAGCGAAGTAGTGAGCACTCCGCGGGAGCCGACATGGTCCAGCACTTGTTCGGGTTCGCATCCATGCCGGGCCTGCGGAGAAGGTGGACCACCAGCACGTGCTGCCGCTTGACGCCGCTCATGGTGCTGCTGAAAATCTTAAGGCCGCCACATAGGCCGAGGCACCGCGGCGGTCGTCCGATGGCAGCTTCACGCTGATGTCCGGTAGCCACTTCAGCGCGTGGAGGAGCGGGCTGATCGCTGGATTCGGCGCCGGAGACACGCGCCGAACTGGCTGCGCCGACGGGCCCGCCGCAACCAGGCACTTCGCCCAGTGCATTCACACCTGGGCCACCACGGGTGGCTAAAACCACCACAACCGACGGCACGCGCTGCGTCCAGGCCGCACAGCTACCAGCGCTCACTGGGTTGGTGGGCCGGCCCACGGACGTGTCCCAGGCCCGCCGCCTCCCACCGCCGACCATTCATTCTCCTCCCTCGCAGTCCACACCGCGCCGAGGAGCGCGCGCCTCAGCCGCTGGCTCCAGGCGCACCCATTGACCGGCCAAGGCCTCCTGGAGACCTTCGCCGCCGAGATGGCGAGCAGGATCACTGACGCAGACAGCTGGGCCATTTGGAGACGACTACATCAGCGCCATTCCTGGGCGCCTTCGCGAGCTGCTGCAGACCTACGCCACCCGTCAAACCCAGCCTGAAGACCCCAACAGCAGCAGCGGCAGCGACGGCCGCCCCGGGTGACAAACAACCAGCGGGAACATCGCCTCGACGAAGCCCTGGACAACATGGAGGCCACGCAACAGGCGACATCCGGCGACATGAGAGCGACGCGCAACGCCTGACGTCGGGTAGGGCGCATTCACTCGTCGATGGCCCACCAACAGATTCGCCAACAATTCGCCCGTGACCAGGCCAAGTGCGTGGAGAGCATCCTTTGTGCAGCGTCGCCCGAGGCAGCGGCCGAAGAGCACCCAGAGACGTGCCCCATCGACGTGGCCATGCTCCATGAGCACTTTACGGCCACGAACTCCCCGCGCATCAACTTCCACCCAGATGATCCCTGCGGCGAGCCATTCCGCGCAGCGATGGCGGACATCGGCGCCTCCTCCTCAGCCCGCAGCGCTTTCTCGGACGGCATTGCGGTGGACGAGGTCGAGGACCATCTCGCCCAGACAGCCGCGGACTGCAGCCCTGGCCATGACGGCGTGGGATACGACATCTACCGGAAGTTCGCGGCACAGTTGGCCCCCCTCCCACATGCTGTCTTTTAGTTCTGCTGGAGTCACCGCCGAGTACCTACCTTGTGGAAGGTGGGCTTCGTCCGCCTAATCCACAAGAAGGGCGACCCACGTGACCCAGCCAACTGGATCTGCCTGCAGACCGCCATATACAAGCTCTACAGCGGTCTGCTGGCACGTCGACTATCGCGCTTCTTGGAGAAGAACGGCCTGCTGCCCATGGCGCAAAGGGCTCCCACAAGTTCAACGGATGCCACGAACACAGTCTCGTGTTAACCACGTTGCTCGACCAGACCCGGCGGCTGAACCGGAAGCTGTACCAGGTCTGGTACGACCTACGGAACGCCTTCGGCTCGCTGCCCCAAGAACTCATCTGGTTCGTGCTCCACCGGCTCAGCGTGGACGCCGACTTCATCGCGAGATGCGGCAACATCTACGACGACTCGTGCTTCATCGTGGGCAACGCGAGCGATGGAGCGACGGACCCGGTGCAGCAGAAGGTGTGGGTGTACCAAGGCTGCCCGCTCAGCCCCTTGCTGTTCATCACCGCGCTGGTCCCGCTGCTCCGAGAACTGGAACGGCTTGACGGCGTGGGTGTCCCCCTAACCTGAAAGTCTTCGGCGCCAGCGCCGCCGGCATTCGCAACTGTCACGAAGTTGTCGCCCAGTTTCTGGAGAGGACGGGGCTCCGCGCAACCTCCAGCAAATGCGCCTTCCTAGTGGTCAAGCGAAATAACCGCTGTCACGCCGCCCAAGTCGACCACCTGCAGCTCGAGCTCCATGAAGATGCCATCGACCGGTCAAGCCCCATGGTAGCTACCGATTCCTGGGGGTGGGCGATGGCTTCGACCACGTGCGGCACCGCCTCCAGCTTGAGCCCAAGATCCAACAGCTCAAGAAGGAGGCGGTTGCGCTGATGCAGTCGGGGCTAGCGACGTGGCAGGTGGTAAATGTGTACGTCTACCTCAAGGTGGAGTACGCGCTTCGCCACCTGTGGCCCAGCTTCAAGGGTTTGGCTGTGCCGTCGCCCGGGGATTGCGGCACCTGCTGCGCCCATCCCAGTCCGCCACCACCGAGTTCCTCTACACGACGACATCCGGTGGCGGACTGGGCCTGCAGTCGCTGGTGGAGATGCACCAAGCGCTGCAGGTAGCACACGCGTGGCAGATGCTGCACTCCAAGGACCCGGCAGTCGGCGCAGTCGCCAAAACACAGGTGGGGCAGGTAGTCCGCAAGCGCTACCGCCTGCAAAAGGAGCACTGGCACTGGCGTGACGACGAGCACGCGTGTCTGTTCTTGAGCTCAGAGCTCGCCGCCTCACCCCACGCAGAAGTGCTCCGCCGCAACGGCGACATCGGGTCGCTGTGGGTGGATGCCCAACGCATCCTGCTGACCAATCACCTGCACCTCGAAGTCCACGACGACGCAGACCCTCGGACTTCGCGTGCCGCACCACACCACGTGGCTCGGCCACAAGACAGTGTTGCGGCATGTGAAGCTCCACATGGAGATCCACCACCAGACCCGATGGAAGGGGATGGTGGACCAAGGCAAGACTGTGCGGGCGCACGGCGGCCTCGGGGCGAAGTTCGTCTCGACGGGGGCGGGACTGTCGGATGCGGAGGCACCGGTTTGGCATTCAGGGCCGCCTCAACCAAGTCGACACCAACTCGGTGCTCAAGCGCAGGCGCCTCCGGGCCAATGCGGTCTGCCGCGACCCGACCTGCTCCTCGGCGGAGACGCTGCCCCATGTTCTCAACCACTGCTCGTCCAACATGGACGCCATCAGGCAGCGTCACGGCGATGCCCTCGATCGATCCAAGTCGCCCGCAGAGCTCCGCCTCAACCAGACAGTACCAGAGTACACTGGGGCAGCTCTGCGGCCGGACATCGTGCTGCGCAACGAGGCCGCCAAGTCGATGGTGATCGCCGACTTGGCGGTCACGTTTGAAGACCAGGCGGCCGGCGCCCGACACTCCTCGCTGCAGCTCAGCCACGACTACAAGACGCTCAAGTACCAACCGATCGTGACGGAGCTGCGGCACAAGGGGTGGCGGGTGCAAACCGCCGCCATCGTGTACGGGTCGCTGGGATCAGCAACCTCAAGATCTACACGGAGAAGCTGAAGCTGCACAAGCGCGAGGCCCGACAGCTAGGCCTTCAGCTGTCGAGCCGCTGCCAGCCAGCCAATCCAGCCTCGCCAGCGACGCTTCTTTCTATTGTGCGGCCGCTGACGAGCCGGAGGTGGCCGTCGCTGACTGGTCGGACTTTCGGCCAATCAGCGACACCCAGGGGTGCGATTACACACTTCCGCCCCCGTTTTGGCTTCAAGCTCGGCCCGAAATGGGCCTCCGGAGGCTCCACGCACGGAGCCGCCACTCGGCACCCGTGGGAGCTCCGGCGCTGCAACTTCGGGCACGGGTCGGGAACCCGCCGCGCCCATTGCACCCCAAGCGGCATCGCGGGCCGAGCCCGCTGGCGCCCAAGCGCACTTCGGCCTCCGCCTCGCGTCGTTTCGCGACGGCACCAGGCGGCTTGCAACCCACGGGCCCCACCGTACGACTGGCCAGGACACCTGGCTTGCCCCAAGATGGCGGCGCTGCCGCCGGCCCTGGTGCAGTCCCAACACCTACGCCAGACCCCCACTCGCGCCGTGCGGCTGCCCCAGACGCCTGCCTGACCGCCCTCCGCTTCGCCCTAGATCACCCAGCCGATGTGGCACGACCCGGCAGGGTGGCCGACAGGCTGATCGAGCCAGTAGTCCTGAGGGTGGCGCTCATAGTCGCCACGGCTTGCGCCGTGGGTGCCTCCCACGGTCCCAGCGACCTCGACGACGGCTCAAGCGACGACGACGATGCGCCGGACGGTCTCGCCGCCACCGCAAGACGCCCCCAAGTCCCCGCGAGCACTGTTGCCCCGCTCGAAAGTGCAAGAGGCATGCTCGCCGATAATGGAGCACCGTCACTCGTGGCAGCATCTCCTCTGCCAAGCCCAGCTGCTGTCGCCACCATGGAGCACCCCGTGCACGCTAACCCACCCCCAGAACCTACACCGGATCACGTACACGCGGAGCCCATGCAGGTCGACACGACCGGCAACGGCATTGGTAGGACGGCCATGGACGACGTCGAGCTCGTCACAGCGACATATGCACATGTTGCTGCCCAATTCGAATGCGTGATATGCCCATACGTCGCGGAGAGCATGCCGGTGCTGATACAGCATCGACGATCGGCGCACTGCGGCACTCTCTTCCAGGACACCTTCACCAGCAGGTGCGCATGCAGCCTGATCTTCTACGCGCGAATCGTGGCTGTTTGCCGCGCAGCTGCGCGCGCCTTGCGCCACCGCCAAGCCGTGCCAGCAGCGCCGACCGCTGTTCTCCCTACACGAACCGAGGCCGCCCCTCAGTCTACTGGGCACCTCGACGTGGCGATGACTACCGCTGCGGCAGTCGCACCAAACGACACCGTGGCCTCACTCACCACCAACCTCAAGAGCACCTTGCTAGCCGCCGCCAAGACCACTGGGCTTCAGATGCCCCCCCATGGGTGCTACGGTTTGACGGTGTATGCCGCCACAATCCCCGCCTCGGTGGAGCAGGCGCGGCTGTCTTTGTGCCCAGCGGGACTGTAGACATACTCGCACTATATGCCGAGCAGCAGCGAGACAAATAGCACCGCCGAATACACGGCACTTCTGCTCGGCGTGCAAAGCGCCAACCACCACGGAGCCACTCTTCTCGACATCGAAGGAGACAGCCACCTAGTGGTCCTAGTGGTGGCGCAGGTGAAGGGCACCTTCGCGTGCCGGAACAAGCGGCTCCGGCAGCTTCACAACCGGGTGCGACACGCGCTCGGTTCCTTAACCAAGTACAAGCTGCGCCACATCGACCGAATGGCCAACGCGCCTGGCCAACCAAGCGCTGGACCAGCGGAAGACCACCAGGGAGTGCGATGTGCATGGCTCGATGGCGAACTACTTCGACGTTGCCGCGTCGCTGACGCCACTCGATGCGCCGCCGGCAGCGCAACCCTGTGCACCCAGCGAGGATGCCGTTCGACATTTAGACGCTGGCGCCAGTGTCACGGAGGACGACAGCATGGATGACATTGGAGCCGAGATTGCTGCGCGAAGCCTTCCCAACCTTACCCATCGGCCCAAGCTCAGCCCCAGCGCGGAAACCTCGGCTCCGACTGCGCCAGCTCCGCAATGAGGAGCGAGACGAAGCAGCCGACGCCCTGCAGGAATTCGCCGACGCAATGGCCAGCAAGATCGGGGACGCCGACAGCTGGGCCTCAGGTGAAGGCTACATCAGTGCCATACCAGGGCGCATTCGGGAAGTACTACTACCGTACGCCACGCACTCATCGCAACCAGGACGACCCCAGCGGCAAAAGCAACGACGACAACCACCACGGGTGACGCGCAACCAGCGCGAGCACAGACTGGATGAAGCGCTTGACGACATTCAGGCCACCCAGCAAGCGACGCCACGAAACCAGCGTGTGGTGCGTCGAGTGGGCCGCATACGCGCCTCCATGGCCCAGCAAGAGCTGTGGCAGGCGTTCGTCAAGGAGGGATCCAAATGTGTGGCCAAGATTCTCTCAAGTGCTTCAGTGGAGACGGCGGTGGAGGAGCACCTCGAGGTGTACCCGATTGACGCTGCCACTCTCCACGCCCACTTCACGGGCACCAACTTTGACTTACGCCATGCGACAATCCTGTGGATCTGACAAAATCGTTCCGAATATTTGACCAATAGTGTTGATAGAATGCGCTTACTTTTGACCAATGACTTTCAACTATGAATTCGTGGTCCTGCTACAATTGAGCTCGTCCAGCATTTGCGAAACTGTACGATGCGCGTCAAGCGCTCGTACAAAATTGAGTTCAAGCGTCGCGTTATCAGCCGAGTCGCAGAAGTAGGCATTGACGAAGCGATTACTGAAAGCAATGTACCACGCTGGACAGTCCGTGATTGGCTTAAGAACAGCGAGAAGATAAACAGCTACAGCGGTTCTCAGAAGAGCAAAACGATGAAAGGGCAGGGTAGAAAGGAAATGATTCCGTTCGCTCACGCCTTGGTACTGTATATGAAAGATGAGCGCCGTGACAATAATGCAAGATGTACTAGTGTTGGAGTCGTATTTTAAAGTTTATGCTAATGTTTTTTTTGTTACCCTATATTGTGGCCACAAGAATGATGATCGAGTACATCAAAACGTATCAATACGTTTGGTTGATGGTATTTATCAACAAAGAAGAGTGAGGATAGTGGTCATAAAGCGCTAATGAAACTCTGCCAGGAATTCGCAAAACGGTATGTCATAAAATATTTCTCTGATTTTAAATTTACTAATTTGAGCTTTAGTCACGGGTTTTCATCTCAAGTTCCAGTTTTAAGCAAACTCTCCGATACTGAGCTTGCTGAGACGCAATTATGGTTGTCGTTGGATTTCTGGGGGAGACATTGGAAAACGCCCCTAAACGAGATCTACAATATGGACGAAACTTCAATATACTATGAGATGGCACCGAAAAAGGGGTGGGCCGTGAAAGGGCGGGCTGATTCTGCAATAGTGACTTGATTGAAGAAGCACCCGGGTCGGATGACAGCCGCGTTAACCGTTCGAGCTGATGGTAAGTTTGTTATATTTTTTCGTTTTTTTTGCTGATGCTATTTTTTTTTAATTTTTTCTGTAAAAACTTCCTATTATTATTATTATTATTATTATTATTATTATTATTATTATTATTATTATTATTATTATTATTATTATTATTATTATTATTATTATTATTATTATTATTATTATTATTATTATTATTATTATTATTATTATTATTATTATTATTATTATTATTATTATTATTATTATTATTATTATATTATTATTAAGGGTGTTCCTGGCGGGACAATTGAACAAGAAGAGCTGAGCAAGTACCCGCCAGGACACTATTATTGCGTTCAAGACAATGCGTGGATGGACAAGAGAGCTTGGGAAATCTTCGCTAGTGACTTGCTGCCACGCGAGTTAGATGGACCCGCCGTCATCATTGCCGACGATCTGGACTGCCACGTCTCAGAGGAGGGTCAAAGGGTCGTGGCAGAACATGCGTCCTCTTTGGTGTACGCACTTCCACCGAACAGTACATCCACGTGCCAGCCTTTGGATGTTGGCATCATGGGCCCGCTAAAGTCCGCCCTGCGAAGCACTTGGGTTCGTCAAGAAGGACCAAGTCCAAAACGTGCACCCGCTAAACGACTTGACATCATTAAGCGCACTATCATGGTATGGAACACAATTGTTTGAGGAAACCGAGCGCAAGAGCTTTGTGAAAGCAATTCCTCGACACTTCTACGCCGTAGAGTTTTTGTAACACTCAATCGACTTTCTCTTGCATTCAGCTTTTTTTGTCAATCTTTCGGGGATTTTATCCAATCAAAATCTATGGCGTATTTTTCCGTGGTGACCGGTTTACTATGGAGGATAGTGGTCAGTGCTGGCGTATTTTTCCGTGTCTGTACTTTGCTGCGCAGCTTGTGCCCCTCCTGCACGCTGTGTACCAGTTCTGTTGGCAACACCGGCGCGTGCCGCATCTGAGGAGGGTTGGAGTCGCTCCCCATGTTAAATCACAAAAGCGATACCGCACGTCCGCATTTGCAGAAAAAACTTTTCGTTATATTTCATAAATGCATTGTGAATATTAGGAGAATAGAGTTGTATGTTTAATTATGAAATATGTCGAATTGCTGTGGAATATTTTATGCATTTAACCAGCGTAAGGATGGCACCTCATCGCGGCACCTGTCGTCAGCATTTACAAGCACAATATGAGACAACGTCAAACATCATAATATTGATTTGCAAACAGAATAGATTAAATAATATTCTGGGCAGTGGTAAGGGCCGTGCAATACATTTAGGTATGTTCTATGTATAATTCCCTGCAGAATCACACTTGCCGCAACACCCCCAATTGCAGAACATCATCTGCACTATATATTTCATAAAATTTATTGCAAATATTATGAAAACGAAACGTTGCATTTTATTCACGAAATATTTTGAATTGACTGCCGAATCGGGGGCCCATCTGCTTCCAGCAGGCCATCTACAATCTGTATGCTAGGGTCATAGCGCACAGGCTGGTACGATGGTGCCAATGACCGTCATGCCCTGGGGCAGAAAAGGTTCCGAGCGGTGAACGGCTGCGGGGAACCCAACTTCCTCGCAGCCATGCTCGTCGACAACGACCGCCGGAAGCATCACCCGCTCTACGAAGTCTAGTACGACTTCCACAACGCGTTCGGTAGCGTGTCGTTCGCTTTGCTATGGGACTCGCTGTTGCTCCTCGGCGTTCCGCCCGACTACGTGGACCGAGCAGGACGTGGACGTCTTCTAGGGATGCCCGCTGAGCATGCAGCTCTTTCAACGCCGCCACCAACCCGCTGCTCTTCGAGCTTCGGCAGCTGTCGGAAACCGGGGTGCAGATCTCCCATGATGACCGTCCTGGTGCCTATGCAGACGACCTCAAGATCTTCACGTGCGCCGCCGCGTCGAACTCGCGCCCAAGATCAAGCAAGACGCGACGGCGCTGATGGAGTCGGGGCTCGCGCCGTGGCAGGTGGTGAAGGCCGTGAAGGTGTACTTGTACCCCCGGGTCGAGTACGCCCTCCAGCACCTGCGGCCGGACGACCGGTACTTGGAGAGCTTGGACCTCCACCTGCGCCGCGGACTTCACCACCTCGTCCGCCTACCGAAGATGGTGACGACCGACTTCGTGTACGCGCCGGTGTCGCGCGGCGGCTTGGGCTTCCTGCCGCTGGTGGAGTTGCACGCAGCGCTCCAGATCGCGCACGGATGGCAGATACTGCACTCACCTGACCCAGCCATCTGTCGTATCGCGCGAGAGCAGCTCCACCAGATCGCCGACGCGCGGCACCGGCTCGACATGGCGCACTGGAAGGAGCGCGGTGAGGAGTTGTACGAGCGCCTCCTCAACTGGGAACTCGGGGCATCGGCCCACGAGCCACCCAAGCGCCGCAGCGGCGACATCGGCTCGCTGTGGGTCGACGTCAGGAAGAACCTCAAGGTGTTTGGGTTCCGGTTCGAGACCGCGCCGCCCAACTCGGAGGCGGGTACGCCAGCCCAGCCAATGCAGCTTCGCGTGCCACACCACGAGGAGTGGGTAGACCACCGCAACGTGTTGAGGCACGTGAAGATGCACATGAATACGAGGCATTGGCGCAGGTGGACAGCCATGAAGGACAAAGGCAAAACCGCGCGATCGCACGGGGGTGGGGGTATCGTCTTCCTAACGCGCTCGCGGGGTATGTGGGAAGCCGACTACCGCTTCGCGATTGCTGGCCGCCTCAACCAAGTGGACACCCACAGCGTCCTCAAACGCAAATGGCTCCGCGCGTACGACAAGTGCAGGCACCCCGGTTGCACGCGCGTGGAGGCGCTAGCGCACATCCTCAACCACTGCTAGGGTACCATGGACGCAATCCGCGGCCGCCACGACGACGCACTCAAGACCATTGAACAAGCCATTCTTTCGTCGTCGTGCGGCCGCCCCGACCGCGGTGAGCTCCGGATGAACCAGACGGTGCCGTCACTCGCTGGCTCAGCGCCCCGCCCCGACCTCCGGCACTACAATCACGCCACCAAGACAGTGGCGGTGGTCGACCTGGCGGTGGCGTTTGAAGATCGGGCGAGTGGCGACGCCGAGCTCTGGACTAGCGCGCATCGCCGCGCACAAGCGCACCAAGTACGCCGGTATCAAGTGGCACCTCGAGCGCCAAGGTGGAAGGTGCACCCCTCGGCGCTCGTGTACGGCTCCCTGGGCACGGTGGCCCTGGGGAATTTCAAGGTGTATGGAGCACGGCTCAAGGGGGCAGGCGGGTGACGGAGACCGGGGGGTGGGGTAGTGTTGGGAAAACCAGTGGTTGCAAAAACCAGATCAACCAAATGGCCCGGTATTTTGGTTTTCATCACCTGGTTTTTATGGTTTTATGATTTTATGTTCTACAACTGGTGTAGCGTTTCAAATGCCAAAATGTGCTTTGAGTCAAATCTTAGTGGTACCAGCCTAGACACTACCGTACCATCACTGCCCGATCACCGACATCCGCGCCGGTGCACCTGTTCCAACGTCGAAGACCATCTTGGCATCAACCCCGCCCACCAAGAACCACGTTGACCCGAACGCCCTTAATCCATCCCGTGACCATGACCAACAATGACAAACCCGCGTCTGACATCAGTGGTGACGTTGGCGCCGCCGTTAACCCTCCGGCCGCCATCGACACCATCTCCGGTTTACACCTGCACCACCACATATGACGACACAGAGTACACCACCACATAGGCTCCAACACCTCCATCGGTATTTTGTTACAGAGCGGACTTGTAGATTTACTGCGTACGTCGAAGTGGTTGCGGACTTGCGAAGTGCCATACTGCGACACACAACAAAAATACAGGCTCGGAATTTCACGATGTAACAAGAACGCTCATGAAAATTACTCGTACCTGGTTGAGCTGGTGACGAGCTTGATAGCTCCGCCAAAGACACTTTTTGTCCCCGCAATCCTGGCAGCACCTTTTTTTCTGGGGAAAAAAGAGGATCGTTGCTTTTCGGAAACGGACGCCGATCTCGTTCTGGTATTGGATCCATGTACTACTTTTTATCTCGGCCACCTTTTGCAAAAAGAGCCTCTGTTGTTCAAGATCATAGGCTGAATTATTCTGATTAATGCCGGTCGCGTGTGAATCGCAGTCATCAGGTCATAGCAGTGTCATTGTCAGGTTCCAGTTCGCAAAGTACTTCGTTCCAGTACGCTAGTGCGGTGTCGGATCCAACCACGCTTTCTTCTGAACCATTCTACTCTATATCGTTAACCGGAAAACGATCATCTCGATCGTGAAGAAGCGTACGCTGGGCAGGTCAATTAACCTCTTGATCACGTCAGACTTCGCTTTTGCTTCAACAACGTCATGGTCGCGCACCTGCTTACGCACCAGCGCTATTTTTCGTGCCTTCTCGGGAAACATTCTGTTCCTTTTGGGGGTATGGATCAGCGCCAACGCTAAAGTATCGCTCACAAGTTGCTGTACTGACTGAGATGGAGAGGATAGCAAGAGCAAGGCGGGTAGACTGCTGTTTCACATTTCAGAGTCACGCATGCACGTCCAGTACTTGTGAATGGAGGTGAAACGTTCATACTTGGGCACGGTTGGGTCTTCTTCTCTAATCCATGTATGTAATTCTTCGTACAATCCAGCGTCGTTGTCGCCAATTTTAAAACGCTTGAAGTAGTAGGTTCCAATACGACAAAGTGAGCTTGTAGTCGTTAAAGGGCTTTTATCAAGAAGTTTTTGCTGGCTTGTGAGCGGGGTGCAAGAAGAGTGCTAAAAGCATGAGGGGCTGCTCGTATTGACGTTATCGCTTTTCAACTTGACGAGTGAGATCGATATTCCCGTAGGGACGTCTCGAAAAACCGGCAAAAATATCGAGATAACATACCACAATATCTGCCATCGTATTTTCATCACGCTGCAGCTTAAGCGACGCATATGCAAGCGGTCGGATGACCTCTTCGGCGTCAATCAGCGCGTCCCAGAACGATTTCTTTGCAAACACTTTACATACACGTGGAAACTCATCCACACCCCGAAATTTAAGTTCCAACAACTCGAGAGCACTACGGACCCGCAGTACCGAAGCGAAACATCCATGCATACTATTCCACCACGTTTCACACAGCTGCTTCAAACTCCATGAGTAGCCGTAAGTTTCCATCATGCACTTCTCAGCTTCAGGTAGCCACTTCAAAGAAGAAGCATTCACAGCATTCACGGCATCCGACGCTTGCGTAGTAACCTCTGCGTAATCGGACTTGAGAACAGCCTTCACCAAGTTATTGAGATCATGGGCAAAACAGATCATGAATGCGACTTCAGGCCATCGAAGACTTAAAATTCGTCTAGCACGGCCACATTGGCCAGCGTTGTCCGTAACTACAGCTCCAAGCCTCCAACCTTCCGTCCCCATCTTAATCATGATACTTTCCATTTGTTCCGCAATAGCTAGCCCATCGTGGCGTGAACTGGTGCAAAAGAGACCGTATGCGAGTACACATCCAAACAGTGCCAGTTGACAGCCCAGTTAATGAGCGCGGGCAATTTTCATCCAGCCATCAGATAAAAAATTCACGCGCCCTTGTGTTGATTGACGTGTGCGAAGTGTCGATATGTCATGACCTTCACAGGCCACAGCATAACCGTCCAATACGGGTCTTCCCAACGTCTTTTGATTCGGTAGTTTCATGTCGGCGGTCATCTTTTGAACTTGCCGAAGCAGACTCTCCGTTGACTTACGTTCAACAAACGTGTCCGGAAGATTGTTGTCAGCCTCAAATTCGAGAAGGAGCCGTTCCAAAAGCTTGTTTTCGTTCGTTTGAGAGATACTTTCGTAAAACTCTTCCATGAGCCATTGTCGTTTTGCATTTAGTTGTGGCAATAAGTCCTCATCGCCCACACATGGGCGCTTGGTAAGGCTTGCACTGGTCGAAGAAAGTGGAGCCCTGTTGGTGCACTGCTCCTGGGGTGAGGTGGCGAAGTTCTTACACTTTTTAAGGTGGCTCCTAAAGTTCTCGATCCTCCCTTTGATTCGAGCCGGAGCTGCCACACCGTACGTCCCGCCAGGTCGTTCGGAATCTTTGTAGGCTTCGTTGCAGTGCTTGCAGATGTGAAGTGTCCTCTTGTTGCCACAGTCAATCTTCAGGTCGATGAACTCTAATGCCTTGCTACGGCGCGAACAGCTACGAGGACGCGTAACTGGAAACTTGTGAGATTAGCAGACGCGAGTTGTTGTGGCTAATGTTGAAATGCCAAAGGCCTTACGAAATACTGTTTTCTGTGGTTCCAGCATCTTTTCACGGGGACCACCAAAATACACATCACGTAAATGGTCAAGCGCACCACGTGTTCTGGCATTACAAGCACATGCATAAGCGCCTGGAATCTAGGCAAGTATACACACACCAGTCTCTGCGGGGTGACGCTTGGCCCCTTCAAGTGCTCCATGAAGCGTTGCTTCTCAAAGTGCACTTTTTGTCAAAACCATCGCCGTACATATTTTCGTTGGAAACAAAACCAGTCAAGAACCAGGTGCTTTTGGTTACAATGGTTTTTTAACCTGGTTCAACCATGGGGGGATGGCTCCGTCGCACACCGGCCGCTGCTAGACGGCACATCTGGCCCATGTTGGCCGAAAGGGCCCCACCCATGTAGGGAACCGCCCTAGGGAAACCCATTCCGGTGCTCGGCTGTCGGGATGCGTCCGCTCCGGCGGAAGCGCAATTCGACAGTCGCACTACCCCTGCACAGTATCAGATATCGTTACACACACACATAGTTACATATCAATTAGGAATTTTCTAGGAAGTTAACGGGAATACCGGATGGTTAAATAGAAAACACTTCTCTGTTTTAATAAGTGTGAAAACTGGTTTTCCGGCTTTTGCTGGGTCTTTTTCACATTCACTGTTGGACACTCCGAATTCGGCTGGCCTGCCTGTAGTCGCTGGGACGGTCTCCGGGGGCTTTCATCATTCCCCCGAGAGGCCAACTACACCGATATTTCCTACCTTCCTCGCTACGTCCTCCTCGGTCCACGTTGCGTCCTCCCTTCCGCTCCTTTCTTTTTGACCAATCAGATCGCAGACGTGCACTGGTTTTGACCATGAAGAGACCGCTCGTTGGCCTCGGACAGCGAGGCGTCCACAGCCAGCCAATCCAGCCTCGCCAGCGACGCGTCTTCTTATAGCGTGGCCGTGGACGAGCCGGAGGTGGTAGTTGCCTACTTGTCGGACTTCCAAGCAGTCAGCGACGATCGAGGGGCGCGGTTACACACTTCGTGACACAGCCAACGGGCGGTCGATCTGCCTCCCGATCGCCATCTATAAGCTCTACAGCGGTGTACTGGCGCACCGACTCTCGAACTTCTTGAAGAAGAACGACCTGCTGCCCATGGCGCAAAAGGGCTTCCGCAAGTTCAACGGATGCCACGAACACAACTTCGTAGCAACCACGTTGCTCGACCAGACCCGGCGGCTGAACCGTAAGCTGTACCAGGTCTGGTACGACCTACGGACCCGCTGCCCCAAGAACTCATCTGGTTCGTGCTCCACCGGCTCAGCGTGGACGCCGACTTCATCGCGAGATGCTGCAACATCTACGACGACTCGCGCTTCATCGTGGACAACGCGAGCGACGGGGCGACGGACCCGGTGCAGCAGATGGTGGGGATGTACCAAGGCTGCCCGCTCAGCCCCTTGCTGTTCATCACCGCGCTGGTCCCGCTGCTCCGAGAACTGGAACGGCTTGACGGCGTGGGTGTCCCCTAGCGGACGGCGTGCGGCTGTGCTCCACCGCCTACGTGGACGACCTGAAAGTCTTCAGTGACAGCGCCGCTGGCATCCGCAAGTGCCAGGAAGTTGTTTCCCATTTTGTGGAGTGGACGGGGTCTCGCGCAACCTCCAGCAAATGCGCCTTCCTAGTGGTCAAGCGAAATAACCGCTGTCGCGCCGCCCAAGTCGACCACCTGCAGCTCGAGCTCCATGAAGATGCCATCGACCCGGTCAAGCTCCATGGCAGCTACCGATTCCTGGGGGTGGGCGATGGCTTCGACCACGTGCGACACCGCCTCCAGCTTGAGCCCAAGCTTCAACAGATCAAGCGGGAGGCGGTGGCGCTGATGCAGTCGGGACTGGCAGCGTGGCAGGTGGTGAAGGCGCTCAAGGTGTATGTCTACCCCAAGGTGGAGTACGCGCTTCGCCACCTGCGACCGCTCCAGTCCCAGCTCCAAGGCTTCGACCGCGCAGTGGTCCGTGGGTTGCGGCATCTGCTGCGCCTACCCCCGTCCGCCACCACTGAGTTCATCTACACGCCGACGTCGGGTGGCGGACTGGGCCTGCAGTCGCTAGTGGGGATGCACCAAGCGCTGCAGGTGGCGCACGCATGGCAGATTATGCGCTCCAAGGACCCGGTTCGTCGATGTCTGCAAGGGCCTCTACCTGGGCGCCGCCTTCACAGTTGTCAATGTTGTTGACGGACTGACGGACCCGGTGCTACAGTGCGTGGGCGTGTTCCAGGGCTGCCCGCTGAGCCCGCACCTGTTCACGGCAGCGATCAGCCCGCTCCTCCGCGCGCTGCTGCGGCTACCGGACACCGGCGTGAAGCTGTCCGCGGACGACCGTCCCGGTGCCTCGGCCTATGTGGACGACCTGAAGATTTTCAGCGGCACCGTCGACGGCGTCAAGCGGCAGCACGCGCTGGTGGCTGGCGGCCCGCCATGCCAGCCAATGGGGGCGAGAAATCTTGGGTGTGGTCTGGGCCGTGGGTCGGGTGCGGCCCGTCGCTCGCGTTGTCCACGATGAAGCGCGAGTCGTCGTAGATGTTGCAGCATCTCGCGATGAAGTCGGCGTCCACGCTGAGCCGGTGGAGCACGAACCAGATGAGTTCTTGGGGCAGCGGGTCCGTAGGTCGTACCAGACCTGGTACAGCTTACGGTTCAGCCGCCGGGTCTGGTCGAGCAACGTGGTTGCTACGAAGTTGTGTTCGTGGCATCCGTTGAACTTGCGGAAGCCCTTTTGCGCCATGGGCAGCAGGTCGTTCTTCTTCAAGAAGTTCGAGAGTCGGTGCGCCAGTACACCGCTGTAGAGCTTATAGATGGCGATCGGGAGGCAGATCGACCGCCCGTTGGCTGTGTCACGAAGTGTGTAACCGCGCCCCTCGATCGTCGCTGACTGCTTGGAAGTCCGACAAGTAGGCAACTGCCACCTCCGGCTCGTCCACGGCCACGCTATAAGAAGACGCGTCGCTGGCGAGGCTGGATTGGCTGGCTGTGGACGCCTCGCTGTCCGAGGCCAACGAGCGGTCTCTTCATGGTCAAAACCAGTGCACGTCTGCGATCTGATTGGTCAAAAAGAAAGGAGCGGAAGGGAGGACGCAACGTGGACCGAGGAGGACGTAGCGAGGAAGGTAGGAAATATCGGTGTAGTTGGCCTCTCGGGGGAATGATGAAAGCCCCCGGAGACCGTCCCAGCGACTACAGGCAGGCCAGCCGAATTCGGAGTGTCCAACAGTGAATGTGAAAAAGACCCAGCAAAAGCCGGAAAACCAGTTTTCACACTTATTAAAACAGAGAAGTGTTTTCTATTTAACCATCCGGTATTCCCGTTAACTTCCTAGAAAATTCCTAATTGATATGTAACTATGTGTGTGTGTAACGATATCTGATACTGTGCAGGGGTAGTGCGACTGTCGAATTGCGCTTCCGCCGGAGCGGACGCATCCCGACAGCCGAGCACCGGAATGGGTTTCCCTAGGGCGGTTCCCTACATGAGTTCCTAGCTGATATTCACAGTTCGTTAAGAACTGTGTCTAGAGTAGAGCATGTTTGTGTCACGATGGCTACAAATACCGGTATTATTTTACACCACTCGTACACCACTTTTATATGGGATCCGCCTGTCACGACCGAGGGTCGGCGGTATTTTCTCCACACAACTCGTACACAACTTTTCTGCGGCGACGCCCTGTCACGCTGCGATTTTACCGACCGGGCCGACGGTACGAGCACCATACACATCTCGTACACCACTTTGTATTGGGTTTTGTATGCAGGGCCTCATCTCAACTCCTTACTGCTGACTACCGGTACTGACTGATACTGAGCGACTGGGGCTGCTTTAAGATCACCACGCGCTCGGGGCGGCATCTCCGAGGAGCATGCGCGCTCAACCAGGGCGTGCACAGCGGGACCCGAGGCAACCACGGAAGGCGAGAGCACTTGCAAAGCCGCTTGGCGCTGCCCCGCCACCTACGAATTACGACCAGGTGGGATGGGCTGGTCCATTTTTAAATGAACGGGATGGCCCTTATTTTTATTAACAGGACATGCACTTCAATGGCAGCTGTGCAGATGCAAGACTAGCTACGGCTTCCTACAGCAACAACAGCAGCGGAGAGATGGGTTCGTGGGATGAGCTGGACCATTTTACAGACGACGAGACAGGTACGCCAGGAATGCGTCTCCTTTTTATTTGAACAGGACCCAACCACTTGCGTGCTTGCTGCCGCAGGTCCCGACGAAGCTTTCATTCGCGAATTTGCCGGCGAGGCAGCATGCGGCGTGCCAAGAGGAGACGGTCGATCGACGACGGCGACCTGCTGAGATTTTTGGATGAAGCTCGAGAGCGGAAGGTTGATCGCTGGCATCAGGAGCTGTGCCGGCTCCGTCAAAACCACCCAGGTCAACAGAGCAGAGATGGCGTAGTTGGTTACGAGCAGGGAGGCGTTCGCTTGGGCAGTATTACGACCACAACAGGAGCGTTGGGAGGTGAAGGAGCACAGCGAGTCAGGGAACGGGGCGTCGCGGATGAATTGGAGATGGAGGGTGGAGAACCAGACAGCGATTTCGAGACGACAAGCATTTCGAATAGTGGAAACGGTAGCTACGAAGCCGCTCCTGCGATGCAACCCACAGCGGCCCAGGTGTTTCTCCCGCTTTGGAAAGCGTGTTTGAACCGTCTGCGGGGTGCAAGTAATCTGCAAATGCTCTCCAGCATATCGGCGGATGCTGCCGTGGTGCTGCCGATGGATGGCGAAAGTGACGGTGGTGAGAACAGCAGCAATTTGCTACGACACTTGGACGAGGCGAGGAGAAAAGAGCAAAGTCGCCTGCGTCAGCGAAAACGCAGACTCCTGCAACGCTCCACCGAGGAGACCATTGGTGATGGCATTGAAGAGGAGGTTGGTGCCGACGGCAGCGTTGACAATAATATTGGTGCTGACGCCGGCTTTAACAACGAGATCAGCGCTGATGAAAGAGCTGAGTGCATGAGACAGCTTCAAAGAGCACTGGGACCAGAAGGACTCGATGAATGCACCTGCACGGCTTGCGACCGGCTGGTGCTTCGTCAAGATTCGCGCCGTGTGGAAGATACCGACCTGGGCTACCTGAAGCAGATGAAGAAGAGCCTCAGTGGGGTCAATAACCAGCTACCGGACGCTCTAATACAGCAATATCTCTCGCCATTGAAGCTAGATGTACTGGATGGTGTGATGGTATCTCCCCGCGGAATACATCTCTACATGAATGACGATGGCTATCCTAGCGCTTGGCTTTCAGTTTGCCTGGAATGCGACCGCTCGATGCAGCGGGGAAAGCTACCGAAGTTTGCGATCGCTAATGGGTTCTACGTGGGGAATCTCCCTGATAATTTGGGCGGCCTGACTATTCCTGAGCGATTCATGACCCAACTCTCAAATTTTGTGGCGATGACACGAGTGATGAGGGATGGCAGACACCGATACATCAGATCCCACTGCATCGCGTTTGATTGTACGCCGGGGCCCCCGATTTCGTTGCTACCGCGCTCACTCGAAGATGTTGCGGCTTATCGTGTGATGATGGTTGGTGAGTTCACGGCGGCACAAGCTGAGCAAGTAAGAAAGCTTCACAGGATCAGGAATAAGAAGGTGCGGGACGTTTTTGCATTTTACAAGGCAAACAACCGTCTTTACGAGGGTATTATGCAGGACGAGTCTGTACTAAGCTGTGAATACACGGATGATGGAGTGGAACTAGCGTTTGTTGAGCACATTTCAGATCCTGGAGGCGTGCTCGATGATGCAATGAGCAGAGAGCAACGAAGGCATTCGCGGTGAGTCGGATGCGTGGCGGGTAACCTGTGATGACAATGAGACCAGCGTGATAGAGCGGCGAATTGGATTAGCAGACGATGGCACACCTGTCATGGTTCGAGAACACCCGGTAGCAGCGACAATAGATGGTGATGACGAACGTGCGTTTGAGATTCGCAGATCAAACCAAATTGCTAATGACATATCTGGGGAGTTACTGGGTCGTATGTTTCCCCATTTATCCCTTTCGGGCATGGACACCCTGGTGAGCCTCGGCAGATCGCAGTGTCAGTACAAGAATGCGTGAAGTACTATACGATGCTTAGTCGAAGACAGTTCACAGAGGATGAGCTTTTCTCTTTGGTGGCCTTCGACCGCATTTCCCTGCGGAACATGTATGTGCATAACTATTTCCGCTGTCAGCGCTTTCCTAACCTTCTCGATGGCTATGAAACCCTTAGTGGTGAGCAACTTGGCCACGCATTACTGGAAAATGAGCAGAGGCGTCAGGGTTGTTTGCCCTGGAGGCCAACAAGTGACTGTGTTGCACAGAAATTTCTGAAGACAGTGGAAATTGACACTAGGTCGGTATGGGGAAGCAACGCTGAGCGAACTCAATGCCGCTACAAGGCGTTCGCTTACCAGACAAGGTTCGGTCTGCCTGCTCTATTCGTCACCTTTACACCTAACACGGATAATTCACTTGTGTTAGCTCAGTACGCAGGAATTTCATCGCTTGACACGCTCTTTGATACACTGGAAGCTCGGCTACCGAGCAAAGCAAACCTACGTGAAGCCAGCCGGGGAAATGATTGTGCGTCGGCTCGGATTTTCATGCGGCATGTAGATGCCTTCATCCGGTACGCTCTGGGTTTTGACCCAGCTTCGAGGAAGAAGTTATCTTTTCGCGGGTTGTTTGGTGACGTCACAGCGTATTTCGGCATGGTCGAAACTCAAGGACGCGGCACTCTGCATATACATTTTCTCATCTGGTTAAACCATTGCCCCCAGAGCTCGTCGGCGGTGGAGCGGGTTTTGCTCTCACCTGAAGGAAACGCATTTCGTGACAAAGTGGCTTCTTACGCTGACAGCATTGTGCGAAATGATATACCAATTTTGCTAGATGAATGCGGTTGCTCTAGCTGTGGTGCTGACTTCGCTGAATTAGAGGGGCTGCCAATACCTGACCTTGCAAGGAAGGATCCGCAGGAGCGGCGAAAACGGATAGCGCGGTCTGGATGCAAGCCAGCAGAACCACTATTGGTTAAGTGTCGTCAATGCAATGCTCAGTTTAGCTCGCAACATCTTCTACGCAATACGCTGCTGAAGTTGAAGTTTCGACCACATTACTGGCCTACGTGAGAGCGGCCTTTGTCCGCTAGTGAAATTGAAGTGCAATCGGTAGTGGAAGCCGTCTGCCGCCCTACAAAAGGACACGCCGTGGACATCATTAGTGAGCGGGAATCAGCCCATGCCAGCTTTTGCAGTGAAGAGCAGAATCACGAAAGTGAACTTATGTCCCTGCAATTGCTCCATCAGGTGAATTACGATCGCGTGTCGCTATGCAACAGCGATGACGATCCGTTTCGGAACGACAGCCTTACCCGGCTATTGGAAATATCGCCTCCATCGTTATCAGATGGGCGAATGTCCCGCCAATCACTAGACTACATGGTTTCTGCTCTAGCAACTTTGCTAAACCAACCTTTTTGGAGTCACACATCAAGTTGCTTTAAACAGAGTAAAGCAACCTCGAATGACAGCTTCTGCCGTTATCGTTTCCCGCGTCCTCGTGTGAGTAGTACCTCCTTCGGGGCAGAAGGTATAGAGTTGAAGCGAACACTGGGCCACGAATTCATGAACGGCTACAACTATGAACTTATGGCGACTTTCGAATGCAACCACGACATCCAGTTCCTTCTGGGGGGAGTGGAGTCACAGATAGAATACACTATTGCTGTAAGTACGTTACGAAGCATCAAAAACAAGTGGATTCGCAAGTGGCAGTGGCAGTGGCTGCTTTAAGACGTCGCCAAAACCGTGAAAGTATAGACATGGCTGAGGGTGTCGATGGAGCGCATGATCGGCTAGCTCTCTATCTCTACCGTGGATCCTGTTGTTATTCGAGCGCCTGGTGCGCGACGCTGCCTGTGGGGGACGTAATTCGGCAGTTGATGAAGTCAGAGGACTATTCGTGCACCCTGGTCAATGATGGTGATGACATGACAGCGTCCAATTTTCGAGCCGTGTCCTACCTGGATAATTACATTTTTCGACCTCAAACGTTGGAGAAGGTGAACATGTATGAGTTTGCTATGAAGTACTTCAGGAAAAAGCGTGAAAATGGAACAAATTCAAAGTTAAGTTTTATTGACGGTCACCCGCTGTTCGATACACACTTTCTCGGTAAAAGATACGATGAAGTTGTTCCAGTGCTACAAGGTTTTAGACTACCGGACAATTCAGAAGAAGCTTCACTTGAGAAGCGATGTAAATATGCAGTGCTTTCATTAGTTCTCTTCAAACCCTTTCGTGGTTTGGAGACTCTGATCGGTGATTCTGAAGCCACCGAGGAGCAAGTGTGGATAGATAGTTTTGAGCGATGGAAAACCCAGCGCAGCGCGAATTTGTCCGGACTATAATGGAAAACATGGACGATTATCATAGTGGATTAGAAAAAGGCCAAGTGCCAAAGCGGAATTCATACGACTGCTCGAGAAGCGAACGATGGTGGAGATTCTGAGTGCAATTTGAGTGAAGTGATATGACGAGCTCTTCCCCGCCGATCATAACATTGATGACGATCCGTTCGAACGAGTTTTTGAAGAGGACGGAGCAGACAGAAACTCGTTATCTCACTTGTGGAATTTTGATGGAGCCACCGATATCGTTTTGGAGAGCTCGGCGCTAGATCCAGCCGCGTGTCCAACGTCACCGCTCCCTGAAAAGCGTATCTCTTCCATGATAGATGTTTTCAAGAATTGTGGCATACTTCAGAACGCCGCTGAGACGCTGGTGCGTGATGCAGTTGCCACCTGTCCACTCACCAGCTTACTCCCCATTGAAGTGATGAAAAAGTGGGTGAAGGCTGACCTTGACAACCGACAATGCGCTGGCCCCTGTTGTATCTACTTCTGGTACGGCCCAGGATGTACAAATCATTGAGCTTTTAGATGACTCACTTGGTGAAGTCAACACGGAGTGGCAGCCTTCAGCAAGGTTTCTAGTGATCCTAAGCTACGCAAGAGTTTTGCGACGATTTCAGACACCTCGAAAGCTTTTAAATTAAACGAAAGACAGCACTATGCCTTCAAAGCGATCGGGGCAGCAATGCTATCTCGATGGCGGCGAGGGGAGACTCTTCATGAAGACGGACTTCCTCTTGCATCAGTATTGCGTGAAACCCAGCTGCTTATGTTTCTCGGTGGCGAAGGTGGCACGGGTAAGAGTCGCATTGTGGACGCTGTTCAAGCTCTTCATGAAAGCTGGGAACGCCCGCAATGCCTTGTTAAAACTGGTGCCTTACAGGTAAGCAAGGGCTTCGCTGATCGGAGGTCGGACACTAGTGGGATTTCCGCTACAAATCAGGAAGAAGAGGGCGACCGATGCACTAGCAAACCTGGATTTGATTATAATTGATGAAGTATCCATGCTGAAGAAATTCCAGCTGACGCAGCTGGATAGACGCTTACTCAACGCAAAGCGAGTACCTGACGTAGCGTTTGGTGGAGTTCACATTGTGTTAATTGGTGATTTCCTACAACTACCTCCTGTTGGAGGAGATCCGATCTACAAGGATCCGTCCACAAAAGCAAGACCTTCGGCCGATGAAATTGCTGGGTTTCATTTGTGGTGCGAGTTTAAGACAATTATGATTTTGAAGGAGTGCGTTCGTTTTCGCAAAGACCCAGAGTGGGGCCAAGGTTACCAACAAGCCTGTCTTGGTATCTGGACCTCTCTGCGTTTGTTGACCTTATCAATTCTCGTGTACTGGCGAGTGAAAGTTCTCTCGATGATGCCGTTGTCGATGGAACGTTCGGTACGTTCGTTACTCCTGACAACTCAACTAGAATTGCGATCAACAATTTATTTATCTCGACCGCAGCTAAACTGGGCTACCGGATGGCGACTACCCTGTTCGTGTAGTAGCAAATTTTAAGAACAAGCTGTCAGCGCTCCGCCGGTCAGAAGTGGTGAATTCTGATGTCTTTGCCTGATACCAAATACGGTCGGATGGCGCCGTATTTGGATCTCATACTTGGTATGCCAATCCAGGTCACCCAGGAACATCCGGCAGCCAAAAATGGTAACAAATGGCACCCTTGGCCGTTTGGAGGCTATCATCTATCACCCTGATACGACATTTAGATTGGTTTACGACAGTGCAGCTGATATGACAGTCAAAGTACCTAGTGTCGCTCCTCCAGCGGTTATTGTGCGCATTCAGCGCGGGCCGTCCGCGACAGCTATGCTGGGATGTAGTGACACCGACATTTTCCCGCTTTTTTCAACGCACAGGCTTATGGTGCTTGCAGCTTTGCATTGGCGAGTAGCATCAATGGCGTACCCCGATCACTGTCAGTCCGCATCCAACAATTCCCTCTTGTTTGTGCTGTTTCTTCAACTATTTACAAAGTCCAAGGCGGAGACTCTTGACGGCATGGTGGTCACCGAATGGAGGTCTAAGGGTGCCGTGGCCAATAAAAGAGAACAGCCCTACCTTTTGGTGTCGAGAGTCACGTCGAGAGATGCCTTCGCGACACTTACACCACTAACCACTGATATCATCGAGTGGGCCCATCCGTCTAAAGCTGCAGTCAGGCGTGGATAAGCTGCTCGGCACGGTCGAGGGCAGCTACCAACAAATTGGAGAGTAGCCTTTTCTGCTCAACAAGGCATGGAAGACTTCTTCAGGATCGCTGCACTGCACATCTGCTCATTGGGCACCGCCGGAAATCGACCTGCAATACGGACTCGATGAGACCGTCATGATCCGGATGACGTGAAAAGCACTGCCCGATTCTTGCATACATGCTCCGACGCCGGCGAGCGGCTCAAGCTGCTGCAACGTCGAGCTCATTCTGGATGCTGGTCTTCCTGCTCTGTTGTCGCCTCCCGTGAATGTGGTGCTCGACGTAACAAATACAGTACGTATATTGATTGCAGCTAGTTGATCAACAGGAATAGAAAAGTACTTGGCACGTAGTGCTGATTAAACTCACCTTTTACTTCTCCACTTAGTGCGGCCGGGGGCTTCGAAGGCTTCATGCAGTGAAAGCCGTTCCAGCGATGGCACCTCCATGCTGTAGAACTTCAGCGCCAAACGTCGCAGAAAGGGATCGTCGTCCTCCTTACTCCTCCATAGCGCGACTGCTCAGAGCTTTGAACTTGAAGCAATGAAAGCGGTTGATGTGCTTGCCCATCGACCGCGCCCCAGTGCAGAACTCACAGTGCCAAACGTAGCAGAAGGGATCATCGTTGGGGACAGTGTCGTCCACCATGTCCAGAACACGAGGGACGTGGTACTGGAGCGCGGTCGTAGTTAGGTACGTCCAGGTATGCTTGCTGCAGGCAGAGGTTGTTCGAGCGATAGCCGGCAGGCGCATGGATAAAGTCGCCTCGAAAGAGGATGATATCCCCTTTTGCTCAGCTCAATCAGCTTCCTGCTGGATCGAAAGGGGATCTGCTGGTTCCATCCAAAACCGTAGATATTGAACGTCTCGTCCTCAGTGGCCACCATTATGCCTCCCCGGCACCGAACACGGGTTCAGCACATCGTCTTCGGACTTGAACTCGCGTCGAGGAGGTTGGTCTGAGCCCCCGCAACAATTTTGAGGAAACGCCAATCATTGGGGTGCGCAGTAGGGAAGAATGTTTTGTAGTGCCGCTTGTACTCGGTCGATAGACTCCGTGCAAGCTCGTCAGGAAGCGCTGCCTGGATGCGGCCTTCTTCAACGTCGCGGGCAACCGTACCAAGTCGTTGCTGTAGCGGGCCAGATTCCTCAACTCATTCACTCTGTGGCCACGGGGACGGGATCGCGGAAAACCGTGTAGCCTCTGCTAGCAAACTTTTGGGGCTGTTGCATGCTGTGGTTGTTGGGTAGGAAGGAAATTGGGAAATAAGCAACGAGAGAGTTGTAGAGCATAAGCGTTAAGTACTAAGGCGTTTCTACCTTACAGCGCTAGCAATGGCTCGTAATAAAAACTATGTACTTGTCACTTCGTAAGCATCACTGTCCTATATCTTAAGATATGCACCCAGTCAGCTCCGCTTGGCTTCCGGGACTGATACGAATCTCATCTCCTCTCGTCGGCGATGTCCTATAGTTTAAGATACTAAGCCGGCGCCGCCACCGCTTCGCGGCGGTGGTCAGGTGTTGGGTCCCAGCTGAGTGGGCTGCGCGCCGCCTCCGCTTCGCCTCCGGCGAGTAAGTTTGTTTTGTCTACATAAATGAAGCGTTAAAACATTTCAACTTGATTATATTTAATTATATAGTACCATTTAAGGTCTATGCATAGTTACGTTGGTACGCATCTCCCATAGGGTACGTTGGGTCCCAACCTCTGGTGTCGCTCGTGCTGTTCCAGCTCGCTTTACTACTGCGCTTCCCCGCCTTCGCTTCGCTCGGCGGGGATTGTTGTTCTTTTTTCACAGTCTACACAATAGAACCTATATATGTGTGTCATGCAATTGTTTGGCTGTTACTTCTTTATGCAGTGTCAACATCTTTCACTCATACTCTTGTTACGTCAGTATACAGTGTGTCAACCGCCCGCGGACACTATGGTCAGTGTTAAGAGTTACAGCAAAGTAAACAGGCTCCGCCTACGCTTCTGCGTTGCGGACTTTAGCAGTATCGTCCAAAAGTTAAGATGATCACTGCTGTACGCGCGACATTGATGCTGTACATACATGCTATGTTGTATCTCCAGTGTTTTACTGGTCCCCATTGATATCACGGGTACCACTTGGGCACATATAACTACATTGCATCGCTAGTTACAGTGTGGCTTGTGCATCTATCTGCACTGATGTACAATCGCCGCGTGTAGTTTAGTAGTTTGTTCTTTAACATCGTCATTACACTGCCGTCATCCGTGTATGTGCGGGCGGCGTCATCGCTCAGGCTAGGTTCCAGCCAAGTTACGGGTCTTGCTATAGCCGTGTTCTCATCACCCACTCATCCACTGCTGATCGATGTGGCCCAGTTATGACTCACTCTGGCTTGGAAACGCATTTCTGGACTGCACTGGATATACTCATTACAGCGTACCTGCGCACTCATACACTTAATCTCAAAACAAACTGCTCTCCTCGGCTACGTCGAAATTGTTCCACAACACGCTTTCTCGCAGTGAGCTCATCGCATAAATCCGGGGCTGGGTTACACGTATACCATTTACTGCTCCCACTGTCAGTACTATATGCATATGGCAGACGTTACGCATTCAACGTAACCTCGGGCACTACACACGTCGTGGTGCTGCATTCTATCTCAGCCGCAACGTCTATCCTTGTAGACCCCTGCGGTATACATGCCACTCCATGAACAATCCTCGCGCATAGTCCACAATCACCCTGCATTACTTCTAGGTGATCATATGAGATCATGTTGTAGTGACTGCTGCCCGTACTGTAGGCAGCTGTAGTGTAGCACGCGTGATATAGACTGCTGTAATAACCACTCGTGGTACAGACTGCTGTAGTGACTACTCGTGGTATAGACTACTGTAGTGCAACCTAGACTGCTGTAGTGGCCATTGGTACTATAGACTACTGCGCGTAGCGAGCCACCATCGTCTGTTCTAACACTATGCACGAACACTATATCGCCCCAACTGACACACTGTCGACCCAACTCACACATGACATCACACAGTGTAGCGGTGTCATCGGTTCTGGCACTCGCTTCCTGGTAGTCCTTACCGCCAGCGCCACGGCCGTAAGAATGTAAATGCAACTTTGTGTACCGATACCCAATTTGGGTATGCCACACCACTCAATGTACTGCACACAAATGCTATTATTGGCCAATCGTGTGGCAGAAGCGCTTGTAGAGACATAACCACTCACACAGTAACCACCAAGCAGCAAAAGTGCCGTGCAAACGTGTAGTACACTGGTTCGACCCATATTGCATGCGCAGCGGTCGCTATATCGTGCGCGACAGGGCTGCAGGCTCGCATGAAGCCTTGCATACAAATATTGCAAAAGACTGCTGCTACCGCGCCCGACTTGCAGTATCTAGGCCAGGTTTTGTGCTAGTTTTGTGAATAGTTTCAGTCGCCGGGCGGTTTACATCCAATCGGCGTGTTTCATTGTAGTGGAATCCAGCGAATGATTGTCGCAGATTGGTATCTACTCGCGCGCCCGATCGTAGGTTGTGTCGCAGGTTTTCGGATATATCCTAAGCCTCGCGCCTATAATACCCAATGACCGGGGCCGCCTTCGGTGCGCTCGGCAGCATTTTGTCCAGTGAAAGGTCCGGATTTGCGTGACGCACGGAGTCACGGACTGACAGACAGGTTCGTAGGTTAGTTGTTTAGATGTACTCTGTCAAAGCTTGGCTAGGCTTCCAGCTGTGGTACGACAGCTTGGATACTACCACACTGTCTCCTCATTAAAACTATGGGACTCGCGAAAACTGCCGTGATGATGTGCATGCTGCTCACCTCCGCGCGGCTTAGCTCGGAAACGATGGTTGGGGCTTATCAAAGGGTTCCACACCGTTCATGCGTCGTGTGTGGATTGTAGTCGCTGGTGGTGGCGACGTGCACCTAATCATATCTGCTAGGCTTCCGGAGCTGTTGAGAATCTCATCTCCTCTCATGGACAATGTTCTATAGTTTAAGATATGCACCCTATCGAAGCTCCAGCCAGCTTGGCTAGGCTTCCAGCTCTGGTACGACAGCTTGGATACCGTGCGCCGCTACAACACTGTCTCGCCATTATATCTGTGGGACTTGCGGGCCGAAACTGCCGTGGTGCGTGTGCTGCTCATACCTCGGAAATGATGGTTGGGGCTTATCAAACGGTTCCATACCCTTCAAGCGTTGATGTGCGGCTAGTAGCCGCTGGTGGTGGCGACGTGCAAGCTGGATGAATCCGCCGTCGACCCGAAGCAGGCTAGGGCATGTTAGACAGGGCACACCAGGAATGCATAGCAGCATACATCAAAAGCTCTGAGCCACTGCACTCGCAGACTGCAATGTAGCAACTGCAGTGTCCTGTCGAGTTTATTAGAAGACTTACGGAGATGAGTCTGTAGCACAACTTCAAAATCGTTCCATCCATGCTTTTCATGCAGCGGGCCATTATTTGAAAGACCAGACACGTGTAGAAGCACGCGCGCTATCCTCACACAGAGTTGCTGGAAACCATTGGGCGGAACCCGTGCATACGACGATGAATCCGAAGCACGACTTCCGGAGGAGCTCGACAGTCATTATCGCTTTCCTACAATGGCGAACAAGCGCGCATCTGCAGCACCTGGCAAGATGTCAAAAGCAACGAGCAAAGTGTCCAAGCGAGAGCGTATCCAAAACTTCAAACCTGCCCTGTCCATTCAGTCCCCCACCGAATCAAACCCCGCAGCGTGCTCGCCAACATCCGCGGTGTCATCGCCGCCGCAGCTATCACCGTCGCCGCAGCCTGTCCTGCCCACCCACGCTCCCCGGAAACCGACCAAGGTGCTCACGAGGGGAAGCATCCAGACATGCAAATCGACACTGTCCGATCAGACGCCCATCAACTCGACCCTCGTAGCCTGCTCGCCAATATCTACGACGTCGCCGGACCAACCTATCCTGCCCATTCACGCTCCCAGCAAACCGACCCCCACGGTGTGCACGTCAACGACAACAATTTCACCGTACCAGCGGATGATGCAGTTGCTGGCATCGAGGACTGAGACGAATGAACCAGCCACAACCGTCATTACTGCGGTGGAAGGTGAGAGCGCTTATGCTACACCAACCTATTGTACTTGCTTACCTACCTCACACTTCTTAGATCTGCAGCAGTTCTTGCGAAGCAACGACCAAAACAGCAAGGTTGCTATTCGTATGAAATTGCTGTGGACATCGGACCACACTTACAACCACTGGCAGTTAGTCCGGCTCCACTTCGTTGATGTGGAAACACCAGAGTCCTTTGATGATTTGCTGCGTGTACGTCAATGTGGGGGATCATGATTGTTGCTTTGTTAATGGACTAACCACTTGTGTTGTAGCTGTTTCGAACCAACTACGAAGCCAATCGTCAAGACGTTGACTCTCTGTTGCTTACAGCCACGATTTGGAACGTACAGAGTGACTCGGCTGAGCTACCACCCCCGGGGTCGATCGTCTCTATCGAGGACTACAGCAGTCTTCAGCTTTTCTGCGAGACGCAGTGCCAGCTCACGGTCAAGTTGAAACAGCTCCGTTGGGACGGAAGTGACAAGTGATTCAGCTCATGCTACCTAGCAGAGGGCGGTGCATATTATGGTAAGCTAACTCTAGCTGTGTGTACTGAGTAGTAAGATCATAGCATTACGAAAATTGGATTTCACTTTGATGGCGCGCATTGTAACTGCTGGTGCATGCGTTGCTTCGCACTTCGACGTAATGTTTCTGAATCAATAGTAGTTTCACTGCTTCAACTGCGGGGCACCTTAAAAGCCCCCACACCTTCGCCTTCAGCAAGATCTCGAACACGTATCATTGCCCGACACTAAGTGCACCCATTTTGATGAATGTACCCATCCATATTCGTTTTTATAGGAACCCCACTATGGCATGATGTGATGGAAAAAGCACCGTATCAGTCTGGAACCGGTGACGCACGAGCGAGCCGGCGAGAAAAGGTATAGTAGAACGCTGTAGCTCATACAAACTGCGGATGCTCTCGCTTTAACGTATGTTGTGCTAGCAATGACAAAGCGGCAGGGCTCCACCAACTACAGTGAGGGAGAAGCAGCGTGTCTCCGGCAAGTCGTGGGCGACAAGATCCCCACCCAGAGAGCAGAGTGGGAAGCGGTCGCCAGAGCGTACAACTCCGCGAGAGATCCACGGTGGAGAACGCGCGACGCGACGAGTCTGAAGCGAAAGTTCAGGAACATGCGCTCGGCAGCGACTGTCGTGGGGAGGGGGCTACACCTCGAGATGGCACCCTTGTTTCATCCAGGACAGGTTCAACAGGGGCGCAAGGCAAGGAGATCAAACTGGTTACGGCGCGACCTGCACAGCCGAGTCGACCACCGCCGAAGGAGTCAGAACGGTGTGCAATTCGAAGAGCCCCAAGCTGGCTGTCAACGGTGCAGCAACCTACTCCGATCCTGAGCCATGCTGGCAGTACCAAGGGGTACACTTATTGCTGACGCAGCGCAACATCAACGTACAGGAGCGCACCGCGACCGGGCTTGTTGAGACAAAGAAGTGTCTACGTGAGCAGCTTCGAGCTCATTGACGTGCTGCGCATCAGCACCGCAAAGTGTTGCAAGAGTGTATCAAGTTCATTTCCATTGAAATCGATAGATGTGCAGCTACAACAGGTAACTAATCAAAGATGAACGTGTTGGGTCTGTTGGTTCACGTGAGGCGGTTGCTGAAATTCACAGTCGAAGGATTAGATTAGGTTGCACTGCAAGGTGTAAGCATGCGTTTGGTTGAAGAGGTTGTCCTGTTCTAAAGCAAATGGTACACTTCGTTGAAGTAGCTGTCCTATTTGAAAAAGAATGGTCTCGATGATGCGCCGCAAAAGCCTGCTCACTTTGCTGAGCGAGATGCCAGATCCCCACTTCGCAATTCGACTTGTGCGCGACTGACACCAGCCCGACTGCCTTCCGTACGTCGCTGATACCCAAAAGTGTACGAGTTTTTATCTAACGCAAGTGCTGTGTGATTCAAAGATGTCCGGCAGAGGCAAAGGCGTTCAGGGACTTGGCAGCGGCGGTGCGAAACGCCACCGCAAGGTCATCCGTGACAATATACAGGGTATTACAAGGTCGGCAATCCGCCGTCTTGCACGTCGTGCAGGCATCATCCGCATTTCGGGGCTCGTATACAACGAAACCCGTGCTGTTCTACGAGTCTTTCTCGACAATCTCATTCGTGACGCAGTCACGTACACTGAGCACGGAAACAGGAAGACCGTCACGGGGATGGACGTCGTGTTTGCACTGAAGCGTCAAGGGCGCACACTTTATGGATTTGGAGGCTAATCAAAGAAGCTCCAATCGACAAACACAACCACAAACCGCAATAATACCATCAATAGCATGTACTAGATTTAGTGTTTATGGGCTCGATCTTGACCACCACATAGTTATGTGGTATACATAATGGTGTAATACACATAATGGTGCTCTCTCCACAAATATTGCTAATTTAACAGTTGCTAATTTAACAGCAGTTCTTAACGAACTGTGCCATCCCAACAGCCGAGCACCGGAATGGGTTTCCCTAGGGCGGTTCCCTACACGGGTGGGGCCCTTTCGGCCAACATGGGCCAGATGTGCCGTCTAGCGGCGGCCGGTGTGCGACGGAGCCCCCTCCCCCTGGGAGCCGTACACGAGCGCCGAGGGGTGCACCTTCCACCTTGGCGCTCGAGGTGCCACTTGATACGGGCGTACTTGGTGCGCTTGTGCGCGGCGATGCGCGCTAGTCCAGAGCTCGGCGTCGTCACTCGCCTGATCTTCAAACGCCACCGCCAGGTCGACCACCGCCACTGTCTTGGTGGCGTGATTGTAGTGCCGGAGGTCGGGTCGGGGCGCTGAGCCAGCGAGTGACGGCACCGTCTGGTTCATCCGGAGCTCACCGCGGTCGGGGCGGCCGCACGACGACGAAAGAATGGCTTGTTCAATGGTCTTGAGTGCGTCGTCGTGGCGGCCGCGGATTGCGTCCATGGTACCCTAGCAGTGGTTGAGGATGTGCGCTAGCGCCTCCACGCGCGTGCAACCGGGGTGCCTGCACTTGTCGTACGCGCGGAGCCATTTGCGTTTGAGGACGCTGTGGGTGTCCACTTGGTTGAGGCGGCCAGCAATCGCGAAGCGGTAGTCGGCTTCCCACATACCCCGCGAGCGCGTTAGGAAGACGATACCCCCACCCCCGTGCGATCGCGCGGTTTTGCCTTTGTCCTTCATGGCTGTCCACCTGCGCCAATGCCTCGTATTCATGTGCATCTTCACGTGCCTCAACACGTTGCGGTGGTCTACCCACTCCTCGTGGTGTGGCACGCGAAGCTGCATTGGCTGGGCTGGCGTACCCGCCTCCGAGTTGGGCGGCGCGGTCTCGAACCGGAACCCAAACACCTTGAGGTTCTTCCTGACGTCGACCCACAGCGAGCCGATGTCGCCGCTGCGGCGCTTGGGTGGCTCGTGGGCCGATGCCCCGAGTTCCCAGTTGAGGAGGCGCTCGTACAACTCCTCACCGCGCTCCTTCCAGTGCGCCATGTCGAGCCGGTGCCGCGCGTCGGCGATCTGGTGGAGCTGCTCTCGCGCGATACGACAGATGGCTGGGTCAGGTGAGTGCAGTATCTGCCATCCGTGCGCGATCTGGAGCGCTGCGTGCAACTCCACCAGCGGCAGGAAGCCCAAGCCGCCGCGCGACACCGGCGCGTACACGAAGTCGGTCGTCACCATCTTCGGTAGGCGGACGAGGTGGTGAAGTCCGCGGCGCAGGTGGAGGTCCAAGCTCTCCAAGTACCGGTCGTCCGGCCGCAGGTGCTGGAGGGCGTACTCGACCCGGGGGTACAAGTACACCTTCACGGCCTTCACCACCTGCCACGGCGCGAGCCCCGACTCCATCAGCGCCGTCGCGTCTTGCTTGATCTTGGGCGCGAGTTCGACGCGGCGGCGCACGTGAAGATCTTGAGGTCGTCTGCATAGGCACCAGGACGGTCATCATGGGAGATCTGCACCCCGGTTTCCGACAGCTGCCGAAGCTCGAAGAGCAGCGGGTTGGTGGCGGCGTTGAAAGAGCTGCATGCTCAGCGGGCATCCCTAGAAGACGTCCACGTCCTGCTCGGTCCACGTAGTCGGGCGGAACGCCGAGGAGCAACAGCGAGTCCCATAGCAAAGCGAACGACACGCTACCGAACGCGTTGTGGAAGTCGTACTAGACTTCGTAGAGCGGGTGATGCTTCCGGCGGTCGTTGTCGACGAGCATGGCTGCGAGGAAGTTGGGTTCCCCGCAGCCGTTCACCGCTCGGAACCTTTTCTGCCCCAGGGCATGACGGTCATTGGCACCATCGTACCAGCCTGTGCGCTATGACCCTAGCATACAGATTGTAGATGGCCTGCTGGAAGCAGATGGGCCCCCGATTCGGCAGTCAATTCAAAATATTTCGTGAATAAAATGCAACGTTTCGTTTTCATAATATTTGCAATAAATTTTATGAAATATATAGTGCAGATGATGTTCTGCAATTGGGGGTGTTGCGGCAAGTGTGATTCTGCAGGGAATTATACATAGAACATACCTAAATGTATTACACGGCCCTTACCACTGCCCAGAATATTATTTAATCTATTCTGTTTGCAAATCAATATTATGATGTTTGACGTTGTCTCATATTGTGCTTGTAAATGCTGACGACAGGTGCCGCGATGAGGTGCCATCCTTACGCTGGTTAAATGCATAAAATATTCCACAGCAATTCGACATATTTCATAATTAAACATACAACTCTATTCTCCTAATATTCACAATGCATTTATGAAATATAACGAAAAGTTTTTCTGCAAATGCGGACGTGCGGTATCGCTTTTGTGATTTAACATGGGGAGCGACTCCAACCCTCCTCAGATGCGGCACGCGCCGGTGTTGCCAGCAGAACTGGTACACAGCGTGCAGGAGGGGCACAAGCTGCGCAGCAAAGTACAGACACGGAAAAATACGCCAGCACTGACCACTATCCTCCATAGTAAACCGGTCACCACGGAAAAATACGCCATAGATTTTGATTGGATAAAATCCCCGAAAGATTGACAAAAAAGCTGAATGCAAGAGAAAGTCGATTGAGTGTTACAAAAACTCTACGGCGTAGAAGTGTCGAGGAATTGCTTTCACAAAGCTCTTGCGCACGGTTTCCTCAGAACTGGTTGCACCTCATAGGTGTCGGACCGAAATGTGCCGGCGGGGTGCGGGGTTTCGAGGGCGGTTCCCTACCTGGGTGTGGCCCTGTCGGCCGCAATGGGCCCGGTTGCCGCTTAGTGGCGGCCGTTCTGCGACGGAGTCCCCCCAGTCTCTGTCGCCCGACTGCCCCTTGAGTCTTGGCCAGGTTGCGCTTGGTGTTGTCGCGCGCGGTGCTGCGCGCAGTGCAAGTTCCAAATGCGGCGGCTGGACTGGATGCACGCCGCCGAGAGCGTCCGGTCCAGCCTCTTTGCATCCCGCTTGAGGAGGCCAAGGTGTTCCGTGAACACCTTGTGGTTGCCGCTGGCGACCGCGCCAAGAATCCCGTACACGAGCGCCGAGAGGTGCACCTTCCACCCTTGGCGCTCGAGGTGGCGCTTGACGCAGTCGTACTTCGCCCGTTTGTGCGCGGTGGTGCGCGCCAGTGCTGAGCTCTCCGGGTCGTCGTCTGCCTGCTCCTCGAACGCTACGGCCAGGTCGACCACCGCCACCGTCTTCTTGGTGTGGTTATACAGTTGCAGGTCGGGCCGTAGCGCGGGGCCGGCGAGCGACGGCACGGTCTGGTTCGTGCGCAGCTCGACGCGGTCCTTGCGGTCGCCCGACGACGCATGGATGGCGTGTTCGATGGTCTTGAGCGCGTTGTCGTGGCGTCCCCGGACCGCGTCCATGGTGCCAGCACAGTGGTTGAGCACGTGCGCCAGCGTCTCCACTCGGTTGCAGCCGAGGTGCCTGCCTCGGAGACGCCGGCGCTTGAGCACAGCATGCGTGTCTAGTTGGTTGAGGCGGGCGGCCACCGTGAATCGGTAGTCGGTTTCCCACAGGCCTCGCGGCCGTGTAAGGAAGCCGCTGCCGGCCCCGCCATGTGCCCGCGCTGTCCGTCCTTGGTCGCGCATAGCCGCCCACTTCTTCCAGTGCTTGGCCTTGATGTGGAGCTTCACGTGCCGCAGCACGGTTCGGTGATCCAGCCATTTGACGAGGTGCGGCACGCGAAGCTGGAGCGTGGTCGCCGGTGCGCTGGTAGTGGGGTCTGCCGGCGCGGTCTCGAGCTTGAGGCCGAGTGAGCGAAGGTGGCGCCGGACGTCGACCCAAAGCGAGCCAATGTCGCCGTTGCGCCGCTTGGGTGGCGCGCGAGCCGACGTCCCGAGCTGCGAGTTGAGCAGCAGCTCGCATACCTCCTCGTTGCGCTCCTTCCAGTACGGCATATCGAGGCGATGGCGTGCGTCGGCGACCTGTCGGAGCTGCTCGCGTGCGATGCGCCTGATGGCAGGGTCTTTGGAGTTGAGAATCTGCCACCCGTGCACAATCTGCAGCGCCGCGTGCAGCTCCGTCAGCGTCAGTGGTGCCCGCCTGGCACCACGCCAGCATCCTCTCGGGCATGAGGGACGGCGTGGGCAGCGGGGACAACTCCGGCAGCAGGCACGTGTCTTGAGGCCGGCGGAGCCACCGGCGGCGCGACGTGGTGTCCGCCTAACGGCCCGCCAGCAGCATCTTGGGCAGGGAGGGCGGCGTGGGCAGCAGGGCCGTGGTGGTGGGCGCGGCCGGCGGTGGGTGTGCCGGGTGCCTGTACGGGCCTCGGCGGTGCTAGCCCATCGGGCAGCCTGCCGGCCGCCCTGCCGGGCCGTACAACAATCGCTGGGGGGTCTTGGGGGGCGGCGCTGGCCGTGGGGCCTGGCCGCGGAGCTTGGGCGGTGGGCTGGAGGCCTTGGCCGACCGATGGGGGCGCTTGGGCGTCGCCCCAGCCAGCCGCTGAAGCGCGCGCGCGCTCGCCGGCGCGGCTTGGCGGTGCGGGTGGAGAATGGGAGGTCGGCGGCGGGAGGCGGCGGGCCAGGGACCCGTCCGTGGGCCGGCCCGCCAACCCGGCCAGCGCTGGTGGCTGTACGGCCTGGGCGCGGCGTGCGGCGTCGGTCGTGGGGGCTGCAACCCCCTGTGCCGGCCCAGGTGTGAATGCACTGGGCGAAGCACCTGGTCGCGGCGGGCCCGTCGGTGCATCCAGTGCGGCGCGTGTCGCCGGCCCCGAATCTGGGAAAGGGGGCGGCCGCAGGCTCGAACCCGGCGGCCCGCCAGGCCAGCCAATGGGGGGCGAGGGATCTTGCGTGTGGTCCGGCCCGTCGCCGTCGGACAAGCCGTGCGCTTGAGCGGCGTCTGTGACGCGCGCGACGTGTCCGGCCCCCATTGGCGCTGGCCAGCCAATGGGGGGTTGCCAGGGCGGCCCGTCGTCTGGGTCCAGGGGGTCGGCGGCGTGGCCGTCGGTGATTGGCCGGTCGTCGCCGCCAGTGAGCGCATCGTAAAACGACACGTCGCTGGCGAGCGACGAATCACTGGCCGTGGACGCCTCGCTGTCCGTCGATGGGGAGCGCTCGCGGAGTGGCCAAAAATAACGCATAGTGGTTAGTGATTGGTCAAAAATAGAAAAGAACAAGTAGGTAGTTGGCCTCGCGGGGGAAAGGTGAAAGCCCCCGGAGACCGTCCCAGCGACGACAGGCAAGCCAGCCGAAGTCGGGGGGTCCAAAAATGAATGTGAAAAAGACCCAGCAAAAGCCGGGAAACCAGTTTTCACACTGATTAGAACAGAGTATGTGTTCGTATTTACCAGTTAGTAACCTCTCCGTAACTGAAATGTAGGCTAAAATATGCATGTCACTAAGTGGAGGGTGTTTGTATCTTCCTGGGTTTGTGAAGGGCGGTTCCCTACCTGGGTAGTGCCCTGTCGGTCATAAGACCAGCTTATCGCCGTGCCGGTGCCTGCGATGCGCGCCGCGGGGCCCCCCAGACCCACGCGACGCTCGCGAGGCAGTGCCGCTCCTTTGTCGGGCGCGGTGTCGTCGGCAGTGCCAACCCCAGATGCGGTGGCTGGCACGGATGCAGTGGCTGGCACGGATGCAGTGGCTCGACAGCTGAAGGTCCAGCTGTCGAGCCTCGCGCTTGTGCAGCTTGAGCTTCTCCGTGTAGGTCTTGAAGTTGCTGGGCTGTACCGAGCCCAGCGACCCGTACACGATGGCGGCGGTTTGCACCCGCCACCCCTTGTGCCGCAGCTCCGCCACGATCGGTTGGTACTTGAGCGTCTTGTAGTCGTGGCTGAGCTGCAGCGAGGAGTGTCGGGCGCCGGCCGCCTGGTCTTCAAACGTGACCGCCAAGTCGGCGATCACCATCGACTTGGCGGCCTCGTTGCGCAGCACGATGTCCGGCCGCAGAGCTGCCCCAGTGTATTCTGGTACTGTCTGGTTGAGGCGGAGCTCTGCGGGCGACTTGGTTCGGTCCAGCGCGCCGCGAATCTTGGACCCGATCTGCTCCAGGGCGTCGTCATGACGCTGCCTGATGGCGTCCATGTTGGACGGGCAGTGGTTGAGAACATGGGGCAGCGTCTCCGCCGAGGAGCAGGTCGGGTCGCGGCAGACCGCATTGGCCCGGAGGCGCCTGCGCTTGAGCACCGAGTTGGTGTCGACTTGGTTGAGGCGGGCCTGGATGCCGAACCGGTGCTCCGCATCCGATAGGCCCGCCCCCGTCGTCACGAACTTCGCCCCGAGGTCGCCGTGGACACGCGCCGTCTTGCCTTGGTCCACCATCCCTTTCCATCGGGTCTGGTGGCGGATCTTCATGTGCAACTTCACGTGCCGCAGCACCGTCTTGTGGTCTAGCCACTTGGTGTGGTGCGGCACGCGAAGGCCGAGCGTGTCCTGGCCGTCCGCGTCGTCGCGGGCCTCGAGGCTCAGGTGGTTGTGCAGCAGGATGCGCTGGACATCCACCCACAGCGACCCGATGTCGCCATTGCGGCGGAGCACCTCTGCGTGGGGCGAGGTGGTCAGCTCGGAGTTCAGGAACAGCCGCGCGAGTTCGTCGTCCCGCCCGCGCCAGTGCTCCTCTTGCAGGCGGTAGCGCTTGCGCGCTACCTGCCCCACCTGGGTCTTGGCCACCGCGGCGACTGCCGGGTCCTTGGAGTGCAGCATCTGCCATGCGTGCGCCACCTGCAGCGCTTGGTGCATCTCCACCAGCGACTGCAGGCCCAGTCCGCCACCCGACGTCGGCGTGTAGATGAACTCAGTGGTGGCGGACGGGGGTAGGCGCAGCAGATGCCGCAACCCCCGGACCACTGCGCGGTCGAAGCCTTGGAGCTGGGACTGGAGCGGTCGCAGGTGGCGAAGCGCGTACTCCACCTTGGGGTAGACATACACCTTGAGCGCCTTCACCACCTGCCACGCTGCCAGTCCCGACTGTATCAGCGCCACCGTCTCCCGCTTGATCTGTTGAAGCTTGGGCTCAAGCTGGAGGCGGTGTCGCACGTGGTCGAAGCCATCGCCCACCCCCAGGTAGCGGTAACTGTCTTGGAGGCTGAGGGTGGTGATGGCGTCGCCGTGGATCTCGAGGCGCACGCTGTCGTCACGAGCCGGGTTGCCGCGGGCGTTTGTCGTCACTGCGAGGCTGGCGCACTTGGCGGGGTTGGCGCGGAGTCCGGTCCATTCCAGGAACTTGGCGACAACGCCATGGCACTTACGGATGCCGGTGGCGCTGTCGCTGAACACCTTCAAGTCGTCGGCGTACGCCGTGGTGCACGGTCGCACGCCTGCGGCCAGCGGTACGCCGACACCGTCGAGCTGCTCAAGGCGGCGCACGAGTGGCGCCAGTGCTGCAATGAACAGGAGGGGACTGAGTGGACATCCTTGGTACACGCCCACCTCCTGGCGCACAGGGTCCGTCGCACCGTCCATTGCATTTGCTACCACGAAGGCTGAGTCTTGGTAGATGTCTTGGCATCGGGCGATGAAGCTGTCGTCCACGCCGAGGTGTCGTAGGACTCGCCACATGAGCTGCTGAGGTATGGAGCCGAAGGCATTGCGCAGGTCATACCAAACCTGGTAGAGCTTGCGGTGCTGCCGGCGGGTCTGGTCGAGCAACGTGGTGGCCACGAAGTTATGCTCATGACACCCGTTGAACGCCCGGAAACCTTTCTGCGCCATTGGCAGTCGATCGTTCCCTTCCAGCCAGCGCGAGAGCCGATGCGCCAGCAGCCCGCTGTAGAGCTTGTAGATCGTGGGCTGCAGGCAGATCGGCCTCCAGTTCGTCGGCTCCTTCGGGTCGCCCTTCTTGTGGATGAGGCGCACGATGCCGACCTTCCACAGCCGTGGCACCCGTCGGTGGCGCCAACAGAACTGGTACGCTGCGAGGAGCAGCGGCACGAGCTGCGCGGCGAAGCGGCTGTAAATGTCGTAGCCGATGCCGTCGTGTCCGGGGCTGGATGTCTTGGTGGTGCGCGTGAGTTGGTCCTCCACCTCGTCCAGCGTCAGCTCCGCATCAAACGCGTCGGTCGCGACGGTCGCAGGCTGCAGGTCATCCAGCGCGGCTCGGAAGTCATCACCGCCGGTGGCGTCGTAGTCGAAGTTCGTCCGTGGCGCGTTGGTACCGGTGAAGTGGGCGTGCAGCGTGGCAGCGTCAATTGGACAGGTCTCGGGGTGCTCCTCTACTGCGGTCTCTGCTGAGGCACTGGCCAGGATCTTGGCCACGCACGCGGACTCGTCCTGTGCGAACGCCTGCCGCAGCTTCTGTTGAGCCATCGAGGCGCGTACGCGGCCCACGCGCCGGCGCGCCCGATGCACCGCTCGCTGATCGCGCGGGGTTGCTTGCTGTGTGGCGTCCATATCGTCCAGTGCTTCGTCGAGACGGTGCTCGCGCTGGTTGCGCGTGATCCGTGGCGGACGTCGGTGCTGCTGCTGGTTGGCGTGCCTTGGTTGTGTTGGAGTCGTAGCGTACGGCTGCATCGCCTCTCGGATGCGGTCCGGGATGGCACTGATGTAGCCCTCGCCGGTAGACCAGCTGTCAGCGTCGGTGATCTTACTGGCCATGGCATCGGCAAGCTCCTGCAGGGCGTCCGCTGCTGCATCACGCTCCTCGTCACTGAGCTGGCGCAGTCGGAGCCGAGGTTGCCGCGCTGGGGATGAGCCTGGGCCGATTGGCAAGGTTGGGAAGGCTTCACCCTCGTCACGCGCCGCAATCTCGGCTTCGATGTCGTCCATTGTGTCGTCAGCGTCGCCTTCTCCTGCACCGTGGGCTGTAGCGGCCCTGGGGTCAGGTGGTGCTGTTGATGTTGGCGGTCCTTGCGCCACTGATGCCGTGGCTGCGACGTAACAGGAGTCCATGCACGAATTATGAGGCCCGCATTCGCTGCTAGTCCGTCGCTGGTCTAGGGCTCGGTTGGCCAAGCGATCGGCGTGGGCATTGGCTTTGCGGTCGATGTGGCGTAGCTTGTACCTTGGCACCGAGCGGAGCGTGTGGCGCACGCGGTTGCGTAGCTGGCGGAGCCGCGCGTTCCTGCACGCGAATGTGCCCTTGACCTGGGCTATCACCAAGCTGCTGTCACCTTCAATGTCCAGTCGAGATGCGCCGTGGTGGACGGCGCTCTGCACGCCGAGCAGCAGTGCCGTGTATTCAGCGGTGTTGTTGGTTTCGCTGTTGCTCGGCATGTAATGAGAGCACGTCCACGTCACAGAGCCGCTGGGGTTGAAGAGTGCTGCGCCGGCGCCACCCGGTCCTGGGTTGTGGCGGCAGGCGCCATCGAAACGCAGCACCCACGGCTGGATGTCGTCCTGGCCATGCTGTCGACGTCCATCGAGGCGGAGATCGGGGCTCTGTCAACGGGTGGCGAGGTCGGTGGCTGTGGTACTGGCGTTGGCAGAGGTGCCCGTGCCTGGCGCGGGCTTGGTGGCCTTGGTGTTTCGGCGTGGCGCTCTGGCCATCGTCACGAGTGGGCGTGGGCCCCACCGGGTGGAGGTACGGTGCGGGGTTCCCGCACGCTCGCAGCGGTGCGCTGCTCGAAGGCACTGGCTCCGTCGGTAGCCTCCAGTCGCGCGATAGCCTCAGCCCCGATCGTGCGTGGGCTGAGGCCCCAGCGCGTAGAGTGCGGAGCCGGAGGTCGACGAGCTGGTGGGGCGGCGGTCGCTCGCTCACCCGTTATAAGCCGGGCGATGGCCGCCGCGCCGACAGCCCGATGGCGTGGGCCCCAGCGCGTGGCATGTGCTACGGGGTGGAGCGGCGCAGTGGTCACGGACTGCGTATCTCCAGCGTCTGCTGGCCCTTGCAGCAGGTCGTCCTCGAAGTCCTGCAGCAAGGCGTCGAGGTCGATAGCAGACGCGGGCGCGGTTGAACTACGGGGGTTGAGGCGGCGGCGCTTGCCGGAGCGCGAAGTTCGGGGGGCGGCGACAATGGGTCACCGCGCGGGGGGACGTGACGGTGCCTGGCTTGGTCAGCTGCGGGTGGCACGGCGCTCTGGTGGGGTGACGGTGCGTGCCACCGCGGTGTCGCTTGATGCGGCTGCCGCGATGGCAGTCACCGTCACGGCGAGGGGCGTGGTAGATCCTGGAGTCTCCTCGCCCCGTGGGGCATTGTCAAGAGGGGCGGCTATCCTCGCCAGGAAATCATGCGCCGCAGCTTCGGTCGCGTAGGCGCTTTGCGCGCAAGTCTGGGCATGTTTCGTCGCTGCTGCACGGGACTGGAACCCGATGCCGCACGTGCACCCGCTGTGGAAGTGGTCCACGAAGCGGGTGCCGCGATGCACTGTGCGGCGGTGGGCGACAAGCGCAGCCAGGTCGCGAGCCGCGTGCGCGCACAACGCGCAATCGAATGCAGGAGCGTTGTGCGCGTACACCGCTAGCACCGGGTCCTCTACGCCAACAGGTGGCGGAGGGGGCTGGGACAGAGGTCCCGGTGCACCTTGGTCCACGTCCATGGGGACGGCGGCGGCGTCGTCGGCGGCTGCTGATCGCCCTGCGTTGTCGCCGTCGTCGCCATGCTTCGTCGTCAACTTGCTGCAGCTCCTGCTGCTGATCGCATCGCCCATCATGGGCTCCGTGGGCGCGCCGGCTAGAATTTCTTGGTCTTGCGTCGGCGCAGCGCGCCCTCGGTGCTCCGGGGCGGCACGATCAGCGGTGGGTGCTGCATGGGCAGCTACTGCCGCCACCACCTCATAGGAGGCGGCGACAGCAGCTGGAGCGAGTGCTGGAGCGACTGCTGGAGCGACTGCTGGTGCTCCATCATCGGCGAGCATGCCGCCTGCCCTTTCGGGTGGGGCAACAGCACTCGCGGGGTCTTGGAGGGTCGTAGCAGCGGCGGCGAGGTCGTCCAGCGCGTCTTCGTCGTCGCTGGAGTCGTCTGCGAGGTCACTGGGGCCGTGGGAGGCACCCAGGGCGCGAGCCGTGGCGGCTACGAGCGCCGCCCCCGGCACGACCGGCTCGGGCAGCCTGCCGGCCACCCTGCCGGGTCGTGCCACATCATCTGGGGGGTCTTGGGCGAAGCGGATGGCGGGAGGGGCGAGCCAGGCGTCTTGGGCAGCCGTACGGCGCGCTTGGGGGTCCGGCGGAGGTCTTGGGGCCGCGCCAGGGCCGGCGGCAGCGCCGCCATCTTCGGCAGCCGCGGTGTCGGCGGCGGAGAAGGCCGAGCGTACGGGCTGAAAAGCCCGGGATTCTGTCCCGCGGGCGTGGGACGGGCCCGTGGGTCGCGGGCCGCCTGGCGCCGCCGCGAAACGACGCGAGGCGGAGGCCGAAGGGCGGGTGCGCGCTTGGGCGCCAGCGGGCTCGGCCCGCGATGCCGCTTGGGGTGCAATGGGCGCGGCGGGTCCCGTGCCCGTGCCCGAAGTTGCAGCGCCGGAGCTCCCGCGGGTGCCGAGCAGCGGCTCCGCGCGTGGGGCCTCCGGAGGCCCATTTCGGGCCGAGCTTGAAGCCAAAACGGGGGCGGAAGTGTGTACCCCCACCCCTGGTTCGTCGCTGATTGGTCGAAAGTCCGACCAGTCAGCGACGGCCACCTCCGGCTCGTCAGCGGCCGCGCTATAGAAAGACGCGTCGCTGGCGAGGCTGGATTGGCTGGCTGTGGACGCCTCGCTGTCCGAGGACAGCGAGCGGTCTCTGATTGGCCAAAACCAGCGCATACTGCGATCTGATTGGCCAAAAAGAAAAGGCACCAAAATGAGGACGCACCGAAGACCGAGGAGGACGCAACGAAGACCGAGGAGGACGCAACGAAGACCGAGGAGGACGCAACGAAGAAAGGTAGATAAGAACAAGTAGGTAGTTGGCCTCGCGGGGGAAAAGTGAAAGCCCCCGGAGACCGTCCCAGCGACGACAGGCAAGCCAGCCGAAGTCGGGGTGTCCAAAAATGAATGTGAAAAAGACCCAGCAAAAGCCGGGAAACCAGTTTTCACACTGATTAGAACAGATACTACACTTGATCTTAGCCAAAAGGCCGAGAAGGTATGATTTAATATCCGAAAATGTAGATAAACTTGTATTGATTTCGTAGCCGTCTGCACAGAATCGAATTAAATTTTGTTAAATTATAGTAGCCACATAGTGATAGTGTTTTTTGTTACCATAAATTACACAAATAGCCTTATTTGCAACAAAATGATATTTATTGCCAGTGTCATCAAATTCACCCTTGAACTTTCCGTTCACTACTCCAGCACCTCCACGAGAAATCCGCCAACCCATTTTACCTTTGGTATGCGGGCTGTTGGCCCGCCGAGTTCGCAGTTCGTGTATCTTTTTTCTTGTCATGGCACTCGCGTACGCAGTTAGTCATTAGGCACCTGCATTGCCATAATGCTAAGTCAACGCGTTGTGGCCACTGCCACAAATGGCATGTACATGTACGCGAAAAACGCAGACAGGAAGTCGCCCTCGACCTGAAAACGTCACACACTAGAGCAGGTCCTCTCCGTCGAAGTCTGCGGCTGAAGAAAGCGTCAGCTATGAGTCAATAACGTTCCGATGGTATAACCTACAGTGCATGTGCGCTCGGGGCAACGAACCATGTTCGTACCAACCTTTATCTACTGGGAGAGTTGCTGTAGCTATCAAAGCTCCTCTCGCCGCACGCCAGTTGATGGCTACACCCCCAGCGTTGCACTCGACGCTCGTCACTTTGGCATCCTCAACGAACGCCATGAGCTCCGCCGCGTCTCGACCTCCTGTGCACGAGTCTCTGTCGTACGAGAGGATGGCTACTCCGCCCTTGAGCATCGATACCTTCAGCAGCGTTGAGACGTCCAAGAACCTGATGAAGAACCGCCAAGTACGCCCAGCAAACGGGAAAGGTGGCTTTACGGCCTCCGCGGCGTCGTTTACGGCGTCTTAGTGGGGATCGTCCTGGGCCTCATCTTCAACTCCATCAGCCTCCCGGGCCAAGCTGTCACGTGGATCGGCACTCCCGGTCGCCTCTTCATCCGAGCACTCGAGTGTCTCGGGCCGCTCTTGGTCTTCTCTGGACTCGCCGTGAGCATGACGGACATGTCCACCAAACGCATCGGCGGTCAGACATTGTCCTGCTACCTGCTCACGACGAGTGTTGCTGCTGCCATTGGTGTTTCCATGGCAATTCTCTTCCGCCCAACCTTCCACAACGGCCAGAAGGGGGTCGCAGAGGCTGCAACACCGATAGGATTGCAATGTGGAGAGAACACGGGCTACTACGTCACCATGACCGTCGAGGGCAACGTCACCAGTCTCACTTGTCAGAAATACACGAGACTGGCCGACGTTGCCAACTTGAACAGCAGCACCGACGAGCGCTACGAGAGCTACAGGAAAGCTGCGGCTCTCTTCCTGCAGCGAGACATCAACAGCACGTACGAGCGTGCGAACGGCGTGCTCTAGGAGTTGACACTGATCGATGCCATCCAACTGCGACTGAACGCACTCGTGCCCAGCAACATCACTTCGGCGTTTGCGGAGGGGACGTTGCTGTCCATCGTCATGTTTGCAGTGGCATTTGGAGCAATCCTCGCACGTGGAAATGCCCTCAGCAGATTGCCGACAACCACCGAGGTCATCCATAATCTCTACGACGTGTTCATGGAACTCATCGGCTGGATCATCAAGTTCACGTCGCTGGCGATATGCTCGCTACTGGCAGCAACTATCGCAGACTTGGAGGATCTTCGTACACTTTTGCGCAGTGTTGCTCTCTACTGTCTCTGCGTGGTCTGTGGCTTGGGGATCCACGTGCTCGTCTTCTATCCGATCATGTTGCGCAGCTTTATTCGCAACGCCAATCCGTTCGACTGGTTGGCGAAGATGGTTCGAGCGCTCTGGCCAGTGCGTCCTCCGCTGCCACGCTCCCGATAATCATGGAATGCATCGGCGCTACCAAGATCGTATCTCCTCGACTGTATCGCTTCGTGCTGTCCCTGGGAGTCACGATTGGGATGGACGGTGCCGCCGTTGGGACCCCGATCGCGGTCGTGTTCATCGTGCAAGTCAGCGGCGTCTCGATCGACGCAGCAGACTATTGGCCATTCAGTTGGCGTCGGCTATCGGTTCAATCGGCGTTGGGCCAGTTCCGTCGACAGGCCTCGTTCTCATCATGACAGTCTGGAAGACGGTGTTCCCTAGTGAAGTGCTGCCTGCAGCGTTTGCCTTCGTCATTGCACCCGACTGGTCGACCGCATACACCCAACTCCCTTTTGTCGTCGATAATGTTGCCGTCAAGCAACTTCAACAACATTAAGTTTTTTTAGACAACAGAACTAAAATGTACCACAAAATGTGTCCTATAGGAGAAAAAATGGTACACTATAGTGAAATCAAGGTTAAATGGATTTTGTCCGTTTACTGTAGCGAGAGGACCATCGAGAGGACCATGTCGGAGCGAGCAGAGCGACTGTCGGGCCTGCAGAATGGCGCGGTGGGCTCCATCGCTGGCATGATCGAAGTAATCCTGCAGCAGCCCACGGTGGCCATCAAGAATGCAGTGCAACAGGGTCGACCCATCTCGTGGTCCGTGCCGGCGCTGTATCGCGGCGTGGGCGTCTCGCTGGCCTCCATCGCGCCAGTGAGCGCCATCCAATTCGCAGTCAACGGCCGCTTGCTGCGCGGACTCACCGCTCCAGGTGTAGCACCGTCGGACCAGACAAAAGTGCTGTGTGGTACGCTGTCGGGTGTCGCGTCCGCAGTGCTGAGCGCCCCCGCGGAACTCGTCATGACGCTGCAGCAGAACAACGGCAAGAGCTTCGGTGCCACTGTCAAGGAGGTGGCCAAGCAGCACGGCGTCGTGCGCCTTCTTCGGGGCTTCACGGCCACGGCAGTGCGAGACGCAGTGTGGTGCGCCGGATACTTGGCGCTAGGTCCCGTGTTCACGCGCAAGATGCACACGCTGAGCCCTGCCACTTTTGGCGACGTGGAGACCGCCACCAAGTCGCAGAAGGCCTCCGCCTCGATTGCCGGCTGCGTCACCGCTGGGCTGATCACGGTGGTGGCCACCCAGCCTGTGGATACTGTCAAGACGGTCATGCAGGGCGAGGCCCTGACGCTGGCCTCGGGTCGCGCTCCCAGTACCTTCGCCGCCGCCGCTCGCATCTACCGCGAAGGAGGCTTATCGCGTTTTTATCGGGGTATTGTGCCGAGAGGATGCCGCTTGGTCGGCGCCGTGTTCATCCTGGGTCAGTCGCGCATCCGGCTCGAGGAGGTCTTCGAAGAGCACGAGCTGCTCAAGTTCTAACGACCTTGTCCGGATACGAGGACGCCTCTTACTTCCTAGAGCTCGAGTAGATAAAGCCAAGCGAGCACAACACGATTCCATCGCCAATGCGAGCGGTGCAGGTGATCCATGGTCTCCGTTATCTCGTCAAGTACGTGTGCAGGAGTGGACGGGCAGACTCGTGACGCAGGCATCTTGCAGCGGCGATTGGGCGCTACGCAAACAGCTGCAGGAACTTCACCTTGAGGCCACTTGCAAATTCGAGGCCAAGATGACGGAGCGGGCCCAGCGACTCACGGCGCTGCAGAACGGGGCGGTGGGGTCCCTCGCCGGGATGATCGAGATGACGATCCAGCAGCCCTGGGTGGCCGTCAAGAACGCCGTGCAGCAAGGTCGGCCCGTTCCTCGCTCCGTTCCGGCGCTCTACCGAGGTCTCGGCGTATCCTTGTCTTCAATCGCACCGGTGAGTGCCATCCGCTTCGCCATCAACGGCCGACTGCTACGCGTCCTGAGCGGAGCCGACTCGGCGCCGACGGGCCAGATCAAAGTCCTGTGTAGCACGGTCTCCGGTGCGACGGCCGCGGCGATCACGGGCCCAGCGGAACTCGTCATGACGCTGCAGCAGAACAACGGGAGGAGCTTCGGCGCGACGGTGAAAGCTGTGGTGGAGACCCACGGAGTCACGAGACTCATGCGGGGCTACCCGGCCACAGCTCTACGCGACGCCGTGTGGTGCGCCGGCTACTTGGCCCTGGGTCCGCTGTTCACACGGGAAGTGCATCGCCTGAGACCTCAGACATTCGGTTACTATGACACTGCAACGACGTCGCAGAAGGCCTCGGCCTCCATCGCAGGGTGTCTGGCTGCTGGACTCGTGGTAGTTCCCCTCACGCAGCCAGTGGACACCATCAAGACAGTGATGCAGGGAGAGGCCATGAAGCTGCCGTCCGGCCGAGGCCCCAGTGTGCTCGCCACGGCCAGAAGAATCTATAGGGAAGGAGGAGTGCGAAGATTCTACCGCGGCATTGTGGCGCGAGGAAGCCGCCTCGTTGGCGCCGTGTTCATCCTCGGGCAAGCTCGAATGCAGCTCGAAGAGGTTTTTGAAGACCACGATCTGCTGAGGTTCGAGGTGGTCACCAACTACGAGAATGAATGAATGACAGAAGCGAAGGACGCGCACCAAGGAGTCAGTCGAATGGTATATCGCTCCTTGCTGCGTGTCGGAAAGCGTATAGCAACAACGGTGATTTGTTTTTGAGCGTCGGTGTCTAGCTGCTCAGTTTTCGTGGCTCTTCCGACTTATGAGAGCGCGCAATGGCATCCTGCTACGCGGATCATTTGCTGCCCCGATTCTTCTGCAGGTGGCGTGGCTTGGTGAGGAAGCGTGACGCGGATTTTACCTGTTAGGATGCCTGCAGCTTTCCCGTGCAGAGCAACTGGCACCTCAAATGGCATGAAGCGTGGCCGGAGTCTGGCAAAACTTTTCCAAACACACCGACGCGACACCTGAAAAGAAGCAAACGCGAACAAGAACACGTTGTAAGTCTCCACTTTGCTACTCAATAGTACGCTTGATCAGCTCACCCATTAGGTCGTCTTTTGATGTGGCGTCATAGTCCATGACAACCAGAGTCAGGTGGACACGCTTCACGTCACGCTCTTGATCGTACAATACATTCAGCTTGGGCACTTGATCGTCTCGCCATCTTCGATTGTCCGACAGATGCATTGCACAGGGAGTTAGTCTCCTAAGCTTAGTGGTAAGTTTCAGGTTTCGAGGTTGCAATACTTACTTGGGGGAGCAGGTATTTGAGATTGTACTCGTGCTGGGGTGACTGCCGTTCGCGTCTACCTGCACTGCGTTACTCGGAGCCGAGTAAAACTTGACGTACGGGTCACTGAGCCCCGCCAAATCAAGACCGAGAAGGTCCTTACCAGCGAGTTCAGTGATTTCGATGAGCGTAGGTTTTTCTGCTGTGCCAGAAGTAATGATCGGAGCTCGAGTCACGTGAAACGCAGCCGCGACAGGCTTGTGGTCACTGGTAGCAATTGCCTCGAAGCAAGAGAATCGTTGCAACTTGATGTTTGCACGCAGTCCCGGCAACGACTTATACAGCACTCGATCACAGTACGAAGGCACACGTTCCAGCTACAAACAAAAAATACACACAGATGAGACCAACGAAACACGATGCAAACCCTCTGCAACTTACCAAATACTCGTCCAGACTGTGCCGAACACGCTTGAACGTTGGTGGGAAAAGTGCCGGTGGCATTTCCCAGCCCGTAAGTGTCTTTTTGCCTTCGACCTGGTGCCTGAGTTGGTCATTCTGGTTCAAAAGTGCCCACTTCTTGGCCCGTACAAGCGCCATGACCTCAGCACAGTGTTTTTCGTGATTGCGTTGGCGCGGAGCTGTGTAGTTCATGTCCAATCGGTAGTTCAGATCACCGAACCAGAAGCAGTAGTCGTACTGAAGATCGATCGGTACGTTCTTTTGACCGAACTGAGCTCCTAGGATGGTGGCGCACTAAAATACACAAGCAGATAGATGGCTATGAGAGTCATGCTCCAGATACATGAAAGATAAGAAGAGCTTACGTCGCTGTTGCGCTTGTCGAGAAACTTTTGGTCTTGATGCGCAGCCAGATGACAACTAGCAAAGCACAGTGAGGTGTTTTCGACAACGCACTTGAATAGCAGACCACCCTACATTGGAAAGTCAAAATGATACAGCAGTTAGTAAGGTCATCATCGCATACACGCCTAGTTTCACTGAATGTACATCGCCAAAGAATACCTTGTTGCCAATCACGCTCCCCAGTCCCGTAGGAACTGCGAGTTTCTCCACTTCACAAACATTGTTGCGCTCGTGGACGTAAACATACAGCCTCATTTCCATCAACTCAACCTTCCCTGCAAGCACGTAACTCTCACCGAGATGCAAGTAAATCTGCTTGCTGAATGGATAGTCAAGTACGTCTCCCACGGTATCGCGCAGATTGCTGCTGAGCTGGCGCACCATTCTGGTCATTTTGCGCATGGACTTCTTGGTACGCGATCTCTTTACTATCACATCTGACGACTTGCTCATGCCAATCGCACTAGAAGTACTCGACTCCGAGATAGAGCTACCAGCGCGTCCAGCTCGCATAGATTCGCTGGTGGGACTGTTGTTCTCTTCCGTGTTCGACACGCTCCGTTGACTACCAGGTCTCTTGCTCGATGGTTTAGGTCCCGAATCATCACCTTTTGCCTCGCATTCCTCTTCTTCGTATTCCTCCTCTTCCTCTTCAACCTCATCGATCTCAACTCCGTCAATGACACTTTCCAGTGTTGGAGAATCTGCATCGTTGTCATCATCGTCCTGGTCGTCAGCTTTGGAATTCGATGTGTGCCAGCTTTCCGCTTTCACCAAATTCTCGGACACTTTTTCGCTCTTGTACGTGCTTTCTTGCAACCCGACAGCGATGACATCAAAGTCGCCTCCACCTTCAGGAATCCAGTCGTCCAGCAATTTCGAGTCTTTCGGCGGCATCGAGTTGCCCACATTCCAGGACGCAACGAGAATTTTCAGTGGGGTGCCCATACTCATGACACTGACCGAGGCCTTTCGACCTCTTGGCGGACTCAAGGACGGCGAAGCCGACGCGGTGCTAACCGTTTGTCTCCTCGTCGGCGAGTCATGATCAACCTAACACGAAAACCAAAAACAATCAACGCACTCAGAGCCCAAAACGACACCCAACTAACTCACAACAACAAATCTCGTCACCTCGAGTTGAATATCTTCAACCTGGACTCGAGGCATGGAGTGCGACCGCAATGTAGCTCCTTCCGGAACACTGCCAACCTCGTTCTTTATCTCCATCGTGACTCGAGTCGCAGCAATGACAAATGGATCAGACGTCGACGCAAAACAGTCGTGTAGTAGAGTTTCGCCTAAATATGGAGAGCACGCAGCTATCATCAGCTTGCTGAACGATGGATGAAGGCTAAATCCATTCTCCTCAAACTTGGATTGCGACATGCACCTTTATTATTCCCGACAAGATTCTCGGTCGGGAGTGTTCCTACTCGGTTGCTGTGTGGTTTGGCGTTATCGGGGCATTTGCGTCCTTGGTTGGGCTGTTTAGACGGATGTCATTCGCTTTCGCGGATGCAATCCTCTTTCTTGGAGTGCATGGAGCTGAGTGGGTCGGACTTTGGGAACCATCCTCGAGACTTGGTAGAGGACGCGTGGGTGGGTCACTACACCGATCAACAGGAATGAGTGAGGCTACGATCCGGTGATCAAGGACAAATTGTGATCTTACCTCCCGACAGCGCTTCGATACTGTTGACGTAAGAAATTCAGATCGTCGGTCACGCTGGCCAAACTCTTTTCTAGGTGTGCACACTTGGCTTGCAGATCATCGTACGTGGGTTTAGCTGCATCACACACGAAGACACAAGGTAAGGAGGCGGTTTTGTTAAATTCAGCGAAGGTGGGCAACAAACCTGCATGCCCCTCTCCAAGTTGTGCAGCAATGGCAGGGTTCTTGGTTGATATCTTGTCCTTCGGTGGGTCAAGAATGTACGGATTAACGAACACCTGAAACTCAAGACGAGCACTTTGGAGGTATTCGATGAACTGGTCCGTGACGCAGTCCACATGGTGAATGAACTCGAAGTTGAACATGGGGCTCCGTGTATTTTGCTCCACACTCTCAGTCGTAAAGAGCTCACCGAGGAACTCGTATTGACAGTAAGCCAAGTCTGTGATGATCGGGAGACCGGTGGCTCCAACAATACGAATCTTGAAAGTCCACGGCTTACCCAGGAGATCACTTGGACTCTCGACATCCATGAGGTCGTCCTCATTGTGTTTATCGGGATCCGGAGACGACAGCGGAATCCACATTACCTGTAGTTTTCCGATAGTATTGAAAGGAGGCACAGCCAGCTTTATACTGAGCTGGGACTCGTCTGGCTCCGTCTCCAAGTTGTACAGCAAATACTCCAGAAAGGTGGTGGCACTACCAATGTGGAATGAGTTGTCAAAAAGTAAGGTAATAGGGTCATGACCTGCAGGTGACTCATACTCGCGGTCATTCATGAGTGCGTTGCGAAGGAAGGCGACTTCATCCTTCAATAGCGCGTGCGCTTTGACGAACTCGAATACATCAAGGAAAATGGTTTCGTCCGTGGCTTTGTTGTACACTTTGACTTTGACCTTCGGGATTCCGCTAGTGCCATTGCCATCCTTGTCTTCCATTGACGAGCTTTGTAAAGCTGTTTCGAAACTTAAAACATCGCGGTTCAGGAACTTGACAATCTGCGTGAGCTCAGCAATTTTGGGGAGAACTTCGCGAAGTTCTTGGTCGTTAACTTGGCGAGCAAGCAGCTCACGCTGCCTCTCGGCAGCCAAATGCGCTTCTTCCTCTGCTTTTTCTGCAGCCGCCGCGGCCTCTGCTGCTGCAGCTTCAGCAGCTGCGGAGTTGGCAGCATTATTCGCACTAGCAGCGGCAACGGCTGCTGCTGCCGCTTCAGCCGCAGCAGCTTCACGTTCTAGTCGTTCTTTTTCCCACCTCGCTTTCTCCTCCTCAAACTTTTTCATTTGCTCCTGTAGTTCATTCATTGCGGACGTATCCACCGTTCGCAATGCTTCCTTATACTCGGCCGCAGCAGCATCAGCTGAAGGTGGTTCTCCATTGGGCTCACGACCAGGATAAACAAACAGCATGAGCTCGTTTCCAATCACAATTCTGTCGTAAGGTACGAGCTGCAGACGCACACCCTTCTCGATTTTCGTGCCGTTGCGCATGACTTCTCCTGTTCCAGCACAAAGGAAGATTTCTGATCCATCGTTCTCAAATGAGCAGTGATCATTGATGATACTGAGCGACATGGGCTGGATGTCGCCTTGCGGACCCACAGATAGATGAGGTTTATCCAGCAAAAACATGAATCGCTTCGAACGATACGCATCGACGTCCAGATTAATGAGGTACGGCGACGTGGTATCCGCCTCGAAATGATACAAGTGGATGCCGCGCTTGCCGTATTCCTCGCGCTGTCGCTGCATCATTTCGTCTTGGACACTCATGCCCCCACTTGCACCTCCACTGCCCCCACTCAACACATTTTCAAGCTCTTTCTGCTTCTGGTTGAGCAGCTCAGCTAGTTGTGCAACTTGTGCACTAGCTGCGTCATCACCACGAGCGGCTTCACCACCGTCAGAAGTATCACCTTCAGCAGCTTCGGCAGTAACACCTGCAGCACTACGCATCTTGGCAATTCGTTCGTTCTCATCTTTCAATTGGCTCACAAGTGCCTTCATCTGCTCCAGTTCAGCCATAAGCTTTCTCTCAGCTGGGCTTGCGGCAGTCGACGCTTTCTTGGGCTGAAGCTTGATGACCGATGCGTTTTTGGCAAAACCAAGTGTTGAAAACGTGTAGCCGTGGAACTTGACCTCGGGTCGAATAGCACAAAAGAGGTATGTTCGTGCTTGAAGCATCGTATCCTTAAGATATTTGCACAAGAAATACGAGTTGCAGCCCGGAATCGACATGCCGGGCTTCAGCTTATTCGCCTTCACAGCTTCGGCCATTTTCATGAAGAACTGAGCCATCTCAGTGAGCGACAGATTGATCTTTTTACCTTGGTCCTGCAACTCCTTAGATTTCGACGCGTCTGGATGGGGTCCGACGAACTTGTGCTCTATTTCACCATTCTCGAAAACGATTTTCTTGTAGTCGGCGTACACTATATCGCCTGCAGGCTCGGTACCAGCAAGATCACACACGTAAACTCGTCCTCTCTGTTTCATCCCCTCGCGGTCAGGGTCAGGTTTTTCCACTTCGAGAGTCATAATGCAGTGGCCTCGTGTAGACTGATGATTGAATTGTGTTGGCGCAATTGCCTTCTTGGCATTAGCAGCCATGAAGGTTCTGCGCAAATCATTCCAGTCCTTGAGCACAACGGACTGGCACCACTCGATATCGGTGAACCCGTCCGGGTCCTTGCGCATTCCTGACTTGTACTGTTGTTCCTGCGCTACGGGGGACATGAGATCGCGCACCGTGTCCACGACATTTTGAAAGTACTTCATGGAGATCTTCCAGCCATCCTGTTTCTCCTTGAACAATTCGTACGCTAGACGCGGAAAAATTCCCCACTGCCATGAATCAAAAACGAGAGAATCGAAGTGAGCAAACAAAGCGAACAACACTGACAGCATCTTGCGTCTGTACCAATGGATGGGGATCTTCATGCTTGAACCAGGCCTCAGGAATGTCCACAGCATCCGGCTAGTTCAGAAAAACAGGTTAAGATGGTAGAGCTCTAAAAGTTACTAAGGACGAACAAACTCACTCCAAACACTGTGAAAGTTTTGCCTGACCCTGACAGACCGTAGGCAAAGAGCACCACAGCGTTACCTCCCATCAAGTCGGCCTTGATCTTCATTCCAACACTTTCGTAGGCCATTTGCTGGTCCACTAGTGTCATATTGTCGGCTTGGATCGAGTCGCCCTGGATGTGTCGCTTATACCCGTAGGCACTCCACCACGCGTAGCTGAACGGGAATCTCGTGGTGGAGTACGTGGAATTGATGAGCTCCACGTCGCCTTCTTCCTCGCCATTCTGCGTCATCACGACGCCCAGCTTGTCATCGCACGTGAACGGCCGACATCGCACCGACACCTTGATGCTCACGCTCATGGTGGCAGTCGACTGGTCTGGTCTCAAACGATCGCGACTTGTGCCTCTTGCCTGAAAAGTCGACTGCAGGACGCTTCAAAGGGATACGGTCGAGTCGAGTGTTGTCTGCAACGATCATACTTGGTGTGAATCACTCCTTTGGCAAATTGTTTCTAAGCTCCATCTACATGACAACGAGCGTTCCAACTGCCTATCTCTATGCCTTACTGAGCGTCTTGCAGGCTTCGTGCATCTTGTCCAAGTATTCGGCAGCGTGCTTGGGCTGAAACACAAGTGCCGGTCGGAATCGCACCGAGTTCACGCCACAACCTCCGGACGCCACACCCAGCGATTTCATCAGACCCACGAACTCGTTGCGCACGGACTCCGTCGGGAAGTCCATGGCCAGGTACGTTCCTTGGCCACGTACGTTTGACACCAGCGCGGGGAACTCGGCTGCAATTTCATTCAGTCCGGTCTTCAAAAATTCACCCGTGACGTTGACGTTCTCCAACAAGCTGTCACTCTCAACCACGTCAAGCACTGCCTTGAGCGTGATCATCTTCGTAGGGTCTCCCATCCACGTGTTGAAGATGCGGTAGCCCTCCTTGAGACGGAACTTCTCCTTGGCAAAGTACCCACCCGTCTGCATCTTCTTACTAAAGGTGACAATGTCGGGCGGGTTCTCCAGCTCCCAGTGCTCGTGTGCCCAGAATTTGCCCGTACTGCCGCCTCCAGTCTGCACCTCGTCCACGACGAAAGCCACGTCGTACTGTGCAGCCAGGTCGCGCAGTTTACGGAAGAAGGCGGGACTGGCGTGGTTGTCTCCTCCCTCTGCTTGAATAGGCTCAATGATCATACCGGCGATCTTCGAGGCTTCAGCCTTGGTCACCTCTGCACTATGTTTCAGCAACCTCTCCACTTCGTCCAAGCATCGCGCTTCCTCCGCCTCATTAGCAGCTAGGTGGACGTCCAGCGGGTACCTCAGTTTGGGGAAGGGCGCAACGGGCCAGTCGAAGGCCGGCACGTCCACCTTGTGAATGGCCTTGGAGTGCGTCGTGGACAGACAGCCAAAGAGGCGGCCGTGGAAACCTCCTTGGAAGGACAGGATGCTCAAGTTGGGTGTGCCCGGCAGCTGGTGCGTCATGCTCGTCTCGAGATCGTGTTCGGACGGGGGCCGACCGCCTCGTAGCTTGGTTTGGAACCACATGAACACGGCCTTGTAGGCGTTTTCATTGGAGCACGAGCCGCACATGAGCGTGTTGACGTCTTCCAGTCCCTCGGGAGCCACCTTGAGCAGCGTGTCATCAATGCGGTCGACCCAATCAGCGGGCGGGAACACGCCCAGACACGGACGTTGAGCCAGCATGGCCAGGTTGTCCTTGTCGCTCATGGCCTCGAGGATCTTGGGGTGGTTGTAGCCGATGGGCAGCGACGCGATCTGGCCGTACACGTCCAGGAAGCGGTTGCCGTCCACGTCCACGAGGTAGTTGCCTCGACTGGCCGCGTAGTCGGCGAAGAAGTTGATGGCGCCCGTGTTCTGCAGCGCAGCGAGGCGCTTGAGCTGCTGCTGCGACTTGGGGCCAGGCACTTGCGTCGTCACGACCTCTGCGTGCGGATACTCGTTCGGGAAGGCGGGGGACGGGGTCGACGGGAGGCTGCGGCTGCTGACGCTCAGCGAGCGGAGCCACGGGGCGCGGCGCGGCGTCAACGCGCGCACACAGAGCGACATGGGGACTGGAGACTTGCTTCCGACGGTGCAGATTCCGGAATGACACGGATCGGATGAGCTTCAAGTTGCCACTTCACTTGGCGTTTGTATGCGGAGTGATGGTCCGATTTGCTGCGCGGGACTTGGCTACAACCAGCTGGAGGTGACGTCCAAAGCTCGTCACCTTGATGCAGGAGTTTATGGTGAAAAGCACGGCACGGGTACGAGGCGTAACATAGTCAGGATTTGAGCGTTCTGATGGTGCAGGTGAGCGAGCGACCATGTCAGCCCATGCGAACTGTTTGACGGGTAGTGTCTGCAGGAGCGGCTTGTGTGTCGAATCAGCACTGCTGATGCAGGATTGGTAGTTCCGAGGAGCACGAGGCTGTTGGTTCTGTATGCCCCCAGAGCCTGATGCCAATACCGGGTTTGCCGTTAAGAGACACTAAGCTGAACCTTGACACCGCGCCAAATTCTTATAAGCCGCCCGCAGGACAACTATACACAGCTCATGTAGAATTGCTGCCAGAGCAGAAACACACATTGACGCGGAACCTCGTACGCGCCACAACGCAAAGCGTCAAGCGACAGAAACCGACATAATACAGTCGCTCAAAACTCGCAGCAATTATGAATATATCGCTGAAAATGCGCAAGAGCCGCTCCTGGCCACTTTGTTCGCATATTGCCAGCAGCATAAGTTCCGATGAGGTGTCAAACCACAGAGAAACCTGCATACTGGTTAAAGGGTGTGATCCAGTCAACGTAGTTTCGATAATAACACGCTTACTTCGATGGCGAAATTATATCTGGCAATGCAAAATGATTAGAAGACCTGTTCACGTTGAGTCAGTCGCAATATCGGCTTCGATCGGCGATGGCCATTCTCGAACGTGGCCGCGAAAACTGCTACATCTGCATCTGTCGACAGCCACGTACTTAAGTACTATCGAGTCACCCCGCGTGCGCAACGCGTTGTATGACTCGCATTATGAGTCAAAGGTACGGTATCCAACATGCTTTCACAGTGAGATGGCGAGAGTTATCGCGAGCTTATACCTTTTGGCTTGCTGTATTCACACCGATAGCGCACGGCGTGTCGCCAAAGCGTTTGCAACGAGGTTGCCGTGAGGATGATGCCCTTGCTCTAGTCGAGCTGGCGTCGACACGGACATGACAACAGCGCATTGACCACGACGGTATCCACTCTGCACATTGACCAAAAGCAGCATTTGAAATGCCTGTAAGGGAGCTATTACATGTACGCAGCCGAAGCCGCTTCAACTTGCCTATCAACACCGAAACGAACTAAAATTTGCCACAACGCGGCGACAGTTGCTGCACAATCGAACGCTCAGTGTACTCACAAACTATCCACCCTTCGAAAGTAGATACACTTGCGTTGACTATTCCACGCTAAATTTCTGAGCGGTTCCTTGCTTTCTTTTGTGTCGTCCGTCGTAGCGGCGCCTAGAGCGTAGCGTTCAGCGCACGCAAGTGACCAACAGTGCCGTGCACGCTTAGCATTCGTCCGCCCTCGTCAGCATTGCGCCAGCATTGCGTCGAGAGCGCACCTGAAATCAATCCTGCCACGATGTCATTTCGGCGTCATTCCGCCAGCTGGACGTCGAGTGCCCATTGGCAGAAATATCACACCGAATGCCGTTTGCTCCACAGCAAACCGTGGCAGCATGGGCGTCTCCATGGAGACCATCGAGGCGTCCGGTACCCGCGCGGCTGTTTCTGGCCCCACTGCTAGAGATACGGATGGCGGCGGTCAAACTCGGCTCTGCCTGGCCTCTTCCGATCGAGTGCATATCTTCCCGCCCTGCAGCGATCGAGGCGAGGCTTTCGCTCTTGTGATGGCCAGCTCGATGAGCGTCAGCGCAGCGTTGCAGGAAGCTCGCCACGCCTTGTTGCCTTGTGCACCTCGCTATTGGCGAAAAAGACGTCTACACGCGCGCTGATTGGCTGAAATGGCGTCTCTCTCCAAGACCACATTCTTCCCCAATCGCGTGCCTCTTGGCGGTGCAGAGCCGGGGAGGGGGAAGGTCGCAAAGAGCAACTGAAGCGCGGCACTCGCAGCCAGTGCGAGTGCGGACCGGCGACCGGCAAGCAAGTCAAGGGCGGAAGGAAGGACCCCCTCAGTCAATACAGGTACGTGTACCCCCTGCCATTCCGAATCGCCTTCCCCACTAACCCTCGTCCTCCACCCTCAGCAATGAACGGCGACGCCCCTTATAACGGCGGACCCGCGTCCCCCGAGTACCCGCGGGCCCCCACCGTGGCGTCCCAATGGCCCGCAGACGTGGACCTGGACGCCCTGTACCTCTCGGAGCGCGCTGAAGTGGACGAGCTCGTCCGCTCGGCGTCCGACATGAGCGTGTGGGCGGTCGAGGCCCGCAAGGACAACGCCATGGTGTACCTGCACACCAAGAACAGCGAGCGCCTGTCGTACTCGGTGCGCGCCGTGACCAAAGTGACGGGTTCCGTGCCGGACGTGCTCGAGTGTCTGCGCGCGGCCGACAACGCGAGCGTGCGCAACTTCCAGAAGCTCCTGCACCCGCGCAACTTCCTGGACGGCGAAGTGCTGCACGCGCACCACGCCGAGATGCTGCACGACGGCGCGGCCGTCGAGTCCATGACGCTCAAGTGGCTCGTGTACTCGTCGCCCAAGACGCTCGGCCGCTCCAAGGAGTTCTGCATCCGCGAGTACTGCGCACTGCTGCCCAACCACCCCGTGCACGGCAACGTGGGCGTGCTCAAGTTCGAGTCGTACGACGGCGCGGCGGCGCGCTACGGCATCCGCGGCAAGCCGGACGCCTACAGCCTCACGGTCTTCGAGCCGAGCTACTACGTGGTGCAGCAGACGCCCGAGGACCCCAATATGGTCACGGTCACGCTCACGTTTGCCATGCGCAAGGCCAGAGGAGGAGAGAGCATCTCTGCGGGCGTGCGGCTCACGTCGCTGCGGCTCGCGGGGGACCTCTCGGGCATGCAGAAGGCCGTGCAACAGGCGCTTTTTGCTCCGGCGGCGCTCGCCCAGAGACAGGAGTGGGTGAACGATGCACAACGCACCAATTGCTCGCTCTGCGTGCAGTCATTCGGCATGCTCAAGAGACGTCACCACTGTCGCGTGTGCGGCGAGGTCGTATGCTCGGCCTGCACCGTGTTCAAGATGGTCAAGGGCGACCAGGACGTGGCGGCCAAAGTACGGGTTTGCAAGGCCTGTTTGGCCAAAAGCGGCAGCTCGAATGGCAACGCGAACTTCGGAAGTACGATGATTGGCGGCTTCTCGAATCCGGCGGCCGCGGGAAGGATGGTTAGTAGCAATGGTACGGAGCTAGAGATGAACGGAGGCTCAGTTCCGAACGGACTGGGAGTTGGTACCAGCATTGGCAGCACAAGTTCGCTCACGTCGGATGAGTCGCATAGTCCGCCCAACGAAAATCCTGCTGCAGCGACGCCCCCGTCGGGGATGCCCTACAACAAGGGATCGGCTTTATCGCTAAACGATTTTGATCAAATGAGTGACGATGGAGCGAGCAGTCCACCCCCGTTCCATAAGCAAACTTCAACAACTTCAAGTCAAGGACGAGGAACGGGGTATGAAGGTAGGCCGATCGGTTCCATGGGTAGAACCGCGTCCAATGCTAGCATTGCCACTAGTAGGAAAAAGAGCTCTGAGCGCCGTATCCATTATTTCAACGAGGACCTGGAGGAAATCTGCATGCTGGCCATGGAGACGCTCACCTGCCCCATGGCAGGCATCCGCACCGAAGACTTTGAGCTCGTGAGGTACTATGACGGCAAGCCGGCGCCGGGTCTACCTCGAAGTCTGCCAACCTTCCGACGACTAGCAACTCGCGGCAAACCCTGTATCGTGCTGGATGTGAGCTCGGACAAACGTATTTCAGGCGACAAACGCTTCACAGCCAAGCTACAGTTTTTCGTGGGTATCCCGCTACTTGTTAATGGTGAAGTGGTTGGCGATTTGTGCGTGGCGGACCGCTACGCACGTGACAATATTGACCACAAGCAGGTTGAGGTACTCAACGTGCTAGGTGAGACGGTGACACAGTATATGCAGTCGGACGAGTACCAGGAAGACCTTATGGAGTTTAAGGCTGCACACTTGGTTCGCAAACCTCCTACGAGTGGCTCAGTACCCACTTCCCAGGCAGATGAAGAAGCTAACGCTCCGCCACCAAGCGCCAAGGAAGTTGCGTTTTAAGCTATAGCCAGCTGGTGAAGCTGGGAAATGTGGGCACTATGTCGGTGGTTGGCGGGCGCTACTACTCGCAGTGTATATGTGAGCCTGTCAGGCGGGAGGATACAGTTGTATGTGTACCGACCTCCTGCTACTTGTCTGCCGCTTGAGCGGGTACGTGAAAATTGTCACGGGGAGCTGTATAGATTCGCTTCAAGCTGTTTCGTTGGATGGCCGTTTGGATTCAAGGTTGCCCCCAAGTAATTAAATATTTTCCGGTTTTGCCTACTAGGTTTTGCTGGTTGTCTTCGCGGCACCACTGCCCCGTGCGTCATTTGCTCGTGTTTGTGTAGGTCAAGCACCAGTCAAGTTCGGGCTGACAAGCTGCCACCTTTGTGTTGTCCTGGTCGTGGTTCTTTTCCTTCGGGGGATGTCGGAGGTGATCGTGATCTGTGCTGCAAACGTGCCGACGCCTTCCTCGCTGCATCCTGTTGCACGTTGTCTTCGTTCCAGCAATACGGCCAAGTATCACGAATACGCTGGATCTCTTCTTGAATACTTCGCGTTTTGGTGCAGCTGTTGTTTCTCAACTGTTGACGGCGTTGCTGTTCCTCTTCTTCTAGCCGACGCGATATATGGGACGAGCGTGTGATGGAAGTCACTGCTTGCATTGGCGGTGCGGATCGTTTTCCTGATGGAGTTGTCTGCAACACAACAACCAGAACGAGTCACTTTGACTAATGGAGCAATTGAGTTTCTGGAAAACTGCAAGCTCTTACCATGGGTCGTTGAGGGATCCTGGCAGCTCGACTTTTCTCGGCCTCCTGCCATTGGCGAGTCACGATTTGTTTACCAAGACGTCTAGGACTTGTGGAATTACTGGCTTCTTCGTGATCGTTTTCTCGGAGCGATGGGAGGTCTGCTTTGCTAGATGACTTTCGCGCGGCGATATCTGAAATTCCGGAAGGCTGTACGATACTAATCCGATGGTTACTAGCGGTGCGGCCTCGTTCCTTTTGCTCGCGTTTCTTCTGCTTCTCGTCAAGCATGTAGTACGATGGAAGTTCCATGCACAGCTGATCTCCCGCAACATGCGTACGTCTGCCACATATCAAGCAGCAGTTCCCACTGAGTCGCATGAGTTTGCGTGTAATGGGAACACGTAAATTCGGATACTGCAAAGCCTGCAAAATGCGAGTCTCACGCCAAGCCTCACGAGCTTCGGCGATAGATCGAAGCCGCCTTCGAGTCGGTACAACATGCGACTTTAACTCCTTCCCACCAAAATGCAACATGAAAAGCTTTCTCTGTAGACGACAAGAAACAAAAAGCATGAGGAGGACACTCTCATATTGTATGAGAAGCAATAAAATAGTACCGTAAGTACAAGACAATCCACATCGGTTGTGGCACGGATATCCACGGGGCACAACGACACTTTCTTCTCAGCAGCAAGATATTCTCCTGCCACGTCGAATTTGCCCAGAAATGTTAGCTCGACCGTGATGCTGCGCTGCACGCCTCGTACTTCACCCATGCTGCAAGATAATCATTGTCAAACCAGGTAAGAGTAAACAGGAGAAGCAATAGAGAGCGTACCTCATCTCGGAGCTCTCGTTCACAGTAAGATTGACGCTCTCTACAGCCTCACCTCGCAAAAACACAAAGAAGGAGTCTGCATCGGCACCTTTTCGGGTTAGATATTGCTGTAGGCATAATGCACGACGTCACAAATGAGTTGACAAACTTAAGTACAAGATGAAAAAGTTGTATCAACACACCCCAGCGGGCACGTTCACGAGTTTCATGGAATTCACAACGTGCATGAGCTCTGCATGACAACAGAAGTAAGGTAGGAGCTTGAGCTATGACAACGTGATGCGAAAGAGAACTAAAACGTACGCATCTTCGTCCAGTTCTTGAAAATTAGCAAATGCTGCAGGAAGGCGATGTTGTCGGTGATGGTACCCTGGCATAGCCCGAAATGTCAACTTATTAGAGCACGCTAGCACTTGTGGAAAGCAATCTGTGGCATACCTCGATAGTTTGGCTGCGCGTCATGCGTAAATATGACGCGGCCGTGAGCACTATAAAATTTGCCATTTGTGCTTGTTGGTCGACGATGACTGTTGCGCTGCGCTTGGAGTCAGGTTCGATGAGGCAGAGCTCTCCAAAAGTTGCTCCAGGTGTTAGTGTTACAACTTTGTTGCCATAGTTGATCGGTGTGTTTGCTGACTATGGCATGCAAACGATTCGTAAGCTATAACCCGCGTGAAAATCTCATGTCATGAAGAAGAACTCTTACAAGTCGACGCATGCTGGAGGAAATGGAGCTGGAACGCATTAACCGCTGGTGTTTAACCTGTTCCTCGGGACTACGCACGTATACCGACACTAGGCCGCTCATGAGAATCTACAAACAAAAGTGGTGAATGTTAGCAGAAATCGATGCACAAGTTCTGCTGTGTATGAACGGCACCACGTACGAAGCATGTGCTGCCCTTTTCGCCTTGATTGACAACGACTTGACCGCTGTTGAGATGCAAAAATTCCATCTCCTTACACAACTTCTTCGCAGACACTTCCGACATGGTTGTGAAGAGCGAGCTAAGCTTTTCCTGACTCATCAGCCACTGGTACAGCATTTTCACGTGTACAGGAGGCAAAAAGTCAAGTGGGTTAAGGAATACATCACCACAGCGGAATAAAGCAAGAGCAAACAATTGATCTACTACATCGAAGAAGGGATATCATTCTCAGAGCGGTCTTCAGGTGGGTTTTTCAGCATGCTGCCAAGGGAAAACAAGTAAAATACTCCAAACTTTTCATACTACAATCCATTAACCATCGCCACGTACTCGATGATGTGTTGGACCTTTGCAGTGATAGTCATGAGCGCCGGGCTTGGGATGATCTCACGACGCAGTGCACTCCATTTATTCGCTCTCGCAAGAGAAGCCCGAGGAACTGTTGACTGTTTCCTGCGCTCTTCATTCTCAGGTGATGAAGCTGTTTTCTCGTTGTTTCCAGTCCAAGCTGTCGGCGTTCCAGGCACGAGAGTTGATGCTGCCCCACCACGCCTCGCTATCCGAGACAACCTCGACCCTCGTCCGAAAGCACTTGCAAGAGTTGCAGTGGAATTGGAGACCAAGGCTGGATTCGACGGTACAGATGGCAGTGCAGTCATTGTAAATGTGAAGGACAAGGTCAACAGGGACTTGCAAACGGGTGCAATGAGGCCTATTCTCGAAATGTACGTTGAAGTTTCACTTTTATTTTTTCGCCATCAATCAATCACCATGTGTAGTACTGGTCGAACCTACTGCTCAAGACTCCTTAAAAACTGTAGACGAAAGATGTGATGGCTACACAGTTAAGAAGCATCTATTGAGTGAGCTACTATGAAGCCCCACCGATTCTCTACTTTTTGCTAGCCTTGACCAGCTTGTACGACTCGAGTCGAGAGGTCGGCAGACCCGTGGACACGTATGAATTCTTCTCGGCACCACCCTTTTTCTTTTTACTGCGACGCTTCTTCTTCTTTTCGGACTCGTCGGACGTCTTCTTCTCGGTTGATTCAGTGCTCTCTTTCTTGGCCTTCTTGCTTTTGGGCTTCGACTCTTCGTCATCATCCGCCTCAGGCATCGCCTCGTCCTCTTCTGGCTTTGCATCCTCCTCCTCGACGGCCTTCTTCTTTTTGTTGCGTTTCCGCTTCTTCGGTTGCTCAGATTCGCCGTTCTGGACCTGACTAGCTTCTGCAGCCTCTGCCTTGTGCTTGCGCCTACGGTTCTCCTCCTGCGCTTCGCGCACACTCTTCTTGAAGTTCTTAAGCCGCTTGCGGTCCACAGAGTACTCCATATCTGTGTATGGGGCCATACGCTTAAGGGAAACAAGCTGCTTCAGCTCCTTGTCGTCGGCTGCCATGATTTCGTCCACAGTCAGACCGAAATCGTTGTTCTGGACCTGTCGGTACTTGAAGCGACATTTGATATCACCAATGAGGTCCTCATAGTCAAGACTGTACAGCTCATCCAGATACTTTTGCTTCTCGCGTTGCATCTCTTCCCGCGTCATCTTTTTAGGCGGGGCCACTTCATCTTCGTCTTCCTCCTGCTCCTCGTCCTGTTCTTCCTCGTCATCATCGTCCACTTCAACTTCCTCGCTAGGTTTAGCCGCATTCTCTGCTGATTCCTCTTCCTCCTCATCTTCGGGGTCGACAGGCAGACCAGCAAAGAGCTCCTTGTCTTCTTCTTCATCCCACGTCGGCTTTTCCATATCGTCGTCATCCTCATCATAATACTGCTCGTCAAAGACAGCCTGCATACGCTTGTCGTACTCTTCGGGATCGAAATCGCCCTCCAAATCCTCCGGCTTCAGGCCAACTGTGTCTTCATCCTCGCCCATCAGCCGCGCCACCTTCTTCAGCTTTTGCTGAATCTCAGCCTGCTTCAGGTTCTTCAAACGACGGAGCTCCTCCTCCTTCTTCTGGCGCTCCAATGCCTTGCGCTCCTTGCGCTCCGCACGTTTGCGCTTACGGGAGTCATCCTCACGACGCATCGTATCCTCAATATGACGCGCGTGAGTTTGAATAACACTACTGCCCTGCTCCTCGAAGCGGAAGTTGTACGTGTGCTCGAAGTCCTCGGCCTTCTCCAGCTCCTCGGCGTCCTCTTCATCTTCCTTCACGATATCTTCATAGTGCGGGACAACATCCGTCTTGTCCTTCCAGCCTTCACTGCTCAGATAGTGCTCCAAGAACTTCTCCGGATCCATGTCGTCCTTCTTGAGCTTGGTTCCGTACTTGCTGGTAAACTCGGCAAAGTCCTCTTCCTCCTGCATCTCCTCTCCTTCCGTTTTCTTCCGCACCGTGAACAATCCTCCGTCCAAATCGTCTCCCTGTTCCTCCTCGTCATCACTGCCCTCCTCCTTGTTCTTCAACGACGCCAAGAAGTCCTTCTTAATCTGTGCCTGTTCTTCTGCGTACGTCTGCATGGGCTTTCCGTCCTCCTCGTCTTCGCTGCCGCTGACGTCGCCCGCGATGGCCTGCTGCCGCACCAGATCCTTGTAGTACAGCGGCGCCGCGTCCTTCTTCTTGCTCTTCTTGCTGCCCTCCTCTTCACTGTCACTCTCGTCCTCTGGCTTCTTGAAGAAGGCAATGGACGAGTCGTAGATGGCCGGGTCCTTCTTGCGGATGAGCTTGAGCGTCTTGCTGATATCCGCGTCCAGCTCGCGCGTGAGCTCCTCGCCGTCCTCGTCCTCCGTCTCCGAGTCCGACTCATCGTCGTCATCCTCGTCCCAATTGGCGCCGCGTCGCTCCAGCGCCGTGAGCTCCTCCTTGCGCTTGCGCTCCTCGAAGGCCTGCGCGAACTTCTGGTTCACCTTCAGTTGGATCTCGGGGCTACTGGAGGACGCAGCGACTGTGGATTTCGAGGAGCCTTTGGTCACCAGCAGCTCGTCGTCGTCATGGCGCGTGGCGGCGGCAGCGGACGCTGGCTTGGACGCCTTGGAGCCCCTACGAGAGCCCATGATTGATACAGTGCAGCAATGGGATGGATGGACGTCGCGTCAGATGTGGTACCGTGAAGTAACGCTAAGTACGAGGGTTAATTGTGTGCTAAGTACGATTTTGGATGGATGGCTACATCGCTTTGTCCTCAATGAAGATGGACGCTGCTTGACGCTTTTTGACTGTGGCAGCGGATCTCGGCAAAAGAGGTCTCAGCAATGGCTGCAGTTTTCGAGTGGATGGAGGTGCTGAAGTGTTGATCTGAGATTTGTTAGTGGAGACCTGCAATTCTTGCAGACGATTGGGCCCAGCAGCGCAAAGTCGCTCTTGCAATGCACCGCCGCTGGGAAGCTGCAAAAGTGGTGGAAGTGGTGCCGTTCGCCGCGAACTTCGAGACGCTGGCATCATGCCATTGGCATGGGCTATATGGATACATGTGCAGGCCCTCAGAGCCAACAAACCACTTCACATGTCAACACGAAGGCCGAAACACGGGCTAGGGACCTGCGAAAATGTTCTCGATTTTCGGCGCTGCAACTACTTTTCGGCGGGCGTTCTCATCCGAACTGGTGGTGGAGGGCGCTCGAGGCGTCATCTACAAGTTGTGACCTTCGTGGCTCGGATCGAGAACCGCGGGCCTGAAGCTGCGAGCAAAGTCTCCGATCCTACTGCCACCATGGCGGCTCGCTGGCTCAGGCGAGTGCGTTCGAGTGGATCCTAAAGGGGCACAAACTCGGCCGCTTGGGCATGTTCACTGCCAGGCAGACCCTCCCTCCTAGCAAAGTGTCCCATGTTCTCTTTGCGGCCAGATTTGCCGCAAAAACCACGCGCAGGGGCTAGGAAAGACCGTCTCGGGTTTCACGTTTCATACCCTTCAATATTGAATGACAACGGATTCTTCAGCCCTGCACAGCCGCCTCCTGAGACTTGATAATTTGTAAAATCAAGTATATTATTTCTGCACAAGTGCGACTCGCGCCGAGCGCGCCAACACCAACCAACCCGCATTCTTCTCGAGGCCGTAGCCCCTCTATGTCTGCGGCCTCCACAACGCCAAAAAGGGCCAAGAAGAAGGTCCGCAAAGTCCGACTTGCTCTTTTCGCAGCCAAAAGCTCCACCGCCAGGAACCACCACAGATCAGCTCTCTCCACAGGGCAGCGCTTCCCTCGGTCCACATGACCATGATGCTGGACGACACGGCCGAGGCGAACGACGAGCGCGGGCGCGCCATCGTGCAGACGCTGGCGGTCGTCGTCGAGTCCATGGTGCACGCCAGCGACCGCATGCCGCTGGGCTACTACCACAAGACCAAGTTCGAGGCCTTCCGCGCGCCGGGCATCTCGGTGCGCGACTACCTCACGCGCATCCACAAGTACGCGAGCTGCAGCCCCGAGTGCTTCGTGCTCGCGCTCGTGTACATGGACCGACTCCACCAGATGCAGGGCTTCGTGCTCACGGAGCTCAACGTGCACCGCGTGGTCATCACGAGCGTCGTGCTGGCCGCCAAGTTCTTCGACGACCACTATTTCAACAACGCCTACTACGCCAAGGTGGGCGGCGTGCCGTGTCCAGAGATGAACGAGCTCGAGGTCGAGTATCTCCTGCTCATTAACTTCAGTCTCCACGTGAGCAGTGAGACGTACGCGCGGTACTACAACGAGCTGGCCAACCACTACATGTACACGCGCGTCCGCAGCTCGGCTCTGCCCCACTCGCCCTACTATCAGCTGCGCCACTTCGTGGCCGCCGACCCACAGCACGAAGGACAATTGGTGTACGTGACGGAGAGCTACCCCAAGGTACCTCCCCCGCAGGAGCATCGACGCAGCCACCCGCTGCCGCTGCATCACCACCAGTCTCAGCAAATGGCGCCCATGCACCACCACCGCCGAACAATAGAAGACGGCGAGAATGGCGCCGTGGCGACAGCAGGAGGCTCCGCAACAGGGGCCACCAATGGCAACGGTATTGCCTGCACAAAATCAAGTCGGGCATCCGGGCAGAAGAGGAGGAGCGCCGTCGCGCTCGGGGTGAACGCGTAACATACTGGTCCAAGCCGCAGCACCGAGACCCTGGCCGCGGCTTGGCTGTAAGAGAGGCGGAGACGTCGTGTCTCGCAGGAGCGGCTTCACCAACACATACAAAAACACCATAATTTTGACGCGATGCGAGCAGGCAGACAGCTAGACAGCCGACGAGGCTTGGAGAAGGAACGCCAAGGCTCGGATCATCAAGTGGACGGCTGATCGTTGCAGCAACTTGTCAGGCGCGCTGAGATGCGGTATCCCCAGTCCAATGGTAGCAGGTGTGCCGTGCGATCTCGTGTGCCTCTGCGCGGATTGGCCGTCAGCTCCTTGTGCGCTCTAGTTCGCCTTTTCCTGCCCCCCTCCGTCCCCATTCGCCTCTCGTTTAATATAGTCCTGGCTGTAGGCCAGTCAATAGTCCCCCGATAGTATTAGCTGCTAGTCAAAGTCACCCAGGTTGCTTTTGCCTGCTCTTCACCCTCCTTTGGTTGCAGGAAGCGAGCGCCTTTGTAATCTAGACTCAGGTTCTTTGAAGAACATCGTTGGAAATGGCAAGCGCGTTATTAGATTAGCACAACATGCAAGCTCGGCGGGTCCAAGTCCTCCCTGCAGAGCGTAGAAAGGATCTACTGAAGAATACAGCTCCACCGAACCAGCTACTCTATTTGCGCTTCCAGTACGTGCCGTCGGAAACGCCCCATTGGAACTTGCGCTCGTGCTCGCGGATCATAAAGGGGTAATCCTGACGCTCAAGCAGCTCAAAGTCCTGCGAGAGCAGCTTCTCAATCACGCTAAAGCTGTCCACGGGTTTGCCTTCAGCATCGCGCACTCCACCAATCCACTTGTCCTTCGCAGTGTACTCCCCTAGCCACGAGTACGGGCTCACAAGAGCGAGGATACCACCCGAGTTGATAAATCCGCCGATCTCCGTCAGGAATTTCTGCGGCTCCGGCAGGCGGCACAACAAGTTCGTAGCGAACACGGCGTCAAACTTCCCTGCAGCGATCAAAAGCGCACGAAGATGTCAAGATCACGTTGCTGCCCCTTCTCAGCGGAAAACGACAATCACATACCTAGCGAGGTGGAGAGATTGCATGCGTCTCCTTGCTGGAACACGACATTGGCCGGCTTGGCGCCTTCCGGCAGCTTTGCGCGACGCACCTCGTGGATGTCTCCTTGGATGTGCGCCTCGTATTCCATCTCACTACGCTCCTTCATCTGCTTGGCCGCGTCCACAAAGTGCTGCGAGAAGTCAATGCCCACCGCCTGTACACGCACCCAGTTCCACCGTCAGCGCTCAATACAACTCAGCAATTGAGGCTATCTCTCTCCTACCTCGTCGTAGTATTTGCTCAGCTCGAACGTGGCGCGGCCTACCGCGCAGCCAATGTCCAGCGCACGTCCGCGCTGATTGGCGGGCGTCAGCTTGGCGCAGCACTCCACAGTGCGCGGCAGGAACTCCAGCGCGTCTTTAGGCGCGAAGCTGTAGGGCAATACAGCGGACGACTCGCCTGACAGAAGGATCTCACTCGTCAGTAATGGGATGCATAGAGAAAGCTCAGCACACGTCGTACCGTAGTGGAACTGCAGGTACTCGTGCACGGCGCGCTCGGACTCGTAGACGGCCGAGCCGCTGGCGGTGGTGCTTCGGACGACGGGGGCCATGGCAATCAAAATCGGTTCTGACGAGCGGATACGCCGGAAGCTGCGGCGGACAATGGGCGCAATCGCGTCCCGTACATAATGTTGAAGCCACGTAATCGGAGTTAGTCGGCGCGTTGCAGTAACGGCCTCATGAAGTCCCGCTTAAGGCGACTGACGCATGTGTTTGGAGCGAGAGAGACACGAGGAACAGCCATAAATCGTGCAGCGCTGCAGGACTCACCAAGGCGGCGGCACCGAGCTCGAGTTGAACGTTGCGGAGTGGTGCATGAAATCCGTCTGCAGCAGACCGATCGGCTGCCGAAAATGCAGGCGCTGGCGACGCCACGACGCCACGACGCCAAGTGGCCACGGGTCCGAATTACGCGCCTCAAGCCGGCGGAATACGCGCGGCGGAGAGAACGGTGCCGCTATCGGCTGTCGCACGGAGTTAGCGTGCGATCGACGAAATGCTGGCTCGCGTGCGGGCTTTTAGCGGGCGTTCGATTGTGGTGCTCGACTTGGATTCAGTAAGGCCGGCCGCCAGTTTATTTTTACGCATCGTCGCTTCGCGTAATTACAAGCGCGCACCCCGCAAAACCTAAATTCTGGCCACTGCAACCCCGCCTATCTTTATTTGACTTGGAACATGAGTTTTCTCTAACTCGATACTATTAGTATACCACCGGCCTCTCTGTCCCGATGCAGACCTTTTCCCAGCTGCACCACTTGCATCGAGTTTGCCAGGTTTGTAAAGCCGCAAATTATCTATTTCTGATCTAAATCGCGCTGTCTCTCCTTGGACTCGAGCCGTCGCCCCCTGTTTCTTTCTTCCCAGCCAGCATAAGCCAGTGCGCGCGCCTCTCCTCCGAGCAAGTAAGTGCCGCGCGGTTTCCTCTCTCGGTGCGGCCGCAGGGCGCCCCACGCGCCGCGACGCAGTGCTGCGTGTGCCCCTGCGTCTCCTCTTCGCGCTGGTGGCCTCTTGGCTGCCACCCGCGCGGGGGAAGGCGCCCAAATCGGCCCCTTTCCGAGCCCCACTAACGTTTTCCCACTTGTTTGCCGCGTGTGCAGCCTCTTTTCCCCCAGTTTTTCCCTTTCCACTACCGGCAGAAGGATGTCCCACCCCCGTGAGAGCGCGCTGGAGCTGCGAGTCGGCAAGAAGTTCCGTCTGGGCCGCAAGATCGGCAGCGGTTCGTTCGGAGACATTTACCTGGGCACCAACATGACGTCGGGCGAGGAAGTGGGCATCAAGCTCGAGTCGGTCAAGAGCAAGCACCCGCAGCTGCTCTACGAGTCCAAGATCTACAAGATCCTTAACGGCGGACGTACGTGCAGGCCGCAGGCTTTCCCCAGCACCTATTTTTTAAACCTGGGTTGAGTATGGAAGGGGAGTGATGGTCACTGACATTTTATGATATGTTGCGTGTGTGTTGCTGCAGTGGGCGTCCCGAGCCTGCGGTGGTTCGGCGTCGAGGGCGAGTACAACGTCATGGTCATCGACCTGCTGGGCCCGTCGCTTGAGGACCTGTTCAACTACTGTGGCCGCCGCTTCCAGCTCAAGACGGTGCTCATGATCGCCGACCAGCTGCTGTGCCGCATCGAGTACTGCCACTCGAAGAACTTCATTCACCGTGATGTCAAGCCCGACAACTTCCTCATTGGCCTGGGCAAGCGCGCCCAGATCGTGCACGTCATCGACTTTGGTCTGGCCAAGAAGTACCGCGACCCTAAGACGCACCAGCACATTCCCTACCGTGAGAACAAGAACCTCACGGGTACGGCTCGTTACGCCTCCATCAACACCCACGTGGGCATTGAGCAGAGTCGTCGTGATGACCTCGAGTCGCTGGGCTACGTCTACATGTACTTCATCCGCGGCAGTCTGCCGTGGCAGGGTCTCAAGGCCAACACGAAGAAGCAGAAGTACGAGAAGATCATGGAGAAGAAGATGAACACCCCCATTGAGGTGCTCTGCAAGGGCTACCCGGCTGAGTTCCGTGCCTACTTCGAGTACTGCCGTGCGCTGCGCTTCGACGACAAGCCTGACTACGCTTACCTTAAGCGTCTGTTCAAGGAGCTTTTCTTCCGCAAGGGCTTCCAGTTTGACGCTATGTTCGACTGGACGGTGCTCAACCTGCGCAGTGGCCGCCGGGAGCGTGGCACCAGCGGTGAGGGGGAGCGCAGTGCTCGTGCTGACCCGCGCCAGGAGGCCGCCCGTGATGGCCGTCAGATCGCCTCGCAGGGCCGTGTGTACGTCCGCGACGAGGCGAAGGAGGGTGAAGGGCAGCTGCAAGCCCAGCAGTCGTACCGCTCAGCAGGCTACCGTGACGACCGACAAGTCGCCATGGACGCGGGCTACCCCGCTCCTCGCGTGGCCACGGGTGCCAGCCGCGACGCTCTTGGCGAGGCGAAGCCAATGAGCCGACAGCGCTACTGAATGTAGCGTACAGTCATGGAGCGTGTTGGGTAGCCACCGCCGAGTTCTCTGGTGGTGACCGGTACCAATGCTGCTCCACGCCTGGCGTGTCTTCTGTAAATTGTCCTTGGTTGCGAAACCGACGATTATTATAACAGAAGACTGTGAACTGAACGAGAATGCGAACAAATTGAACTGGAAACTGCTGACGAACACGACGAGGAGTGATGAAGATGATGAGCGAGCGACCCAAGGAAGCACGAACATACCCCAAAAAAAGATGAAAGGAGAGAGGAAAAAAAACGAAGAGACCTGACGGCCGCTCACGAATGGAAGATGCAGGATCAGACGACCACGTCGGACGACCCGAGGACTTTGTAGTTGTAGTGAGGAGGAAGAAGAGAGAGAAGAAGAGAAGCAAGAGGATGAAATGGTTGCAGCCACGAAGCGCCCATTTAGTCCGCTTGAGGTGGAAGCAGGATGATGCCAGGCCCTCCGCGATCGCGGCGAAGGTAGCTGTGGTTGGTTCTTGACGAGGCCGCGGTCGGGTGGCATGCAATGACGCCTAACACGTGTGCGCTGTACGCAGCCCTTGGCAACTTGGACTTGATTTTTCATTTCATTTGTGTCTGATAAGAATAAATTTACCGCCAGTATCTCTTGCTAGTGTTCATGTTGACTACAGGATTGTCATTCGCTTGTGAAGCTTGGGCTGAGGACAACGGATCCACGTTTCCGTTCTGGTCGAGGGATGAGGTCGGCGTCAATGAAATGGGCAGCACTGCGACGACGCACGCGGCGGTATAACGTGTTCTTGGTGCGAGCGGTGATGATGCGGTCCGTTTCCTCGAACAGGTAGTCACCAAGACTGTAGATGGGGATGCCCATGTCCTGGATCGCTCTCATGCGGTTGAAGTGACGGTAGACACTTGAATTGACCTGCCTCTCACGCTCGGAGCGGATGTCGAAGATGAACGGAACCAGGTGCTGCTGGAAAATGTCCACCTCATTTTTGAAGGTGTGAAAGCGAATGAGGTCCTTCTGCTTGCGGACCATTTCATCCGAGATGTTTGCCAGCCCCATGCGGTAGGCAGCTTCATCCATTCGTCTCTTTTCAGCGTTCTCGGCCGACTCGAGGTCCTGCAAAACACAAACGAAGCTAAGCTAGTGATACTGGTGATTCATAGTGCAAGCAGCTTACCATTGCAGCGGTTTGTTTTAGCAACTCTTGATACGCTCGGACAACGGGTTTGGCGTTGAGCCTGTCAGCACGACCCCAACCTGCTTTAGCGATCTGCCAAGTCCACACGTAGCTTAGACAATAGCAGTGAGCTACCTGTTTGTGCAGTAAACTTACATTTAGTGCATGCTTAGGAGCAGTTTGTTCACATCTTGGAGGGGACTTTGGAAGAATCGGAACGTTGGGTTTGAACGCGTCACGGTCACGTACAAGCCACGGCACTTTCACAGGTCGAATAGTCCCAATGGAAATCTTCCGCGGCAGAACCGGAGGAATTGGGCGATGTGGTTGCTGGTTCTTCTCGTCACTAAAAGCGCGTTGGCGACGAGTCTCCATACCGGTAGGCGTTGTCACCGGTGTTGTAGCGTTCCATGGGCTGACTGTACTCGATCGGAAAAACTGTGAACAGGAACACAAGTCACACTGAGTTCACCAATAGTTGTTAGACAACAGCATAACCACACCAACTTACGTCGAGTTGTGCATCGTCAACCCCGTCGCTCTCTCGACTCGACAAATGCCGTCGAGAACTTGGCCGACCTGTCATTTGCGAGGCTACTACTGCAGACCCACGAAATCCTAGTAACTCAAGGCGCTTAGATCGCTCTCAGCCCTCGTTAAATATATATATTCATGCTGCAAACACTATTTTTGCAGGTGCAATAGCCACAACGTCATGGGAGATCAAAGCAATTGTAGATTTGATAAAATATACATCAAAAGCAAGCTACAGCTCTAACAACCAGCGACCCAACGTCTACAGGTCGTCCATGTCGTCGCTGGGCTTGGGGTGCGCGGGCGTGTACGTCTCGACGCCCTTGCCAGCTCCTTGCATGGCCTCGTTCTGTGTGTACTGCTTCTGCGCGACGTCTTTCAGTCTCCGCTTGTGCACTTTGGTCTTGAGGTGCACGTCCCTCGTCTTGGCGTCAATGAAGTGGCGTCCACACGGTGTGCAGTAGAACTGGCCGAGTCTAAGCAACAGTAGCAATTGCAAACCCATCAGTATTTAAGCGTAACAAGAGCCTAACAATAACAAACTGCCAACGCACCCAGGCAGGTCCTCGTCCTCCTCGAACGCCATGTTCTTGCCCGTCACCTTCTCCACACGCAAGTCATCCTGGATCTGGTCGATGTCGCGCGCGCGGTTCTTGGTGGCGTGGCCGCGCTTGTACTGTTTCTTCTTGGCGTGTGCACGCGCCCTGCCCGCTCCCGATCGTCCGGTGCCCATGACTGTTCCGGTTGTTGAGTGGTGTTTATTGGTCGTATGCGAATTTCGATTGGATGGGAGCAAACACGGTTATTAACTGGTGTGACTAACGTGTTACAGTTAGGGTTTGCTCTGCACACGTCGCAGATTTGGTGAGCTGGCTCAGTAGCGGAACGACTTGCGCGTCAACTCGAGGCGGACGTTGTCCTTGAGCGACTGGAAGATGGTCGGGAACGCCATCACGTCGCGAGGGTTCGTGTCCACCCACAACTTATTGAAGCGAGTGAAGATCGTGGCTGGACACGTAGGAGAGCAACAGGTCAGCGAGGTGGAGAAATGAGGAACACAACTAGTTTAACGCACCGTAGACGTCGTGGAGCTGCTTCAGACCGGCGTTCACATCGTCGTCCTCGCCATTTCCTGCTAGACGGTAGAGCTTGATGTCCAGCAGACGCTCGTCAACCAGCTCGATCAGGAAGGCCGTCACGTTAATGCCCGTCACAGCAAACGGGTACCAACGCGTCGGATGATTCGACTCCTCCAAGGCACTGGTTACAAGTGGACAAGTCAGCAAGTCCATCCTGGTCAAGGAGGATTCACTATCAAACAAGAAGCGTACCGTTGCGCCTCGACCTTGTAATCTTTCGTGAAATGGTTGAGCTGGACGAGCGAGAAGAGCCCCATGCCTCTGAAATCCGACATCGGGTCGGTTCCTATTGTCAAGCAACGCACACCTCGATCAACTTCACCCCACAAACCTGCAATAGCCCTGCAAGTTATTACCTTGAAAGCCGATCTCGCCCCACTCCTTCGTGATGCGCCCACCTTCGCGGCGCACATCCGGCTTCAAGTTGGTCCACAGCTGCTCCAGCATCTCCTACACGTCACCAAGCAGCACAAAAATTAGCACTTTCACTCCACCACACCACACCATCACCACCCACCTCATGCTTTTGATTCGCCGAGCTGTAGCCTTCATTCTTCAGCGCGTACACGCGTGCATACACTTTATTCACAAAATTGCAGCGCTGTAGACACGACCGTAGGTTGGTCATCAACCTAAAACGTCCCAACCATAACCGTTATCTCCCTCTCCACTGCCACCCAACACCAACACCGAACTCACGTTGCATCCTTCTCGTCCAGCTTCGCCCTCACGGCAACGTCATGCAGCGTCGCGTCCATCTACCAGCTCCAACTTATCAGCCAAAAGAAGCTCCAAAGTTCCTCCCACTTAACTGGTACGCACCGGGAACCGTTCGTTATCGAACACCACGTTGCACGTCTGCACCATCTGCTTGGACAGCGCCAACTCGGTCCGGAAGCGCACAATGCGCTGCTCCTCGTCCACGTTGGCGCCCGTGGGGCTGCACAGACGCTGCCACTCGTTCTGGCCGTAGAACAAGTGCCCTGCAGTCGTTATATAACCGTTAAGAGCGCAACTTCCAGCCACCAGAGACAGCAACTCAGTACGCACAGATCGTGATCTTGACCCAGCGCCAGATGCGCACCACGACCGTCTCGTTGGCCGCCGCGGCGCGACGCACGCGAGGCCCCGACATAGTGAGAGGAAGAATGATACACTTTGCAACGTTCCAGTTAAGGATCGGTAAGTTACTAACCGTAACCGACACCATAATCTTTTGGACCAATCATCGACCGATAAATTCAAACGAAATTCCTAGAAAACTTCTGACAAGGCGCGAACGTTGGGCGGCGGCATCGACGAGCTAATGGACGACACCGCGGCGCTACTGGGCTCTGCAGGTACCAACACGCACATTTATCAACTTGTACAGCTCTTTGCCCACCTAACGCACTGCGTTTTGCTCTTTAACTCGCTCTAACGCCGTCGCAATCGCGCTTTGAAGCCATCAAGCAGCGCTTGGCAGGTGTAAACGGCCTCTTGGAGCAGCTACGGCGCCAGGACGCGGCCTCCGAGGCCTCCGCCACGCTCATCCCCAGTGTTCTGCCCTGTCTGCGCGACCACAACTCGAAAATCGCGTTGGGGGCGCTGGAAATCCTGGAACTGCTGGTCGTGCGCGTGTCGGAGGTGACTCTGCGCTCGTATTTCAAGCTGCTGTGGCTCAGTTTGGTGGAGCGATTAGGGGACAGCAAGTTGCAGGTTCGGGAGAAGGCGGTGGATGTGGTGGTGCAGATCTCCGTGGTGGTGGAGGTGTCTACGGTGCTGGAGAAGCTGAAAATATGCATGAGTCACAAGAACTGGAGAACTAGAGAACAGGTACAGCAGACGAAGGGGTGGGGAAGAACAGCAACGTTACTGATGGTGCTTTTTGTGGGTTGATAGAGTCTCCATGCTGTTTGGCGCGTGCTGGAGCGGCACGAGCTGTTTAGTGAACGGCAGGAGGAACTGCTGGATGATGTGAGTGAGGGTGGATGTTCTAAAGACGCAGAGTGCAGGCTAATTGTTTTTTTTAATGACTTTTAGGTGCTGAAGTTACTTGAGGACTCATCGAAGGACGTGCGCGACGCGGCGATTACTGCGGTGGAGAAATTTTACACGCACATCGGTCCTTCGCTGCTGGTACGGTGGATTATACTACTGGAGTTAAGGCGATGACATTAATGGAGTCTTTGGTGGTTGTTGATGTAGAGCGATTTGGAATACAAGAATATCCGAGCCGCACACATGAAGACGCTGACAGACAGATTCAAGCGGATACCTGTGCGTACTCAGTCAGCTTCCTCTATTGCTCATGAAGTACCATCACATGTCGTGGAATCGGTAAGTGGCATTCATTCAAGTAATGAATTCGATCTTGCTCTCACGTTTGTGTTTTGGTGATGTGTTGTAGTCTCAGGCTTACAATGTTGTATCAACGGATGCTAACGCTGTTCCGGACAAGTTATCATCTATGTTGTCGTCGTACGACCTCCAGGTGTCGTCTTCATCGTCCATGGCACGATATCTGGCTTCTGTTCGAAGCCGAACACTGCATGAAGCGAAGGCAGCGGCTGTTAACTCGGGTGAGGGTGAGCGGTCTCCGTCGCAAGCATCCTCTGCGAGCAGCAAAGTCGTACAAGATTTTACCAGTTCAACTTCATTGGGATCGGGCGGCAGTACTGTGTCAGAGAAAGAAATTCAGAAGCAACTTGGCGTGGTTTTTGACAAGCTTCATCTCAACAACAATTGGGACAAGCGTGTCGATGGATTGAAAATGCTGCAGAAGCTTGCCAACCGATGCAGCAAGGCATCGAACAGCGGGACTGCGCTCCCATTTTTGTCGCAGGAATTACGTCCGATTCGTGAGCGTTTGTGTCAGCAAGTGATCGATCTGCGCTCCTCCGTATCTCGTGAGGCTTGCCAGACGATTCAGACGCTTGCTAATGCACTCCGTGACGAATTTAACGCGCATGCAGAAATCTGTCTCGGCAATTTACTTAAGGCCACGTACGTTACTATTCAAGTGATTTCGACAGCAGCGGATACGACAATCCGAAGCATGATTGAGAGCACTAGTAACGGTTACTCACGCGTGATTCCCAAGTAAGTTGCGCAGTTCGCCTTTTAAGGTTGGAACGATGCTAACAAACGTATTTGACTTTTGCTGTTTAGGCTGATTGAGTGCGTAAAATCTCGCAATCAGGTACTGCGGTGCAACGCAGTGTGCTACTTGACGCTGACGTTACAGCGCTGGAGCTCGAGCTTCCTAAGCAAGTGGGTGTTCAAATATTTTGTTTGTCGTAAACGCATCTGAGGCAATTCGTTAACTTACCCCTGTGCTTTTTACTTCAGGCATTCGGATATGTTTGTGCCTATTTTGCCAGCAATACTGCAAGACGCGCTGGGCGACGTGCGGGCTCAATCAAGAAAATGTTATTGGTCGTATCAGCATCTCTTCCCGGTTAGTACTTGTGGCATGTGAACATTTCCTCTCAATTATACTTACAACTGAGTTGACTATGGATAAAATAGGATGAGGCAAAGGAAATATTCGCTCGGTTGGATGGATCAACGCAAAAGAACTTGAAGGATGATCCCTCGAAGTTTACTGCCGGAAATGCTCGCCATACAGATTACAGTTCGATTGATGTTCGATCAACTCAAGGTGCTGAGGTTGTGGGGTCGGCACTACGAGTTGCAAGTGTGACCCAGCCTCCAATAAGTGCCCCTGCTGCTCTAAACTCCGTGACATTCAGTGACGAGCAGCCCAGTGTTTTCGGTGATACGGGTTCTGGTAAGTTGCCGCGGCGGATACTTGGGGGAAGCTCGAGCTCGACTGGATTCGACGCAGCTGAAGAAAACGTGCAGTCTTCGCGAATGTTATCGCAAGGTCCAATGCGTGTGGGGCTAGCATCTCGAGCAAAATCGTCGACCACGAAGGATAATTCTTCTTCAGCGAACGAAAGGAAAAAGACTGCTGCTGCGGGCCCTCTTCGAGTATATAACGCTCCGAAATCGTCGCAGTCAGCAAGTACAACAGCAGAAAGCCTATACACATCGCGACAGGAACCATCCACAGCCAGCTTTCACACAAGTTCTCAACACCCGGTCTCCAAAGCGCAACGAGTTCAACGTGCGGCAGAAACTCAAGAGCCTGCACCAATGGAAATTGAAGAAAATGAACCACGCGGACCGCAAAGATTGCCACTTGCGTCAATGCCATCACCGACTGCCTCGAACGCGTCGAGTTCCCGCACAAACAACTCGTCATCCGGCGAAAACAAGGCGAAACTAAAGCGGGGTGCACCGGCAAAGGTATCAGAACGACCCAAGATTGTTCAGTTGCCAATTGCTGATCAATTGGATGAAGCTCTTCGGAATTTGGAAAGCGGGTCTTGGTCGACGAGGTTGGAAGCTGCAGATTACATTGGGAAGACCCTCCAGAGGCGAGTGGATCAGATTGCTAGTGGCGCAAGTGGGGATCACAAGGTGGACGGTCGAATTCTGAGCACGTTCATTAAGCACCTAAGCGATGCGCATTACCGCGTCTCCCAAGGAGTGCTAAAACACTTTCTACCTCTGCTGAAGCTTTCGAATGACATCCAACGACTGCTCCCTCACTTGAAGGTGCTATTGCCAAAGCTTTTTCAAAAGTTCGTCGACACCAAGGAAACCATTCGAGTGGCTGCCAAAGAAAATTTGGAGTATATTGCATCGGCAATCGACACGTCGACTCTGTCTGCCATAATGATATCGTTGCTGGGCGATGGAAGTAACATGAAAGTGAAAGCCGCCATGTGTCACTACCTCCGCGAGTTATTACCAGGGGCTGAGGGATACATGAAGCACGGTACCAACAACAGTCACATGAGGTCATTTTTGCTCAAGATTGCGCTCCTCATGGATGCTGATGTCCCAGTGTCTGTTTCGTCAGCGTGTGGTGAGCTAGTGTCGGTGGCTGCACAGCTTTATGGCCCAGAAATGGAGGTTGCACTAGGATTGCTTCCTCCATCCAAACGTTTGGTTGTGTCGAAAGTGCTGAAGTCCAAGAAGATTGTTCTTAACTTCACCAATCCGCACAGACCATCATTTGCTGTGCCGTCAACAGCAGCACAATCGATACGGCCGCGCGATGGAGAAAACGAGAACCAGGATGTGGAAGTACCAGCTTTAAAACCAGAGCGGGGGCGCAAACGACCCGAGTCACCGAGTGTTACTTCCTCCAGTCCTGCTCGGCAGAGCAGTCAGAAGAGGATAAATACGACACCCCAGACTGATCCGAACGAGGCTAATGGCGTATCTAGAAACACAGGTGATGAACGAGCGCAAGACATGGTAACGAAACCCACATCACCAAAGGCAGCGCTCCAGCCCGCCGCACAGCTACAGCCCGTCAGGTCGAGTGTTGACAAGCGCGGCATACAGCTTGACGATATTCTCCATCTTTTGGAGCAAAACAATTTATCGGAGGCCGATATAAAGCACGCGCTCAACCAGGTATGTAGCGTACACTCTGATGGTATTAGGCCTAGACTAACGTGGTATTTGAAAACAGATTCTGCACTTCATCAAGACCGGCTCACCCGAGTGCTGGGACCGTTGTTTTGGTCGATTGGTTTTGCTGCTGCTCGACGCTGCGACGGAAAAGGACCTAAACGCATTGAGCGTGCTTCAGAAACTCGTCGAAGCACACCTGTCTCGAGCTCAAATGTTTTTCGAGCTTCTTCTGCAGCGCCTGATTGACGCAATCGGCGACCAAGTCGACGTGGTAAGTTTTATCGATTTGTATCATGGTGACCGCCCAAATCTAACAAGATCGTTGTTCTCTGCAGGCTCGACATTTGATGGAGCGCATTTTGCACGACGTGGTCCGCTCGACGAGCGATCACCAGCAAACGCTCTCAACATTAACACCGCTCCTTTCGAAATCGAAGCCTCCAGCGCTGCAAGTGGTGCTGCGTCTCGTCAAGGTCTGTTTTGTGCAATGTGAGCAGAGTTCCCCACAAGCCTCGGCGTTCCTGCGAATGGCTGACGTGGCAGACCGTCTTCTGCGTGTGCTGACGCGCTGTCTCGACCACGAGAGCTCGAACGTCCGCAAGAACGCAGTCGACTGTCTCGTAGCGTTCCACTTTGCCACGAAAGAGGACGCATCAATCGTGCCAAAATACGTCACTGCCGAGTTGGACGACACCCGCCAGCGACTCGTGGAGATCTTCATCGATCGAGCCAAGATGGAGCGGCATCACATTGGTCTGTCGTCCTGAGAGTTTCCAACATTTAGTATTCACCACTTTTTTCTCTGAGGACCAGTAACTTATTCGATAAACGGAGCAGCAATGACTTCTCGAATTGACCACATCTCGAACTAAAAACAAATCTTCAAACGCTGGATAAGAAAACTCGGCAACTCAAGCTAAGAAATTCTCACAAGAAATCCTTCGAGTTGAAGCGATGTCGCGTCTCAGGAACAGTGTGCGCCACACCACGTCTTCCCAACCACTGGTACCTTCTCGAACCAACTCCATATCCAATACCCCTTCTATTTATATCGCATCTTTTACAATTCCGTCAACAAATCGCCTTGCAGTATCCAATACCCTGCCTATATCGATACACTACAAAAGACGTCGCAAGCGTCTTACCCATCTGGATTGTGCGGCTCTCACTCAGTCTCCAATAAGCAGAAGGAAGCGTTCTTGTCGCCTAACATGGTGCTGACCAACGAGACTCGCCACGTGTACCCTTTCCACTGGGACGTCGTCACCCGCGCCTTCTGGAACAAGTACCCGAACGAGCGCCTCGCCCACGTAGAGCGTGTGGACGTGCTGGACCGCCGTCTCGATGCGCAGGGCCGTCTCGTGACCTCCCGACTGGCCAAAGTGACGCAGCGGAACGTGCCTGGCTGGGTGCGCTCCGCTCTGGGGGACTCCACGTACGTTTTCGAAGAGACGACGTGCGACCCGAAGCTCAAGAAGCTGGTGCTCAAAAGCACCAACCTCTCACTGCGGTCCGTGGCCACAGTGGAAGAGACGTGCGTGTACTCGGTGCACCCGGACGACGAGCACAAGACGCTGTACGAGGCCGAAGCCAAAGTCACGGCCTTTGTGCCGCTCTTGTCACAGAAACTCGAGAAGTTCTCGGTCAGTCGCGGCGCCGACACGGCGGCCAAGGGCATCCGCGCAGTGGAGGAGATCTGCAACGACATTTTCCAGGGCACGTTCCAACCAGCTATCTGTGAACCGGCCAAGGACTCGGTGGGCGTGCAGGTGACCAAGGACATGGCGGCATTGGCGGCCAAGTGTGCAGAAAAGCAGTGAAGGGATGGAATTCCTACACTTTGTTTTTTATTCGGTCCCAAGTCGTTCAAGTAGGAAGGAGACGTGGTTCCTACTTCATGCAACATCATATGCTCAAAACGCGTCACTTTTTATTAACACTAAGTTGTGATGGAGGTTTGCTTGTCGTTGGTGTCGTCAATGGGCAAGTTGCCCACTGACGATGTTTTCTCGTCGCTTGAAGATCTGCTGACTCGTCTTGTCGCCACCTGGCTTGACATTTCGGTGGGCATGATCATGCAGCGTCTTGTTTGTCGAGTTACCCGCTGCTTCTAACTGTTTAGATTCATCTATCCATTCATCAATCCTTCCCTCCGCGTACGGCTACGCCTGGACGCACTTACGATACGGGGTTCTCTGGCGCTTTAGCTACTTCATCTGCTGCGTTTGCATTTGCTGGACTGGACGCCTCCCCATTTGCTTCGGCGGATGGAGGCTCTTCGGGTGAGGCGACAGACGACGAGCTGGATGACTCGTCGATCGGCGATGCCTGCTCAGCAGCTCCCTCTGTACTCCCATCAGAAGTTGCGGACTCCGAATCTTCTGTTTCCACCGTTGGCACAGGTTCCACGGTGTTTCCTGCTTCTACTGGAGCCGGGGGAGGTATTGTTCCTTCATCAGATACTGGCACTTCGAATTTCGCTTCCGCGTCAGCATGTACAGCTTGGGATGTCTCCGATGCCGTAACTTCAGACTCTGGATTTACGGAGGAGCCGCTGTCGTTTTCCTTCTCAGCGTCAACGCCGGAGGTAGAAGATTTCTGTGCCTCCTTGCTTGTAGCTTCTAGTTTTGCTTGCACTTCAAGTTGCTCTTTTACACGCTCCGACAAAACAGAAGCAAGTTCATCAGCGCTTGAGAACTTCGTAGCAGTTAGAAGATCTCGCAGACTGTCCGGACATTCGGGGTGTTCCCGGCACAACTGCTGATGCTTCACTGCTGTCTCCGCGAATACTACTCGGACGTTCGAGACAGGATCCAACGCCAGCGTGAAAAATACGGCTGCCAACTTGGACGAAAAGAAGTCACGAGCAGCGTCTGCCAGTTTTGTGTCCGCTTGAGCTTCATCTGCATCCTGAGACTGTCCACCTCGGGGCGGTAGGAATGATGCACAGATCTTTAAAAAACACTGTCTGTCCTGATAATGTGAAGATTTTGCAAGAGTCACAAATTTCTCGACCACGGCAGTCAACCACTCCGGATTAGAACTTAGTCGCGCAACTAGCAGTGGACATGCCTGCGGAATTAAGACAAAATAGAGTGCATATCAGCCGCAAATTCTCTATGGTAACACTACACAAGACAGGTTTGACACGTACATGATAGCTCTGTTCCCGCACAACTGCAACGGGATCAGTAACAAGCTTGAACACCAACGGATTAATCACAGAGAAAGTCGCTTCCGGAGTAAATGTTCGGCAAAGCTGTGCTAGCTGACCACTCAGTACCTCGCGAAAACGCCACTTCGTTGTGTTGTCAAACGAATCAAACTCGGCAAGCACAGGTAAATAACTCTCTCGAAACGATGGCGATACGTTCTCCAAAAAGTCAGCAAAGTGCAGCATCACGCCTAGCCGCACATCCTGTACGTCATGAAGATAGCTATCGAATGCTGTGGCAAGCTGCGTTTCTGTAATACCCTGACCAAGAATCCGCGCTAGTTCGTGCAATGAATACGCAAACGACCGTCGGATCTTCCAAAAAGTATCACTGTGGAGCAACTCGAACGTCGGCGAGAGCTTTAGCCAGTCTGCAGCACCCAAGATACTCACCACCGCCGGAAAATTAAATGCGCAGTGAAACTTGATGTCTACTTCGCCACTGCCACCCAACTGCGACGCTGCTGTCGTAGCCATACTCGTGAAATGCGCCACAAGTTCATCCGTAACGTGATCTTTTTCCAAGGCCGCCAGGAACGGCCCCAAACTCTGATACGCCGCCATACGTACCCACCTCGACGAATCATTGATAAAACTTTCAAACATCGGTATCAATATGGGACCGCGATCAGCAGGCGCCAACGCCAGCGCAACATTAACCAAACACTCAGCGCACGCTTTGCGCACGCCCCAAATATCATCCTTTGCGAGTCGCTGGAACGCAGGAATAAGTCGTTCCCGACTGAGCTCCACACCTGCTGTTTTGCACACGTTCGGGAAGCTGAGCGCCGTCGACTTCCGGACTCGAAACACCGGATCTTCGGACAACGAAATGAGTTCTGGCACGCAGAACTGCTGACACAACTCGGGTCCAAAGTGTTCTGCGAGTCCATTGTAGAGCGTGACGGCCGAGATCCGGAACTGCTCATTGTCATCGTCGTGTGCTAACGGCAGCACAATTGTCAGCACGTGCTGTCCCTGATCTTCCGGCTTCACGAGCGCCGCCATCTCCACGAGACTCTCACTGGCTGCGGATCGCACCTCGTGCTGGTCGTCCGACACGAGTTTGGTCACGAGTGGAATCAATTTGTCCAGTAGCACGCGGTATCCGATCTCGGGCTCCGTCTCCACTAGAAACTGGCAGAGCGGCGGGAACTGCAGCGCCACGTGCTGCCGCACGACGTACTCGACGTCGCACACGAGCGGCTCCAGCAGCGGCAGCAGCTGGTCACATGTGGCCTGGAAACCCACGGAGCGCGCCGTCTCGTGCAGCATCTTGACGTGGATGACACGCTGCAACGCGATGTTGCTGCACACGTACTTGGTGACGCGCTGCAAGTCGCTCAAGCTGTCGTCGATGGCCAAGTCCTCGAACGTCGGGCCGTTCGCCAGCTCGGACTCCTTGCCCAGGAGCTCGTCGTCGCCCTAAGCGGGACCAAATAAGAGCACAAAAAATTAGAACAATGAATTGACGGACTATTTTGCGCCGATTCCGCAACGCGATTCAGAATCGACTTGTGCGCACCAAACGCACCAATTCATAGTCCATGAGCGCGGCGACGAGGGCAAGCGAGCGCGGAGAAGGAGGCACCGGATGCAGGCGAGAGGCTCTACGGACGATGCGGCGGGGACTGGAGCTGGAGCTGCACGCGGCCGCTTGGAAGAGGACGCGACCGAGGCACAATTCTGCTGGGCGATCGTTCGCTTTGCTGACCGAGCGTGCGGTTCTTGTTCCCCCCTCTACCTTCGTGCGACATCCGCTGAGATCTTGGCGGTACCACCGAAGACCCAAAATGTAGTCCACTGGACTATATTTGGACTAAAACACTAAATTGGTGCCATACTCCACGGGCCGCTTGTTGCTACATGTATTCATGTTGCGTACATACTTGGAAAGGTAAGCTATTACGTACTTGGGAAGGTATGCATTGCTGTTTGTGTTGAACGAGTTTATCCTCTGATTTTGGTATTTTGTATCGTTTGTAGCCATTTCAACAACAAAAAATTTCCACCGAAAGGGTACAACTGCAACTTGCAGGCTATTGTGATCACCAGCTAAGAATACGAAGCACTTTTGGGTTGTATGATCTATAATTCACGGCTTGGGTCTAGCAAGTGACAATATGGAGGTGAGCCAGCCGCACATGGCCATCGCAGGTGCGCTTCGACCTGTTGAGTAAATTAATTGAATTGTCTTGTGCTGACAACTTATCCATGTAGACAGTCGCTATCTGTGGTCGGAAGTGGATCGACTCAAGTCGCAGGTGCATGAATTGCGGACTTCAAGTCGAATTGCTCGCGAGGAGAGAGCGAGAACAGCAGAATTGCTGGCGTCGTTCGTGACGAGAGCTCAGTTGGAAGCTGCGCTGTCCACGAAAGTCTCACTGGCCCATGTGGACGCCCAGGTAGACACAATTCGATCCGAAATGGTCCACAACCTCGAGCAGAAAGCCGATGTTTCGTTGGTCGCTTTGCTACAAAGCACCAAGTTGGACGTGTCCGTGTTCGATGCCAATGCTTGGGACCTGCACAAGCTCCGCGTCGCCATGGAGCAACACGTACGGGATCTGTTTGCAACTTTCGCCGGACTCGTGGAGCAGCAGGTGAGCTCCAAATTGGCCATTGAAGACTTTAACCGAGTTTTCAATCCCGAAGCCACAGGACAGACGGCATCGCTGGAAACTGCAGCTCAACGCGTGGCGAAAATGACGAACCAGCTAGAATCGCTGAGCACCTACATGAACGGAGATCGACAACGACAGCGACAAGTGGCCGAGTTGAACGTGAATATGTTGGATCTTACACGCAAGCAAACAGCGGCGCGGAACTCAATTGTGCAGCTTGAGGGTGCCGAGAAAGCTGCGGCAGCGCAGCTTCGTGCCCTGGATGAGCAAACCACTCAGGCTGTTGCCAATCTCCAATCTCTCTCGGAAACACTGACCGGCCTGCAAGAGCAGGCACAGGCGGACAAGAGTGCTCAAGATGCAAAACAAGCTCGGCTTGTTTACAATTTGAAGCAGTTGGAGGCGCAAAATCAGCATCTTACTCTTTCTCTGAACGAGCTGGAACAATTTGCCCATGCAGGACTCGTTGATGCGGTCGATGCGAAGCTGAAGGTTAATAACGATAAACTGCGCAGCGAGCTGAACGATGCCAACACACTGCATCGTCAACATGCGCAGCAAGTCAACCAGCGCATGACGAAGGTGAATGACCTACTGCTGCATCACAAAGAGCGACTCGCGCAATTGGATGCGTGTGTGCGTAAGATAGCTGGGCTTTTGAAGGATACCCAAGGGGAGCTCAACAACGTGAAAGGACCACTAGCTACGCTCGCGACTAACCTGCACGAGGAGAACGTAGCAATCCTACAAGAAATCGAGCGCAGTCAGGTACGAGCTACTTGAAGGGCTGCATTGACCACAGAAATTGACCCTCGTGTAAAACTTTGTGTGAAATGTGCAGAACGGAACGAGGAATATCATGCTGGACTACCATGATCTGCTCGAGAGAGAAAAGATATCGCAAGTTTTCGTACCATTACCGTCTCGGCCGTCGTCCTCGTCCTCCACTGATTCGAGTGGATCAACAAGTCGGAAGCAGAAGCAGCAAATGCTGCTTGCTACGAAAACCGCCAATCGCCCGCACACTTCAGGCGCTCGAGTCCGAGCGTGTAGTACTCCCAATGGCGCGTTTCCTGTTGGTGTTCGACGCTCTGCTGGCGCTACTCGCACTAGTAGATCACCTTCAATCCCATGGAGGGCTCAGACGGCGGGTGCAGTCCCAAATGCTCACACGAACGTCGTGGAGTCACCAAGTCTCGACAATAACGCTAGTTTGAAGGAGGAGGGTCCGTGCGAAGGCGAGCAAGAGGTTAGGAGAGCAACACCGGTCTCGATCGGACAGACTGGTGCTCGGGAACAAAAAAGTTAGGCATGAAAGTGTATCTCCGAGCTTTTTCCGACGCGTACCCGACACTAGCGACGGAGACCTATTTCATTTTCCTCAAGCAAACAGCGGCACTAGCTGAACTGCAGTTTTTAGGTAGTTTGGGCTTCACAACTAACGAAGCTTCGCTGTAACATTCTACTCTACACGGGCGTATTCGCTTGTGCTCCTTGCATCGCGATCTTCCTACAGCTCATTTGAAGCATTCGAGTTACCTACACACATTGTAGATTGGCTCGATACCCTCTCAACAGCGCAGTGCTTCTAGTTGAAACTTACCAACAACATTCACACCGAGAGCTTTCACATACATCGCTTGATCTCTTTTCCTATCCTTTTGGCACACGCATCGCCTTCAACTACGTGTGGGATGGCAACATTGAAGGCGATGTCAACACTTGAAGCGTTGACTCAGTTTATCCACGCAGGACTTGGATTCTGCTTGGTGTCGTCTGCTTGCTGTTGATACTGAGCCTTTACCATTACCTTGGTCGCAGGTACAGTGAGCAGAAGTTGGGTATCACCATCAACAAACCAGTTGATGGAGAGTTGTCTACAGCTGGGTGAGGGTTCCGTCTGGAGCTCACGTGCAATGCCGGATCTCTGCAATGCCAACAATGACTGGAGACGGTAGAAATGGCTTCGCACAGCAACAATCTCCACATGACAGCACCAACCGCCTGGCATTTACATGTGCATGTTCGTTGCCTACAGCTCCAATTGTAAAGGTTTCTTATCCAGCCTGGTCAACCGATAGATACGGCGTCGAGCGTGCAGATTTTCGGGGTGACACCTCTACAGAGCTAGAGACTGCAGTCTCCCTGTAAGATCCTTCAGCGGCTTTGAGGTGCTCCATCTTGTTGCTCTCTCACTTTGCATTCTACCTCGAAGCGATCAACTCCATCACACAGAACCGATCAAGGATCATGAACTTCACCGTCTTCGTCGTGACACTCCTGGCGTTCGTTGGTGCCGCCAATGCCGATGGCTCGCAAAACGCAGCACAACTCGCTGCATCTCAAGAGGATCAAGTGGATGTCGGTCTCGCTACACCCGCACCAACGACATTCAATGACCTTCCGACGCCGGCACCGACCAACTTCAGTGGTCTACCCACTCCTGCCCCAACGTTCCCGACGGCGGCACCAACTCAAAGTGCCGACTTGGTCGTCACACCTGCACCTACAAGCAGCGACGATGTCACTCAGACGGACGAGTCAAGCACCGGAGTTGTCGGTGTAGCGTACTCGAGCACCGGCACTGTAGGTGTAGCGTACGCCACCACTCGCGCAGAGTACGAAGCTTCGACTGCAGCTTCAGCTTCAGAAGGCAGCAGCTACACGGTGCCCATTGTTGTGGTTGGCTGCTTGGTCGGAGTGCTCGGTGCAGTGGCTGCTGTCGTTGTCATGAAGAAGCGCAAGGCTGCCAACGCAGAAGTCGAGACGGACTACTCGAACGCTATTCACACGCCTGCTGTGTAAGGTACTGCGAGAGATGAAGAGAACTGGACGTCCGTCTGCTACGCAGTGGAGGATCGAACTCCTTGTCGAGAGCAGAAGACGCCAGTCTACTGTTTGTTTTTGGTGTGGTTAGTTGTTTAGTGTAGTTGCGTGCATGAGTTCGAAGCAAGAACTCCACGAAGTGGTTTGCTGTCTGCGTTAGAAGTTCATTGTCGTAAGCGTCCAAACAAAAGTTTTGCTTGTCGTTCACCAACTCTTTGACTTGTGTCATGTAGTTCTACTGAAGCTTTCGTTACGTCCAGCCAACCCATCGAGCGTTCTTGTGGCTCTTGAAGAACCGCTCAAGGTCTCACAAGACAAGAACTCCTGTTTACGTCCGCAAGTCTCTGTTTGTCCAATCTCCCATCACAAATCAATCGCATGGCGTTCCTCAAGGACGAGGACGATGTTCGAGTATTCGAGGCAGCGTTGAGTTTCTTGGACGAATACCCAGCACCTTCGTCGCTCCTCAGCGAGAACGCATCAGGTTTTGCTGCTCCGAGACCCCCAACAGAGACTTCTGCTGACGAGTCCCACATATCGCCACATCTATCCGTTCCTCGACCAGCACCAAGCTTTTCCATCGCCATGTCGGGGATGGTTCCTATTTACACGAAATGCCAGCACACTTCGGGACTTTCATTGAACTTAACGACAAGTAGAGAACCTTTGGCACTGCAAAAGTCAACCAGAACCAAGAAAACACAACCCAACCCCAATCGGGTTCGCGACGAAGCTCAATACGAATTGGCATTTCTTCGTGAGAAGGTGGCGGAACTGGAACAACAATTGAAGTCGCTGCAATTAGGTACTCCGACAGGAAATGGTGCTGTCGTGCCAAGTGTACCGAGGTCGCTAGTTCAGATGCCTCGTGTGTGGAAAGACATGGCGATTCGTCAGCGACAACGGCGGGATGAAGCTCAGCGGGAGAATGTTCGGTTGAGGCTGATTGTGGAGCGCAAGCGCAAAATGGCCACTGGTTTGAGTGCACTTCTTCGAAAACAACTCACGCGGCAGGTTCGTGATCGTCGATGTGGTATTTTGTTTTCATTGCTGCTGGTTCTCACTGTTTGGGGTTGTTTTAGGGATCCGAGTGCTCGCGAAGTACCAATTCGTACATTCCAGACAGAGATACATGTGTGCTGGACTTCCAAGGTGATATCGGAGACTTTCATGACTTGTTTCAGCACCTCCAAGCTGCTCATCTGGAAGTGGACGCTGTCTTCGCTGCCAGTGGATTAACTACAATGGACATCCCAACCAGCGATATGCACGTGCGCGAAGGTTCCGATGGCAAGTACATTGAGATTTTCACGAACAAGTTGCTGCCTTTCAGTCTTCAAGACACTGGCGAAGCAGCTTGGGACCACTTCAAAGGAGTTGAGAAGCACTTTGGCAATGGCGGGCTGTATTCAAAGGCAGCTAAGGTAAGGATATGTATGTTAGCAAGCTTGATTGATGATAGTTGCCCCGCTCTAACCATCTTGCATCGCTGCTATAATCTCTTTGACAACAGAATCTTGATCAGCCCTACACAATCATCGAGGACTTCACAAAAGAAATGTTTTCCAACAACTCCCGCGCAGATGTGAAGACAAAGCAAATTGTACAGCGTTGTGGTGGTCCAGATCGCGACATGATCCTTCTCGTTTCGAGCGTGGTCCCGACCGAGATCAAGCACAAAGTGATCGATGGCCTAGTTTATCACGAACGAGAGCGTATGCTCTAACGAAGCGCTTCTCAGATTCCACTCCAGAACACGAAATCTCGCTTCTGCAGCTTGGTATGTCCGCGTTACATTTGACTATGGTCCTGGTGTTGTCTACGACGCCCGTCACGTTCGTTCGGTTGCCCAGTTCGTCATTGGCAACGTCGCAGGCAGTTTTCGCTGCTATCAAAAACGTATTGAGAATGCTCTGATTGACCAAGCACTACGACATCAGTAGGGTGATACGGTGTGGATATGAAACACAGACAGTGTAGTGAAGGTCGATCGCAGATATTTCACTACTTGGAGTGTAAAGGCAAAATACATGATCAGTTTGTACTTTGAAGTACAAGTAGAGATCGTTGAGGGCTTCCATTCACAGTAGGGTTCACCTTGTAAAACTGAAGCAGTGTGCACTTGATCCGGGGCTTTGTCCGATACTTGATACAGTGTCTGGATTAATCCTTTTGGCGACTCAAGGCCCGTTCCACTAAAGCATTTTCAATGCGCTCTTGGTAGCAACGGAGGTTGCCGACGATGTTGCCAATCCAGAACTGGGCGACTGAATGAATATACCTTTCGTCAAAAGCGATGCCAGGTTCACACTCCAGTGAAATGCAAGTGCAAAGCTGTAGCAGTGCTAGTTCGTCTCTTGATGTAGCTCCTGGCATGCACTTGGTGACAGCGTATTCTCGAACATGGTAAACTAGACCATTGATCGCCTTGTGCTTGATCTCGACGGGAGTCATGGAAGAAACGAAAAGTATCAAGTCACGGTCGGGCTCCATGCAGCGCCGTACAATTTGCTTCGCCTGTACATCAGCTCGTAAGCTGTGTGAAAACACTTCTTTCGTAAAGTCCTCAAAAATAGTGAAAGGCTGATCGAGGTTCTGTTGGAAGCAGTGGCAACAAAATAGTGAAAGTGAGACAAATGTACATGTACGATGCGAATGTAAGAATCCAAAGTCTACCTTTGCTGCCTTTCCATACAGCCCGCCGTTGCCTAAATGTTTCTCGATACCCTTGAAGTGGTCCCAAGCAGCCTCACCAGTGTCGTGCAGACTGAACGGCAGCAGTTTGCTAGCGAAAATCTCAACGTGTTTGACATCGTCGCCTTTGCGCACGTGGATATTATCCGCCGGAATCTGAACATCCGACAGCCCGTTAGCTGCAAACACAGCATCGAGATCGTTGTACGCAGCTTCAAGGCGTTGGAATAGGTCGTGAAAGTTCACAATATCTCCATCGAAATCTAATACTTGAACGGAATGTTGTCCCCCTGAGCTCAAGTCAGAAATGCGTAAGCATTCGGCGTTCTGCAAACCAGTACATGTAGCACAACTAGTCAATATTTCCCTGCTATACACAATGGCCAAGAACACTGGTACCTGTCGGTTTAACCGCTTCCATAGCTTTTTGCACACGCTGGCCGTCATCTTTTGCTGGCGCTCAAACAAAAGTTTTAAATGAGCATTCTGGTGCTCTGCTTCGTCGCGACGGAGTTGTTGACGTTCTGCTATCTCCTCCCAAACTCTTGGCATCCAACTCAAAGTTTGGTGTTGATCGGGTGGCGCTGTAGCGTTTAACCGCAGCGACCGCAGCTTCTCCTCCAATTCATTCACCTTCACTCGCAGATACACCAACTCGAATTGGGCCTCGTCACGAACGCGATTCGGATTCGACTTCTTTGGCTTTTGCACCCGTAGTTGAAAT